>VWZK01010314.1:393648-463108 GCA_013396935.1 Baryphthengus martii | reverse complement strand
TTGGCGGCCGCCGCCGCCGCGCTCCGCCGGAGCCGTGCAAAAGCAGCGGCGATGTCCTTCAGCTCGTTAACAACCCTGTGCTGATTCCTAAACTCTGCTGAGCTCAGAGTTGCCATAGAAATGCGTGAACCTGGCACTAAAAGCAGGCAACGATCTGAAATGAAAGTCTTTTTTTTTTTCTTTTTTTACCCTCCAGTCGGGTTCGAGACAAAAGCAGTCAGAGGGGAAAACCAGATCATTTCTAGAGAGGCTGAAAAATGAGAGTCATAAGCCGGTATTAAACTGCAGCAAAGAACCTGAACTCGGTTCCTGGCGAGTTCAGCTCCAGAGAAAGCTCGAAGCCGCCGCTCCGCCCTTGCAGTGCCCACCGCACGGCACACGATGCTGACGGGCGGAAGATTCCCCCCCAGCCAACACGGAAAAGCCGGCTGAAGTCAGGCGGCCGAAAGCCCCTGGCGAGCGGCCGTGGGCCCCTCCAGCACCCCTGCACCTCCCCAGCTTGCAATATTTAAGCACAATTCCTTACAGCATCACTTGGACAAGTCTCAGGATTAGATGCATGCTGAACTACGACTGGCAATTACAGTAGCTTTTTGCTAGCTGGCACAGACTGGATCTATAAATTTTAGTACAAAAACTTAAAAAATACAGAAACTAGGTCAATTTGTTAACTACATATTTACAGATAATTACAATTCTTTTCACTCACAATAATTAAACTAATTGTCAGTGAAAATTCAAACTGTGCATGTTCTGAGGTACCCGTACTCAAGGGTGGGGAGCGGGGCAGGGGACCGGAGGGGCGAGGCCGGGGGGGCAAGATCGCCCCAGGTTCGTTCACATCCACGGGGGTAACGCTCGGCCCTCCTGGTTCCTGGACTCAGTGTGTGCACTCAGAGAAAGCGAGGAGAGGGGGAACCGATGCTGGGGGTGGTTTTTCCCTAGGACGTGGCTTTAGGATGTTTTGAGGACGCCAGACGGGTGCAAAGCCAGTGGTCACATACCGAACATCTTCCCCTCCCGCTTCCCAAAAGGAGCCTCCAGGTGAAGTGCAAGTATCTAGCCCCACAGCTCGGTGGTTAAGGTGCTTGTTTGCCGGCAAATCCAATTTTCTAAGTCCCTCTCTAGCTGACAACGGCCTCTCCTTCCCCGGCAAAGCCTGGGCTGAGGGGCAGGGATGAGCAGCCAGCGGCACGGCCCCAGCTGCCTGAACCTCATTGTGCAACAGGAACCTGGGTTATCTGCTGCCATCACTCCCTGGTGGGGCCATGTTTATTAGAACCACCAGATCTATCAGCTTTTCTTTTTTTTTTTTTCTGGCTGTAAACAGCTACCCACAACCCTCCAAAGCGCCTCACACGTATTTCTCAACAGACTCTGGCTCAATCGACTTGTAAAAGTGCAAACTGAAACAAACACAGCAGAGGGACATTGATCAGCATCCCTGTCTGGGCACCAACATTCCTCCATCCTTGGCACGTGGCTCCAGGCTCACTGGTAGCCAGCACTGGGGCGCAAAAGTCCCACAGGCAGGAGCACAGCTAAAGATGACGACACTACTCCTTGTGAAAGGGTAAGGGTGTCCCAACCAAAGCCGAAGCTCTCCTAAAAAACTCATGAAACCCCTTCCAAAAGGGACGGGGGCAGAATTGCCTCTGAATTCTCTGGTAGCACAAAGAGAGCCTGCGGTTGGCACGTGGCTGAGCTGTCTGGGCTTCCCCAGGGGCGGAAAGATCGTAGCTAGATGAACAGTTGTGAGTCGACACATGCAAGAGCCATTTATCCCCCAAACTGCCTGATCTCTCACTAAGATGGGGTCTTCAGAGCTTGAGGAGCTCATGGTGTCCAGCATGGCACTCGTCCCTCTACTATGAGAAAGACCAGGGCAAGATTTACTAGAACCCCAGAGCAAGGGCCCAGGAGCAGAGCAAGGTTGTCCTCTGCTCACCGCAGTCAGGTAAGACACACACGTGCCCAAGAACGGACCAAAAGCGGCCGTGTGTGGACATCCACGTATGCGTACGCTGTACACACGTCCTTTAAATCTTCCCATTTAGCTTCTCTTTTGATCTTGCACATCACCTGCTCTAATTATTAGACGCACACACCGAGGCGCAGCGCTCAGAGCAAGCGGCGGCTTCAACTCAGGAATGCCAGAACTTAGTGCCGGTGCCGCGCGCCAAGACCGCGCTGGGCTCATGATCTCTCGTGATGAGACGCAGCTGGGGGGACTCTGAGCTCAGCCCGCTGAGCACTTCACCAGCCCACTCACTGCCTCCCCAGCAGATCAGTACCTGGCCTCCACTGCTTTCCTACCCCTAGTACCACCTTGTTTTCTCCTCTGCTGTCTTCTGACTTTCTAGTACCCTCTGGGAGCTCTCTCCTCTCCTTTACAGCACACTCATAGCAGCTATCCTGCCCTCCCATGCCCTAGAAAAACAAGCTACAATTAGTAGGGCAGTATTTAAGCGAGGGCTTTTGAGCGCGTATGGCCCCGGCGCGGCTGGGGCAGACGTAGGTGCCCTCGCCCTCGGCAGCCCTGCTGCGGGGGCTGCTTCTGCTCATGAGCAGGAGTGCTAAAGAACAGCAGAACTGAAGCGCCCTGACAGAAATGCACAGCATGGGGGGGTTGTGTGTGCGTGTACGGCCGCGCACACACGTACATACGGAGTATATAAATATATACAAATGAGATACCATATATATATATCCAGAGAGATGTGCGCATTCAACAGAGTAATGGTAGACAGTGGTACGATACAATTTATTGCCTCTCAAGAAATGGCACGTTAAGCAGGGGTGGGGGCCAGAGCAGGCCCAAGCACAAGGGGCTCGCTCCCTGGGGGCAGGGGGAGGGTAACAAACAGCATCGGCCCAGGATGGAGCAGGGTGCACCCCGTGCAGGTTAAGATGCAGGTTGTTCTGGAGTAGGAGGGCTGGGTGGGACACAGAGCGATGCCAGCCTGGCCCCAAGCCAGGCGAGGAATGGCTGCAAGGAGTTTTCTGTGGAAAGCTCGGTATCAAACCACATTTAGTTCTTCAACCCCTTTGAAGCTCAGAGGTTTGGAGGGAATGCAGGTGAAACAGAGCTGTGGCCTCCATTTCACGGCTGCATCTGAGGAAGAAAGCATGGAACGTTCAACATGGAAGGGAGAGGTGGCTGCTGACTCGCTGGGACCATGGAGAACAATAAAATCGTGGCCCCTTTCACTGATTTGAGTTATATAAAATCAAAAGAAATTCAGATCCAAAGGAGGTGAAAATGCTGGCTCTCCTCTGCTGTTTTTTTTTCCATCTCTGGGCTAAACTACATCAGAACTTTAGGTGTTTGCAAAAGGGAGAGAAAAATAACCAGAGAGTAAGAGATTTCAGGGGTCAAGCTGGTGACTTGAAAAATACTGCAATAGAGTTTGCAAAGTAGTTCACACAGAAGAGTTTCCCCAGTGTTAAATAAGGACATAAAAGATGCAAGAGAACATCTTTGCTGAGGTACTGGAGTAGTTTCCATAATTTACAGATTACAGTATTTCTAAAATCAAAGTCAGGGCACGACTGCAACGAGTACAACATGGAGCAATCGGTTTTACTTTTAAAAAACGAGTTTGCAAACTGATTCAGAGAGCGTTTGCGTCTCTCTAGCGCAGAGCTGTACACGTATCTCAGAAATATACCTGAGATACATTAAAATTCTCAACACCAAGAGCCTCCTCATACACCTCCAAGCAGAGCCTGACCCTGAGTCCCTCTGGCTACAGCTGGTCATGGGGTGCTTTATCGGGAGACCAGGCTTGTTTGGGACAGCTTTCCTTCCCCCACGTACACACAGGGACACACACATTTAGACCAGTTGATCTGAATCAGTTTTTGCAAACTATTTTAATTAAAATATTAACTTGTTGGAATAGTCCAGGTCTGCACATGATATACATGTAAAAATGGTTACTACACAGTTCTTTTTGAATACAAATAAAAGAGCCAATATGGGATAGCCATCGTTTGGATTCAGCATTCAGTCATGCTTGACATTACACAAAGAGATGGGTTGAGAGAATTCTGTTAAGTAGCTCGATTTAAGCCAGAGACTTTGACCAAATTCAAACCATAACAGAAGCAAAGGAAGGAACCCGCAGAACTCGCAGGTAGAGCCTGTCCCCGCTGTCGCTGCTGCTGTTGGTGATAGAGGAGCTGAACTTCAAAACGCTGCGTTAGCACCATGCTCTGGGCACACCCTCCACGCTCACATGGTTTATCCCAATACAACTTCAGCCTTTCCTTTTTGTCTGTCTTTCTAACCCCAGGAAAATACTGGTATCTGTCCTAAGTCAGTTTCCCTGCATTTCAACAACACTGCAATGCAAAAAAAATGACCCCAAAACATCCAATTCCACATAAAAACAAAGCAGAGGAAAGGACGGGACAATTCACGGCCACCACTCGCCCCAGGGGGCAACCAGTCACCTCCCTGGGACCACCGGCCTCATCCCAGGTTTCTGTCAACTGTTGGGACTACAAAGCTCCTCCCTAAGGGGCTGCTCGAACAGATTTTGGTAGTTTCCATCATTGATTTGAGTGATATGCTATGTCAAGATGCTAGAAATCCCAGTTGGATACACTGGACATTGGCAGAGAGTTAAGGATTGGGAGCTGATGTTAATTTAGCTAACGAAAGAACATCGCCCTGTTGAGAGTACTGAACAGCAGCGAGACACTAGAGTATTTACTATATAAATATGTCACATGGACAAACACATTCGGAAAACCTTGCTTTTGAGCCCTATAGACATATTAAAGGCAAATCCTAGAGTTAGCAGCTAGTGTTTTCTTCAAGATGATTAGTGTGCAAGGGAAAACATTTACAAAGAACCCTGGCTGGTCAGCCCCCCAAGATGGAAACCTTTGCCTCAAGCCAAACTTCATCTGCCCGCTCCTTCTCTAAGACCCGCAAGCGCTGGCTGACCCAAACCACCCTGGCACTGGCACAGGAGCACGGGGACACCTCCAGTTCCCAGCACTAAGCAACAGCACGATGCCAACAAAGTCATTCGGTTAACGAGCCTCCCCGACCCCCTCATCACCTTATGGATTTCACAACCTCCTTCGCTTCCTTTCAGTAGTACAGCAGCTCCGAGGAGCCTCTGGAAGCAGTGCCTTCTCGCGTGGTGCGATACGCTGCCAAAATATCACAGCGTCTCAAGGGACTGTCAAAGTTGTGAAGTATTGCAGCAATGAAAATAATAAAAAGGAGCCTCACATGCAGCAAGATCTACAGTGGTGATTTGGGTTAGTCATCAGCTGGGAAAGAGGCATTGGCTCAGCTCCTCCTGGTACACTGTGGCAACTAAACATTTAAACAGTTGGCTACACTCTACATGTAAACAGGAAATTGCAACAAGCCAAAAAGGTAATAAATTGGTGGATGTAGTGTAATAATGAAAAACCTGTTCAATGGCATTTTGTGACTATGGCATCCTTCAAAATACCTCTGGCATTTGAGACTGATTGGCTGAGTCTAACATTTCTGAACGGAGCAAAAAGGACTACACTGGGCTCCAAGAATTATTCTGATGCTTAGCTAAAATGAGATGTCACAGTATTAGCTCTACAAGTGCATTACTTACGCTCCTCTGCCCAACCTCGTCTGAGCTACCAGCAGCACAGTCAGGGAGTGCCAAAGCAAGAACATAATTTCAAACATTTCTAGCCTGTTCCCTCCAGACAGGTTTTACCTCCACAGTTCTCAGGAAGCTGACCAGTGCCTTCTGAGAGATCGTCACTTCTTACACGGCACGGAGCGGGCACTTGGGTAGAAGGGCCCCGCTGAGCCCTGGTGTCTCTTGGCCTCTCTTCTCACCCTTCTTCCTCACCTACAAGTCTTTGAAAAATGCCTCTTGGCAGAGACAATACCCTAGAAATGCATCCAATTTAACGACAAATAAAAATGGAACAGAAGATCCAGCTGTTCCTCCCCTGGATGGTGGTTTAAAGGCAGCTCGCCTGGTTTTTGCAGGGTGGCAGTTCGAAATTTATGGACATGGGAGGAGGTCTCCATTCTCCCTCAGACTTCCTATGGATGGTGTGATGAGGGCAGTCTGAGGCCCTTCTGTCCTGTCAATGTGATGACCACCGGCCAACTCTTCTGACTATTTGCATATATTTCTCAGACGCACTCCCAAGACCCCTCCAACAAGTAAAAAAACAAACAACAACAACAAAAAAAAAAAAAAAAAAAAAGGAAAACCACCCCCTCCCTCCCAAACCCTGCAGCCAAATACTATGACATCCCAGTTAGTAAACACAAAACGTAATGCTTTACAAAATGAATACAATATTCCATGTGCACCCAGCTTCCACACGTCAGCACCGCACTGAGGAGGCTGCTGGGCTGGTGTCTGTAGGCAGTTTCTGTTGGCAGACAGCTCCAGTGGAATTGCCACCCTCAGTTATTGTTTAAGTTATGTATAAGACATGTGTGAACCATTGGATATTTGTGAAGTAACACTTGTGCTCCTGCTCATGCCCTGTTCCGTCCGTCCCCCAGAAGCTGTCCGCCTCAGAGCCTGGGGGCTGTTGCGGACCCCTATAGCACTACTTCGAGGTACCCCCTGCATGGGCCCCGAGGGGTGACCCCATGGCTGGGGTCCACCTTGCATTGGATGGCCCCAAGCTTGTGGTGGGCCACCCATGGGATGACCCCAGTGAGGTCCTGCACCCCCAGTAGGATTGTGGGACCAGCCAGAAGCTCCCGGGTAGCTGTGGCTGAACGCCTCGGGGGAGAGATTAGAAAGAACCATGTTACTAAAACCTAGCCTCATGCTTTCTGAGTCAAAGGCTTCGATCTCGCGAGCTTGACGCTCCAGCAGGCTTCGTATCCGCTCGGTACGCTCGTTCTGCAACGCCAGCATCTCCTCCTCAATCTAGGAAGAAAAAAAAGAGAAGAGACAGTCTGTAGTAACAGGATTCCTTCCCAGGCACGGCCTCAAGTCTCAGAAGGACTTCTAACAGCTGGCTAAGGAGGAACCTTGTCCCCGTGTTTCTATGTGAGACTGGATCTAGAGCAGATGATGTTCACTGACACACAGTTTGTTCTGAATGCCAAAGGTTAAGTCCCAAAGACCCGCACACACCAAAGTGTGGTGAACACCAGTTAGAGGGGCTTGGTCCCTGCTCCCTGGTGAACACAGAAGTTTTAGGGATGGGAATCCAAAGTCTGCAGTGATAATAACAGCTTGACATAGGTTAATCTTTTAAGATGCAGCAAAGCCTACAGCTTCCATAAAAGCCTACTGGGAAAGCACCTTCAGATACAGCCAAGCACAGTGCCTATACAGTCAGGTACCTGCCAACACAGCTTGATGTGACCTTCACTGTAGCTGAATCTGATGATGACAACTTGCTATTTTCTCCAGGATTCAATGTACGTGCCCACATTCAGTTTCCTCTCCACTGTGCACTGGCCAGGTTTTCTTAGCTCATGTTTATCACCTCCCATCAAGCCCTTTCCTAAATAGGTTTCTCATATTTCATTACCCTGATACTTTCTCCAGAGCGTGTGGATGAAGAAAGCAGGCAGGGATGTTTGAATTGTGTGACAGATTATTAGCTAGATGATGCACAAGCTAGCAACTCCAATTTCTTCCCCGTAACACTGTTCCAAATCAGTTTCCAACAGTACTTTGCTGGGGGCACTGAGATCAGCTCTCCTAAACACACAAAACAGGGGACTATGGCCTCCGGACACCCATCAGACAGGGATGAAAGTCTTTCTTACTAAATCAGGTGGAGAACCAAAGAATCACTCCATTATCTTCTCGCCAGCACTGAAAAAACTACCTTTGGCCTTAGTGGAAAAAGCCAAACGGATATAAAGCAGCAGCCAAGACTTTCAGCACAGCTCACTGGCGTCTCCCCTGCTGTCAGCAGCAACGTGGCCAAGAGGTGTTATCTTGGTCCGTGCTGAAGGCACTGGGCAGAGCGTCGTTCTTGTGAGCACTCTCCTTAGTCAGGGAGTATGCAAAGCGGTTTCATCTGGAATTGAGGAAACAATCTGCTCCAGAATGAGTCATCTCCCGAGCCATTTGGGGCTTTCAGAGTCGGCCTTACCCACCTGCCTGTTCACAGCGCTAGGTGAGCGACACGGACTTTTCTCCTCTGCGAGAGCCTCGCTCACTCCTGAAAGCCACGCAGCGGTCAGCTGCCTCCAAAAAGGCAGAAGAGGAAAAAGGTGCCTTCTCTAACATTAGCTCTTTGAAATGCTCCACTTTTTTTTTTTTCCAGTCCTGCTCTCTAAGCAGAATCCTCCTTTTCCAAGGTCTTCAGCCTGCCCAATTGCTCACAGTAACACCCAGGAGTTAATGCAACCGAACTCCACAGAAAGGCAGGCCCAGCACACCGCACTGGGATGACATCACTTAGAAATGACCTCGTGATGCAGGATTCTGAAGATGAAGTGTCTGAGGCATGTGGGAGGGAAATGAGTAAATCTGAAGTCTTTTAAAGACACTCTGGGGACATGTTCATTACTGGTGCAACACAAACAACACAACATCAGGATATCGTTTGTACAGCGCCTCGGTCACTGGCACTTCGAGGCTGCGCGTTGTCGGGGCTGGCTACTCCCTCCTTAGCCTCCTTAGCCCAAGCCAGCCATGTCTGTGCTGGTGAGTTACCATGGCGATGGGCACCTTCACAAATAAAGAGCACTGTGCTGAGGAGGAGGCCGAGTCCTAGGCACACACACCCTTCTGGAATCTGGTTTATTATTGAACATCAGGGACTGACTTTGCCACAGGCTATGTATATATTTGTGCATATAAATTCAGACACTCATCTTGTTCACACACCTGCCCTTTCTCTGGCTGCCAGTTTCAGTTAGCACAGGCAAGTAAATACCAGGTGACATCGCTGAGCGATCCGCACACAATACTCGCAACTCTTAATTCCCACAAAAACAGAACAACATTTCTCCTCCGCAAAAATACCCTCACAAAAGAAGAGTGCATCTACCTTTGCACCTACATGTTTTTTCTTGAGCTGTGGCTACGTAGCTGTAACCTCACCAAGAAACAGTCTCGTTGTTGGCCCGTGACTTTGTGACTTGTAATGTGCCAGGACTTGCTAAATAAACCTATGGACCTTGCTAGGACTTGTATTGCTGAATAAAACTATGGAAGTTGAAGTGTCATCCACTTTTTCACTATCCTACAGCAACACAGGGACATACACACAAAAAATTAATCAGGTCTTATTTTTATCAGGGTTTTTTTTTTTCCTCTCTCTCTGAGGTAGCATTGCTAAGCTTCCTATCACCATTACAGATGCCAAATGCTTCACAGGAGCTTTCTACGCACAAAGACTTCTGGTTCACAATGAAAGACTTATACAACATTATTACTGGTTGATGTGCGTCTCCTAAAGTCACCGTCCTCACTTCAACTTTTAACATAGCATTACAGGCAGTGTAACGCTTGCCACTCCCACAGACAAAGAGCAACGGCCAGCAGCAGGCTCACTTCTTCCCAGAGCTCTCAGCAGATGATGCCACCAGAGGGCAATGCACATCCAGCACAAATATCATCAAACACAGGAGCCGTCTTCTTCTGGACAGGAGCAAAGTAACTACCGATGGGGTCTAAAAACAGCTATTACACATGTGAGCACCACATGGGAACTCTGTTTTCACAGATTCAGCTCCTTTCAGAGATTCATGTCTACTTGCAGGAGATCAAAGCACAACAGGACTGTGCTGCTGTCTTCTCGGAGATGCTTCCTTGGCTGACCGTGAGGTGGAGTAGTTTTATGCTGAGGAGGGCCCTCCATCAGCCCAGCATCCATCTGTTAGCCTCTGGAAGAAGTTAAGTGTAAAGAACCTAGAGGCCACAATGTAATTACCCTAATTTAATAATCTCCAACCAGCGAAGCTGCGAACTGTTGGGTGACTGGCAATGGTTGGCACCCACAGGGCAAATCAAAGGGAGAAAAAAACCCTTACAGGAGGAAGGATGATCGTGTATTTCTGTTCACTGCCTGGTGCATTAGCCTTCCCCTGGTTTGTGCAGGCCATCACATTTCTATACACCCCACACGTCTGGTACAGCACAGAAAAGCACACTCCAGCAAGGAGCACCTTCATACAGGTAGTCAATTACAAGCTGAAATCTAGGGCACAGCCATGCCCGTGGGTCTGGCTACTTAACTGTGCTTAGGGAAACGCTGCAGAGTGCGGCGTTTCCAGAACAAGCATAAGAATTTCACAGGGAAACCACAGCCAGGTCTCCACAGACTGAAAAAGGAGCAGATCTGCAGTAAAACTGTATTACTATAAAACACAGGGTCTCAAATACGTTTTACCTTTTTTCCTCCCTCCTCAAAGATACCTACTAGTGATACTATGCAAATTCCAAAAGCCCCTCCCTAGATTCAGGTTGTTAATGTCTGCCCTCTGATGAGCTGAGGGAAGCTCAGAGACAGGAAGAACAGTTCACTTTCCCTTCCACCCAGAGAGGCACGACTCCCACTGGTGCACTTCGAGCAGCTCTATCCCAGACAGAAGCTGCTCACACAGGCCGGCTGAGCTGGCAGAAAGTTTAGCTGATGTGTCACTGAGCTATCACCCTAGAGAGGCAAACACCCAAACAGTCTGTGTGACTTATATACAGCAAGGTAAAAGCAATTTCTCTCTCTATTGATAAGCACAGTGCAATTTAAGATCTGAAATACCGAGAGAGTTAGCGATGCTTGCATGCTCATTTTACCTTCTGCTCCAGGAGGGCCCGACGGAGGGATACCCTCTGCTCAAGATCACGCAGCTCCCGATCATGCTGGGCTTCTGCCTGCATCTTGATTTTACTCTGATATGCATTCAGCAGCTCCAATTCTTGCTGCAGCTGCATCTTCAAAACCTGGCACTCTGCTTCCTGTGCTTCATCCAAACGCAGCTGGGAAAGACAGACAATAGAGACGTTTCACTATGGGGTAACCACTCATGACACTCCAGGGGAGGACTGCGCGGAGGGGGGCAGAACGGGAAGGGACTTTGTTTTCTTAGCAAGACAATCGGTCTCTATTGTACTTCGTTTCACTAAACAGAGGACCTATAGTGACAAAGACGGGTGACAGCGAGCCCACAGAACTGATCCAAGTGATGCTGATGAGCAGTGGCGCCTCGGGAACCACAATCCCTGTTGCAGAGACCAGACTGCTGGAGGTGCTAACATCCACAGCTCCCCTTTCGCCAGAGGCAAAGGGAAGATCTCTTGCTCTGTTCAACTGGATTAACCAATTACCTGTATGCAGGAGACTTAAAGTCCATGTCCCTGCCAATGCAGGACTCGGGCAAAAGAATATACTGACGTGAACCTAGAAGTCATACGATACCGAACTTTTAACTTTCCCAGACATAAATTAAGCCAGTTATCCTGCCTCGCAGTGTCAAATTTGTACAGAGCAATGTGAGCAGGATGCCACATGCAAGAAGTGCAAAGAAAACTGTACGTTCAGTTGTAGCAAGGACTCAAAGCATTGCTCATGTGGTCATTCCTTAAAGGAGGAATCTCTTAAAAGAAGGAATCACAGAACTTTCACAACTCTTTTACCACTACTTCAGATTTACAGTCAAAACTCTGGACTCCTCTATGACTCAATGAGCACCTTCCAACGGTGGGACATGCTTTGGTCGGTATCATCAACAAGCCAAAACTTAAATGAGTCAAGACAACAAGCTGCACAGTATTTGACGATGCTCTAATGCGGATGTTTATGCTGTCAAACTTCATGCAAAAGCAGTCCTCTGGCCACAGGGATGCATCACTTTGCATCTCTGCCACAGCAGCTTCGACTTCCACCTGCCTGAAGGGGGTAATACCTCTTTTCCTCTGCGTTTGAAGGCTGCTTTTTAAACACAGAGGACTGACTGTGCGGGGTATGGTGCATATAGCAAGGAAGCAGCCAGCCTGCTGTCAGGATACAGATCAGTTAAAATGCAAACATCCCAATTTGGCTGAGGAACCCTGGGTCCCTCGGAGGCGACTCACAGCTTGTGTAGAGAGCATTTCATTAATGCTGTGATCATACTGCTCAGCCAGGATAGCCAGCTTCCGGGTCTGCTCCTCCTTGAGCCGTTTGAGGACAGCTTTATGTTCACTCTTTGGCGTGGTCTCCAGCAGATGGTTTCTCAGTGCTTTGTACTGTCTGGTTTGGATCTTGCATGTATCCTGAAACTGCTTCTTTATCTGTAGTTCTTTTGACTGGAAAGATGGAGGGGACACAAAGAGAAAACCAGCATGTTTCAAATGGGAGAAATATCCATTCAAATGGATATTTGGGATTACATTAAGGATATGAGTTCAAGAATCCACAAATGTATATTAACATCTACAGTGCAAGGAGGGAAGCAAAATACACAAGAGGCAATGACTATTGCTGCAGCTGCTTTGACACTGCCACTGTGCGATACAATTACAATACAGACACTTTTATAACAAAGCTCCAGCCTAAATACAGCTGTCTCTGCACAAAGAGCCTCACATTTGTCACTGGACTAGATCCAGTCCTGGGTGTTGCTTTTCAAGAAAAGTTCTTGAGGGACAGGACTAATATTTATTAGCACCAAAAGCCATACTTACACATGACTGTGCTTGGATGGCACATATAGATATGAACAGCACTTATTATGAAAAGAAGCAGATCTGGTGCATGGGAAAAGACGGAAAAAGAGCAACACTTTTTCCATTGAGGGTTTGATGAAGATAAGATGTATTCTAAACCTTGATATTAAAAGCCTAGTTGTCATAAAGATACTAAAAAATGGCTGGGAAAGATTAGTGACTTGAAGATGTACACCACAAGCAATGTTAGCATCTTGCTAGTCCGGCAAACAAAACAATTCCCCAGTCCTGCCGGAGGCTTACTGGAGATTTGAGTTTTCCCTTTGCACTTGCTAGGATCTCGGTATTGTTTAGAGACATAACTTTGTGCTTGCACACAGGGCTGGGAGACATCAATCCTGAAAAAGGCACCTGAACCTTGCAGAAATAAATTATTTTTTTTCTTTCTCCTGCTTTACCCACCTCCAGAGCAGCTCCTAAGGGTTAACACCTACTAAGGGTCTTAAGATCCTGGAAAGGAAGGTGTTCTGGAGTTCCCTGTATCTTTCTACAGGAAGGCTGACAGGGATATTTCTAACTAAGCAAAATCCACAAGCGATGAGTGATGCTGGTTAACTGACAGATACTCAAGTTTTTCACGGTAAGGAAAAAACAACCAACCAACCAAATGCCCAACCCCTCCCGCCAGGTCAGGGCAGTCAGTCCACACTCTGGGTGACTCCCACTGTCAGCCAGCACGGTCAAATCATGAAGCGCTGGGGGGGGCAGGAATGGAGTATAAGGCCAGATTCCTGCCCCTTGAGTAAGTTGGAAGCGCTCTGGGGTCTGAACCAGCAAGGCAGATGCACGTGCACATCTCTCGTCAGCTCCTCCGCTGCCCATGGCACTAACTCAAGGCTCAGCGGGGTAGGCAATAAGCGCAGCACTTGGAGCTACCCAGAAAGCTGCAGAGGGATCACACAATACATCCAGCTCTGTTTAGGCATCAGCACACTCTGCTGAATAAACCAGCAACGCCACTTTGCTAATCTGATGCAGCAAACAGGACAGAGATGGTTTCATTCAAACTAAAACACGGATCATGGAGAGGAACACATTGATTTTACCCTTTCTAAATTCACAGGGAGCTATTTCCCTTCAGGAAACCTTTAAGTTTGTTTCTCCCTGCTCTTAAGGGAAGTGTCAGCAGGTTACACATTCCCATGGGACTGTGGTCACTAGCAAACTATTTTGTCCTCACTTTCTGTGAAGTCTTGCTTGGACACCAGACTCCGTTTTACAGGCTTCCAATCCAAAGGCTTTAACAACAGGAAACAGAAGGGAGGGGTAAGATTTCCAGTCAGACTCCTGACAAGATCATTTTGACCTACTATTGTGAAATACCAGCAAGAGGGTATTTGCATCACAATTAACACACTCCAAATAATAACAGAGCAGTTTTCATTGAAGGGTGAATTCTAGTTATCGGCCCTTCTGGTGCTGTAATAGTGGCAACAGACACTGACCGTTAAAAAACCTGCTTTCAGGACAAAGGACCTCACTAAATAACAAAGGGAAAGCCTGAAACGTGCCCTCGAGGGAAAACGTTGCTGGAGAGAGAACCTGAACAAATAGCCAAATTATCTATTCAATTAAGAATACTTGGCTGCATTAGTCAGAAGCAAGAGGAGAGTTAATACTGGGGAACGCTCTTGATAAATAGGGGATTGTACTCAAACGGAATGGTCGTCCAGCAGGCTGCATTATTAGCGCTGTACGTACGCAAAGGTGCTGGATTGACAGCTCAAGCCTGAAATCCTTCGCTAATCGCTCAACAGCCACGCAAAGCAAAGCGCAAGCTTTCCACGCTCCCCGCCAAACGCCCCGGCCCTGTCCTCCCTGGAAAAGGGAAGGGGTTGAAGAGGCTGCAGAGGGGAGAAGGCAGCCAAGCCCCTGCAGCCCCGAGAGCCGGCCGATCCTGCTGTCCCGGCAACGGGGACGGACACGCTGCCCACTCGTGTTCGCACCAAATCACCTTGGGGAGGCAGAACTCATTCATGCTAATCTCAGAAGGATCAACCTAATACAGCTGCTTCAGTTTTATTCAGCTCAGAGTGCAGCACAGCTTCCCTGTGAAGTCATCAGCTATTTATACACTATATCCTTGGAGATTCTCAACAGCGATCAGATGGTCCCTTGTTCTCACAAGCTCGGTTTTCACTATTTAACATTATTCCAATATTGACAAATCAGGTATTTATTTTGTTGTTGTTGTTGAAGTTCCATTTTCAAGTTGGTTCTTTTCTCTGTAAGAAGATGACTTGCAGGTGGTGAAAACTAAGTCAGATAGGAAATATCACGAAGAGGAAAGACCTAGAACAACAAAGAAACCCCATGCTCAGTATGCCACACACTCATTTTGTTACTGGCACAGCTGAACATTGGGTGGAGAGAAGTCTGCCCTCCTCAAAGGAAATGCACCAGGCAGCTTTGTGAAAGGCCTTATACTCCCTTCTCAGACACTTCAGAATAAACCGCTGGACTCCTCGGGATGAAGCAAAGGGTTACAATGAGAACACTAAGAGCTTCAATTACAGAGGCCCTACAGTTCTGGTCAGCCACCAGAGTTACAAGGGCAGCATGAGAAACCCATGAGAGCACAACACAGCAAAAGGTCAGCACTAGGAGCTTCCTGAGGACACTGCGGTTGGCTGCTCGCTCTCTCTCTTCCCCCTACACTCGCCAGCACACCAGTCTTAGTATGAAAACAATAACAAGGTGAGTTAGCCAAGACTGACAGAGCAGCTCGCTTTGATGCACGCAGCAACACAAAGCTTTTTTTTGATTGTTTTTAAATGACACTGCTTCATTGCAAGAAAAGATAGTTTCTATTCTTGTACACGGGGGAAGAAGAGGATCAGAAAACGGTGCAGGAGGAAGAGGGGAGAAAAAGGGCACTGCAAAGATGAACTGCATTTTACACAACCACAGAAGGGAAGGCGTATTGCTGAGGACAAGAGCTTTTCAAATAAAAGGAGCGAATAGTGCTGCTAGGGCCTGCCTACGACCACCACTGCTACGGTGCATACCTATGGAGCTCGCAGGGCTGCAGCTGCGCCCCAGCAGTTACACAACCTGACGCTTTTTAAAAAGGCATTCTTACAAGAATGAGACACCTCTTCACATTAAGAAGCTTCACAATACCTTGGACCTGCACACACTGTAAAGGAGAACTGAGCTGTAATGCACCACTTTTCCACCACCAGTAGCAGCAGCTCGCACCCAGAGCTTCTACATCACTTAGTACCTTCAGGCTCTTGGGCTGCTGCCGGACCTCCATGACGTGCTTACGCCTCAGCTCCCGCTCCCGGCGCTTGTTGTATTCCAGCTGGTTGGTGAGCTCGGTCTGGTGCTGGAGACGGATCAGCTCACAGCGCATCTTCTGGATGGTACTGAGATGGCGGAACTCCAGCTCCTGCATGGACTCGTGCTGACGCAGCAGCATGGCATGCTCCAGGTCCTTCTGTGTCTGCCTTTTGTTTAACTCCTAACAGGAGGACAGAGGGGATTACCAGATTCCTTATACTTACTTGGATTTCCGTTCACAACGTGACATTTCGCTTTGTTCACAAGGACACTTCTCTCTTTCCAAGGCATTTGAGGACAGCGCAGAGTTTCTACATCTTATCAGAAGCAGACAGCATCACTATTGGTACTTTTTCCTTCCTCATTTCACTTTTCTTCTTCCTGTTCTAGATGCTCAACAGCATTCACAGTAATCATTTTCTGGAAAGGTCTGTAACCGTTGTGTTTGCTGACTTTTTGGATCTAACAGTTACAGGGCACTAATCTAACATTTGATTCTGCACGATCCCCTAAAATGCCACAGGGATTACCAGAGAGCGTCACAAAACGTATCGAACTATTATTTTATCAAAACACCTTTTGATGTGTTAATTAACACCTAAGTGAGATTGGATTTGTTCTGCAGGTGCTCCTGTGACATCCATGGCACACAGGTCTCATCTCTTGCCTATTCTCTTACCTCTCGGACAAGGTCCTGCTCCAGATTATGGCGGCCAAGGAGCATCCGTCTCTTAAAGCGGCGACACTCCAGCTCCAAGTACTGCCTCTGACGCCTCAGTAAGTTGGCTTCTTCCTCTGCCTGGAAATGCTGGATGTTCTCCTTCTGCTTGGAGAGCCACTCCTGCTTCTCCTTCTTTGGAGTGCTCTGGTTTTCATTCAGCTCCTGATAACAGCAAGGCAACTAATTGTGGAACAGTCACACTAAGTTCTTTGGTACTGAACAACGGGATGGACCTGCCTAATAAACCATGTTTCAAAGCTGTTCCACCTTGTCTTGTTATGGCCAGTACCATCCTAGCCTCTGTAAAATGCATCATATCATGTATCTAAGAGAACACCAGGAAACAGCTCACAGGGAGGCAAATCCAGCTACAACTTTTTTTTGCAGTAGCCATCTTAACTGGCCAAAATGGTGGTTCATGTCGACGTTTTCCAGGCCTCTTTATTAGCCCAAAATGTAAAAATGGTGGCTTGCCACTGAAAGCAAAGGCCCTTAGAGGCCCTGCCACACTGCCTGACAAGCGTTTTGACAGGCTCCTGAAGGACTGAGAAGGGAAGCGTTGCCATCCTGTTCCTCAAACGAAACTCCGATTACACGAAGCACGTTAGAAAGTTTTTGTGTCTTGCTCGATCAGAACGCATACACGTTTTGTAAGTAACTCATCGAGGCAGAGCCACTCACTGAGATGCCATAACTTACAAAAACAACATAAAGACTCTCACAGGTGAAACTTCAGGCCACAGTCTCCACATTTGCATTACCTTTAATACATAGTTTAAAGCATCTTTGGCAAAAGCATGTGCATGCTCGAACCACACGCTAGAGATGCCCGGACAGTAACCAGACTCGTTGAGATACATTTCAACTTCAGTATCAGACAGAACTCCTCGGTATGTCATCAGCATTTCTTGCTGCTCTGTGATCTACTGCCCACTTAGAAAAAGATTCTATGTTATTATAAAGAGCCCACGCTACTATAGTTTTTGTTAGATCTTTTTTGGCTCCGCTGCTCTTCAGCCTTTTTTTTTTTCTCCTGGGAAATGTCTATGTTTGGGAATATTCCCCTTTGGAGCAAGTTCCAAAGTTGCGTCACAGAAGTTGATGGTTAAGCACTAAATGGTTCTTTCAAAAAAATTATTTATAGTGCCTATGGCTTCAGTCACTCCACAAAAAGAATTAGGAAGTTTGATTCTACAGTTTCTCTGCATTTCACAAAGGTCATGATTTTCACTACAATATTGTGATTATTAAACTATTATACAGCTTTCTCCATCAAAATTAAATAGTATTTTACAGACATTTTCCTTAAAAACAATCCGCAGGTTGCCTATACCGCTCTGTTTTCTTGCTGCTGCTATAGAAATATCATTTCAGTGATAAGAAACTTCACTAACTGCTGCAGTGCATGGTTAATATCTGCAGCAACAAGGTATGAGAAAAATCCTCATGACCTTTCTTAAACTACTTGTTTTCATTCCTTCGGATTGCCAAATTTGCATGTTTCTGGCTAAAAAGTAACATTAAACAATGGAAAAGTTTGTACTTTCACAAGATAAACATATAGGTGCCAATATATAAATAAATTCTTTCATTCTAAGGTCAAACATATGAAACAAACACAGCACACACAGGACTCTGCTCATGAAACGCAGAACTTGCTGCAATCCAGTGAAGGATCTCCTGTGCACAGAGGCACTTTTAGTTCTGAACGGTCACCACTCTCGCACCGGATCGTACACTGCACTATATCCACGTTTCTCATTACAGGGAGGTTACCTCTTTCAGCTGCTCTTTACGGAGTTTATATTCTCTCTTCTGGGACTCCAGGAAACTGTTCAATTCTTTTTTCTGTTGGGCCTGAATATGCTGTTGAAACTTCTTTTCTTCATTGGCCATCACTTTAGCCTACAGCAAATCCAGCAGCAAATCAGTCTGAGTCCTGACGAATTAGAGCTCACGTTCCATTTCAGCCCCAAGAGCGGGAACTCACAGCACAGCCACCACGATACTCACCATGACTCTGAGCATGGGCAAGTCTCAGGAGCTTGCCGGCACTCTCTTCTTATTCCACCCCCCAACAACACACCCAGCAGAAGTCCTTTTTCAGTGCCTCACTCCCTCAGCCCTATTGTTCAGCTAGGCTTGCCTAACAAAGTCAACACCTTACGACAAACCGTATCCTCGGCCCTCCACCGAGAGATCCAAGATGAACAAAGAATCAATAATAACCGCTGTAGGCGGCACCGCTTCATCATCAATTATTTAAAAGCATAAAACCCCCCATCTCCAGAAGCACCTAGATGGTGAATGGTTTAAGCACAGCTGACACGTTTCTCTGCAGGCTAATCTGCCTCTGTAACACTCGATGGCCGTCAGTTATTGACGGCACATACATGGCCAAAGAAAGGAAAGCCCTCACAGTATTTTTTTCTGGGGTCAGTAGACTAACATTTAGTACAACACACTGCGATGAAGGACATACCTTTCCTCTAGTTACATAAACCCCTTAGTGTAAGGAGGTGATGTATTAGCCTTTTTCTAATTAGCAATTTGCTTGGCTCCTGAAAACAGACACGTAAGAGACTACAATGTCATCTCCTCATCAGTGAGGAGAAGAGGACAATTTAATGCAACGAACAAATACAGACTGGTCTGCTAAACCATAAGCTCCTACCTCTTTTTCCATGGCTGCTTGGTGCTTTTTAATTAGCTTTTCCATTTCTGCAGCAAAATTGTTACGTTGTGTTTCAAGATCTTTGTCCAACCTGAGGCGATGCTCATCCATCTCTGCCTTCAGTTTATTCTCTAACGCCATCAGCTGCTTCTGGTGTTGCCGTCTCATACGTTTATAGCCAGACATCTGCTCTCGGAGTTCAGAGTCTTGTTCATGTTCCTGCATTTGCCTCGTCACCTAGGAAGATAACCACATCGGGCCAAAGTAAGTTAATATTTCTCAATCTGCTTCTTGGCAGTCTTCAAACCACAAAAGAAAACTATTTAGTAAAGAAATATGATTTTGTTGTAAAGAAAAGCACACATCCTAATGGCAGTAGAGCAGATTAAAAACTGAATTCCGCTGTAAAAAGTAAGCTCACGTGGGCTCCAGCAGAAAAACTGCACAACTGTTATAAAGCTGGTACTAAATAAAGGCTTTTTGGCCCGCTGCAATGAGGGTGTAGATAGACACACACAAATGTACATAATATGCCTACGAAAATAAAAGCCAGCTTATTATTATGACCGGTTTTCTATATTCTACCAAGCATAATGGTTTAGAAAATATCTAATATGCACAAATTACATTTGCCCAAGCGTCTCACTTAAGCTTTTATTAACTCGCATTAAACTATTTCAGTGATAATATCTCAGTCAATGAGGATAGCTCATATTCTGACGAAATCCTAAAAGCTCCAAGTAGTTTCACACAGCTACAGTCACAGGCATCCCTTCCTATACAACTTCATCAAAATGAAAACCGTAACGTACCAGCGATGCTGTGCGTATAGTAGCAAAGTGCTCTCGGTTGCGATAATGAGACTTGTGGCGAGATACTTGGGGAGGAGACTGGGGTTCTGATGCCCTTGTTCGAGGATCCGATTCCTCTCTGTAGTTTTCTTCCTCCTTATCAGCAAATATTAACAGCAGAGAATAAAGAGAATCTGTGTTACTCAAGATTTTTATTTTGGTCTGGTTCAAAAGGCAGAAAAACCATTTTATATTCATCAGCCCTGAAAGATCGTCCTGCCAAAGAAATGGGTGAAGGAGTATACTGCAACAAGAGATCTGATCTGGGATCTTGGCTTTTGAAATTTCACTGTGTGTTTTTATTACTAAGAGGAAAAATACTAATTAAAGCTCAAAAAGAAAAAAAAAAAAAGAATTGAGATAAACAGTTTACTTCAACAAACATAAAAGCTATAAAGGATTATATCAAGTCTGAAAACCAAAACCAGCACCTCTGTAACCCTGAAAGACAGAGGAAGATTTTCATTACACCCACTACAGAAATACCTCAAAGCCAATTTTAAAATTTGTCATGGTGTATTCCACAATCTTATTTTGAGTTTGTCATTCATCACACAGCGATCCAGAGTTAGATATGATATACTAATTAACTCCCCGAGGAAATACCTGCGTGTCTGCTGCATATCTGGGCACAGAACAAAACACTTGAACCACACCTCTCATCAGCTAGGGAAGCGCTGCTGCTTTGAGAAAAGGTGTGAAAACCCCTCCGCAGCCTGAGCAGCGTCCGGGTTCGGAGGGACACTCCCAGTTTGTCCTTCATTGTGCAGAGGTAATGCAGTGCAAGTGGTTTCACGGCTGGCCATGGCCAGGAGCGCTGCGTTTCTTTTTCCAGGCATCTTTGTTCATTAACCAAATACTCGAATCAAGTGCTGGGAAGCTGGGTGCTTGAGGAGCAGATTTCAGCCACTACTACAGGCCCTGCACTTAAGAATTCACTAACTAGGAGGTAAAAAGCACAAACTTCCACATCCTTTGTCTCACAAAGTGTTCTGCAAATTAAAAGCATCCACTAAATAATCAACTTATTCACAACCTGTCACTCCAACTCCTCACGGTAAAGTAAACTGCTTTAAAAACAATTAGTATAATAATTGTAAGTGAATCAAGAAAGATAATGATTTTTACAGCAACTTTCCAAAGTTTCCAGCGAACATTAATGTATTTGGGGCACAGTATTAGAACCTGCAGCCAATGACTTAGGATAGGAAGCACTCAACTTTTATAGTCACTGTGCCAACCAAATTCTCTCCCATTTTACACCTTCAAAGTTCTCCAGTAAAAATCCAGTGCTTACCGGCTTTAAATGAATGACAGAGCTATTTGACATCACGGTGTGGTCCCCCTCCATCATATCCAGCTCGCTCTTATCATCCGAGGCATCTGGAAGACTGTTAACACTACTGCTTTGGCTACTGGCACTGATAGACATACTAGGAATGGACTGATTACTTCCGACACTATTCACTGTTCCTGTCCTGCCGACACCGTGATCTTGTTCCTAGGAGAAAGGAATTATTAAGAAAATTCAAATCCATCACAGCTGTATCTACGGACATTACCAAAAGAAACGTTCATTCCATTCCTATCTAAAGGCATCTACTTGCCACGTCATGGCAGTTCCCACCCTCCAGGCATTGCCATGAAACATTTCTCTTGTGGGATGATGGGAAAAAAAAATCAACCTTGTCAAGACTAACTGGCTGATGTCAGAATCTTTTCAACAGTGAGCCTGTTAACAAGCTGAACTCTATCATGTATCAGCAACAGCGTGTCACCAGAAACCGTTCTGACACCAGCATCATCTAAGCGCTCAGCTGGGACCCTGAACCTCGCCTGGTTCATTTCTGTACATGAGAGGACTGCAACCCAGGGAGACTCAATTTCTGCAGCATGTGACCCAAGAAAGACCAATTCCCTTGATGACTTGCCTTTTTCTTTTTTTTAAGAAAAAAAAAAAGCCAAGAAAACAAAACGAAACACCAAAAACACAACAACCAAACAAACCAAACAAAATCACCACAAAAAAAATCAAGTTCAAACTTCTATGTCTTAGACTCAGAACAACATTCAGACAAAATTAAAAAGCCTTGTGCATATGGTCAAACTAGAGGTTAACTGCTGCTGCTGAAAGAATCCTCACGAAGCAGGATTCTTCGTGAGGATTCAAACTTATTAAACAAATTAAACAGGCAAAGAAAGCCAGGAGGTACAGAACTGGAAGCTAACTGGTCAAGCACGGCACAGCCTCTTGCCAGCACAAGGCATCTACCCTGTTTGTGCCTTGAGGTAGCTTTATTCCAAGCACAGAGAGGAAGACAGAGCTCACAGCCAGGTGTATAGAGAGCCTCCTTTTAGCAGTATCTGAGTTGGGGTTACTTAAACGACCGCATCGTTTCTGGTTCAGTGATGAAATCCCAAGTTTCTCTCACCTCCTCTTCCTCCTGTGTTTCGACTGCAGGGCCATTATGCGCCTCCTGGAAGAGAAGCTTCTTCATTTTACGATACTGCAGGTTGTCCAGTTCTCTCACCGCATCCTTTGTTCTCTGAATCAAGTCTATTAACACTGTTTCGGGCCGCTCCCGAAGAACAAACATGTGCTGTAGAACACACAAATAGGTGAGTGACCTCTTACACCTTCAGTGCATGTGCTTTGAGTACACCGTTCTGAGCTCTGGTTGGGCTCAGGAGCCCTCTTGACTGCGCAGGAGAACACCTTCCCAGCTTACACCGGCACTATTTTTAGACTTCATGATCTAGAGGGATTCCAGAATGATTGCTTTCTGATGGGAGACATCCACCAAAAGGTAAAGATGGAAAAATCCCCAGTAATAATATTTCACACACAACGAACACGGGCTCAGTTTAAACCTAGACTTCTTTGGATGTTGGGGTATTTAGAGATGTTATCTACTTGTGGTTGAGAGGGGGAAGAGCAACAAGTAACATATACATGCTAAAGGTGTTAGACTGTTTATATGTCTTTAACCAAACATTAACTCATCAGCCAGCTCTCACTGTAACACCCTTTTCCTCGCTTAGAAAAGCTTGAGAATCAAATATTCACCGTACAGCTCTGAGTCTTAAAATAGGCTGTGAACCTTCACACCCAGCTCTAGAACAGTTAGCCATGTAAGGCTCTTTTTATTTGAAATATTCACTGCATTTCATTGCAAAGGTGGCTCCCTTTTGCTAATAGGTAAAGCAAGCCCTGTCTATGTATGTCAGAAGCAGCTTTTGCAGTCTCCAGATGAAATGTGCTGTGCAAGCATGAGTCATTATTAACACCACCGCTAGTTTCATTTTGTTCCTCAGGAGAACTGCATTGCCATTTCCAACGTGTCACATTCCCTACCTGTCCCTGTGAAGTGGCACGCAGCTGTTTCAGACTATAGCTATGGAAGGAATACGTTCAACAAACGCTTAATTTCCATCAATGTTCTCTTTAATTGCAGTGCATTGCTCAAAATAAAACCAATCTGCAGAATTCTGAAATGGCAGGACTACACACCCACACTGAAACCTTTCCTGGATAATTGCATTTACTTTCTGAATACAGCGTTTTAAAAGAGGCAAAAGTCCTCAGAACTATTTAAGAAAAAACATGCAAAAAGGTGATGACAGAAACTTCATAAATAGCATCTATCTCCCAGTAAAGCAACATTTTGGAAAAAAACTGCCGTTTAGCACAAACACGGCCAGGATAAAAATCCCCCAAAATAATGTCATGAGTGCTGTAAAGAGAATGACAAGTTAGCAAAATTCTGAACGTCAATTGGTGCCACAAAGGAAATCCATCAAAGTCCCATCAGCCATAAAGCGGCTCTAACACCTAACACCTAACTGCTGCGTGAGTCGTGTCCACTCAGGAACACGTCAGCTTTTTGCAACCATCTACCACCTTGGTTTTGTTTCCAGACTAGAGCGAGGAAAACCAAGCATCTGCAGCACAACTGAAGAGAAAAAAAAGCCTAAGAAATAAAGCAGGAGAAAGCCTGCAAAACAGTCGAGGCTTATTCATGTGAAGGAAAAATATGGGGAAGCGAATCTGCTTTCTTCTGCCCCCTTTCCCCCAGGGATACGATTAGAACAGCAAATTTCAGTCCTACATGTAAGTGCATAGGTGATGGGAGAGGATAAAAAGCCTTTAGGGACATACAGTGCGTAGAATAAAGAGGGAAATACTGGAAGGACAGACTGAGCTTAAGAAACTGAAATTCTCATCAAGTTCATGGTCACCCAGTGTCACCTGTTGGGATGTTCTTTTATGATGAGAACAAGGCTGGACTGGAGAGCCACCTGGGGAACTGCCAGAGACAGTACAAAGGGGCCGTAAAGCCTGGATGTCGGCTCGGTACACCCCACAGCACCCCCAGCAAAAAGGGGTTGGGGTAACAGGCAGAGAAGGCATGGTTAACCGTAACCTAGTCCAGTCGGTGAGACAGAAGAGAATCCCAGGGCAGGGCCTCCTTTTGGTATCGTGTGGCAAACAAAAAAGACAAACAAACCAACCTTCAGAAGCTCCTCTGATGTAGGCCTGTCTTGAGGAATTTTCTGGAGGCAAGAATCTACGAAGTTTCGAAAATAATCAGACCTGTGGCAAGGAAAGTAAAAAAAAAAAAAAAAGCCAAACAAACGTCTGAGTTAACTACTCAGTTTAATTTTCAAAACTTGTTAAAGAATCAAGACTTTCACATATGGACACTGCTAGCAGAAAGAATGAGGAGGAACCACACAGACCCAGTACATCCTTAGTCGAGCCAAAGCCCACTGCTACTAGTAGACAAACCCCTTTAACCTCAGCTTCCAGAAAAAATGTTTCAGCCTAAGAATGCAAAAATGTGGGGCAATTCCAACAGAAGAGAAGCTCTGTATAAAGGCAGACACCCACATTTCAGTGTGAGCATCAACCCTGTCAAATTCTATATTGCAAATTCTATATCGCACAAACTCTTCAAAGTCTAACCAGAGCCCCTGCTCCATTCCACCTCTGTGTGGAGGTGTTTCATCCACAAACAGCATTAATGCACAAATCCCAAAATGGCTTTGGCCCCTCAGACACAACTTGTACACGCTTGTGCAATCTGTAAGTATCACAAGTAAGTATCTGTAATCACAAGTAAGACTTAAAGTAATGATTTGTTTAGCAACACCTCTCCTTCCGTAAGCTAAATGTCTGTATTTTGCCCTTTCTTCCTCCGAACACAATTTTCAGAAGAGCAGGATAACATGAAAACAGCAGCACATCAGTTGCACAGGTTTTATTTCTTTCCTCCCCCACTCCCAACATGTAACGGCTTTTTTTTTTTTGCTACTGCAATCTTTTGGTAAATTAAATTATTGAGCCTTTTTTTTTTTTGGTCAGAAAAACACACAAAACGATGACTTGGAATGTTTTATCAAGCACCAGGGTATGAAACAGCTCAAGCAGAAAATCTCAAAAATAGGAAATAATTTATAAAAATATGGCACAATGTATTTTGTTAGAGGCTTAGGACTATGACTTAGAAAAACGTAATTAGCAAGTTTAACTTTTTGAAATTAGTTTACTGTGTTGGCTGTTTGAAAAGACAGTTGTCAAGGCTGGGAGGCACAAAATGTTACTACTGTGCTTCATTCTTCTGAAGTTTATGCAACAGACATTTGCCACAAAAGTGGTGTCTTCATCTTGCAAAGCAATACTTCAACAAACAAGACTTAGGAATTGACAGTGTGGTTTGTGATTAAAAAAAACACTAAAAGCCACATTTTTGGCTAGCCTGAGAGCTTCAAAAGTTTACTAACCCTTGAACTTAATTTCTTACAGGATCTTACGTTCTTCCAGCAGCATGTCCTGTTTCTACTACGTTCTAGAATCTAAAATGTGTATTTAGTAACTGGTCAGTTTTGTAGATCAAATGTAGAGGGAATCTACTAAGAACTTCTAAGCTCACATTCTCCCGACAGGAATCCAGCCATTTCAAGAACTCAGCATGACAAAGCACTCCATTTAGAGCAATTCCCTCCAACATTCCTCCTTCGGTAATACTCACCATTCATTAGACTGTAGTGTAGGGGATTCATTCTGCGCTATGTGATATAAGGCACTCATTGCGTTCATATTAAACAAAGGAGGCTTCCTTTCCGCTACACACAAAAGAAAAATGGGGTTGATACAGGGAGATAGCCTCATAGTTTTGCTCTTTTTATTGTTTTTTTTTTTAGTTTACATGCCTTTAAAAAGAAAACCACATCAGCAGAATCACTATTGCTTGAACATGGAAGCCCAAACGAACCCTACCCTGCAATCAGACAGATATGTTGGCATATGTCCTATACCATTGCAGAAGATGAAAGCGCTTTGAAGATCAAATGCCTTGTCCTCTCAGGCTTTTAAATTACGTGGTTTATCATAGTTGAGTTCTCTGACTCATTTCAATGTACTAAAATAGGAGTAAGTTAACAGTAAACTCTGTACTTGGTGTTTAGCCACTAAGCATTCTTGGTTTCATCCCCCTCTCCTCCTTTATTTTTTTTTTTTTTAAGCTACAGTTGCTAAAAAGCTAACAAGTACTTAATTCTAGCAGGACAGCAGTGAGGAAGAAAAAGCTGGTTGCAAGAACCATCAAATCACACTCAACTGACTAAGCACACGGGCAGGAAGTCAGTAACAGGCCAACTCTTTATACTATTTTGAGAGTTGCATTCTCTCTGGCTCTTCTCTTTCTTTCAAGCTTGTGTTACTCTTATAGACTGACACAGCATGAAAGCATAATGAGGAAGGAGATGATCTCACTGTAACAACAAAATTGAAGCTTCATCAGAATGTTTATGGGGTAAACCTATAAAGCTCAGCCTCGCCATAAACATTCCAGAGAAGCTGGTCAGGCCACGAGGATGTTCCTACACTAGTGAAAATGCAACAGAAAACTTTCCTTCCTGCAAAAAAAAAAAACAACAAAAAAAACAACCAACAAAAAAACCCCAACACAATCATGAACAAAAAACAAACAAGGCAAAAAATGATGCGTTTTTTTATTTTGCTTTTCAATTTTGCGGCAAATAGTAGCAGTGAACCAGTAACAGAGCCCACAGTTCACTCATGGCTATCACAGGATGGACTGAGTCCTACAAATTCCTCAGAAGGGGTAACTCTGAGGAGTTCAGCTTTTCCTCAAATGCAGCATTTTATCTTCTCTGTTTGGTAACTAGTTGCTGCTGTCGAGGATCAGACTGATTATCCATTAAACTATTTTAACTAACCCCTCCAATTCTTTTAAGTGACTGTTCTCCCTATTTTTTTTTCTCTTAACTCCCCTGAATAATCTTCAGAACACATCGAAACTGAGCCCCCAACAAGGCCATTTCTAAGTGATAATTTGAAAAAACTAGTCGACATCTCATTTTTCTGCTTTCTTCCCATGCTTATTCAAACCAACACAAACGAGATGATCACACGGACCGAGCCTACGACGCTCCACTGTCCTGACCTAGTCTCACCTCCCACCACGCTAGAAGCCATAGACGAAGCCTAACGCTTCATGTTGCAAAAACGCAGCGTGCAGGAAGGCACCCCGGGGTGTGGTGGCCATGAGCTCACTGCATTCCTGGAGCGCTGCAGCCAGCCAAGTCTCCTTACTCCACTCGGAGCAGGATTCTGTCATGACAGTCACACCCCTGCAACTTGCTTTATATTGGCAACAACAAAAAAAATAATAATAATAATAAAAAAAAAATCTCGGCTCTGAAGAAAGAATCTATTTCACGTCCTGGAAGAAAATGCAGTTGACAGTTTGGAATGCCAGGCAGCATTTCTAGCTAAACTGTGCAGTTCACATGGATTAGCGTGTTCCTGAGAGCTCTCGCTGCCCGGCCGGGCTGCTCCTTCACTGTGGTGGGGTTGAAGTACGAGCAATGAGATCTGACAAGGATGGGAGGACAGCCTCAGGTGCAACGAGCAGCACTGAACCTCAGCATCCTGAGAAAAACTTACAGCTAAGTGCTTCCCGAGAGCTGGATCCCGACTAAAACCTGCAGAATGCTGTGCACGGTGGTGTGCTTCAGAGAGCGGGGGTTTGGTCAAAGAAAAGACTGGATGTTAAATTTAAATAGAATGCCGTGCTAACAGAGTCCTCTCAGGCTCATCCTGCTTTAAGGAGTCTGTTCTAATGGCAATACCAACATTTCTTTTGAGTTTGATTTATCAGTTACCACTTCAAAACTGGATTATTCTGTATTCTCTTCTAAAATTAAAAAAAAAAAAAAAAAGATTTGCCAAAATCTATTCAAAAGTGACAACATACACTGAATATAGCTTTGAAGTGGTTCACTTAGTCAAAACTTCACTATTGCAGGGCTTGTTATATATCTTAAAATTTCATGCAAACATTATCAACTTATATCATCAAATCTGTTTGGACACCGGTACTTTTTACTGTTCATTTCTAAAGCTGTTCAGCAAACAAGACTGTTTCTCAGTTCAAAAGCTAACTGCCTCTCCCACAGAATGTGAATACCCTTAGTGATATAGCTTGGCTATTTTCTTTGTTTATATGACTATTTCTTCAGGTAATGAAACTACCAGCTCAATAAACATCAAATTGGAGCTTGGTCTTGAATTCTAGAGAACACATTTTGCTCTTTTCTCTAAAACCAGGACCAGAAAGGAAGCATAGATCTTCTGCACTGTGATTCAGCTGAGTAAATTTTAGGTATTAAATGACTACATTTTAAAATTTTTCAAAGAAAATAACTTACCTAACTCAATACAGGTAATTCCAAGAGACCAAACATCTACTTTGCCATCATACTGCCCTTCATCCATGGCTAAAATCACTTCTGGGGCCATCCTAAAACAGGAAGTTGGTGCTCATAAAATTCCAGGCAAAGGAACACGTTATCATCACTAGTATTTCAATGAAAAAGGCTGTGCTACTGATTTCAGCTGCCATAAACAAACCGTTCCCCAGGGTATCAGGCATGAACATGGGGATACTGGGAACAAAGACCAGGCACCCACACTAGTACAACCTGTACGGTGTTCTCCAGCTCTCCATTTATATTACCCCCTTCCTGCTCTCCGACATTTCCAATAGCTTAGCTGGCCGGCCAGCTCTGCTGAAATAATTCCAGCGTGCAGTTGTGTCAACACCACAGATTCAGTGTACGAGATAAAAGCATACAAGGGATCTGCAAATGGTTTTGTTCAATGAACCTGGCCTTTCTTATGAAAGAAAAATCACTTCAGTTATTTCAACAATTGGACATAGCGAGAACATATGAATTGTTAAAACTACTCTGGGAATGATTAAAATATATTGCAAATGATTCAATCCCACCTCTATCACTTAAAGTCAGCAGAAGTAGAACAATAAAATATTTTTATTACTCTTTCTGAACTACAAATTCACAGTATCTTGAAGTCAAAACCTACTTACTATTTAATCTTGGTTTTTGCAAAGTACATTTTATCACTACCACAACCAGAAGATTACAAAAGTAGCTCCAATAAAGTCCAAGTATATTAAATACCCAATAAATGATCCTTTTACTTCGCAAAGCCAGAAACGCGTACAACTCTTGGCTTACCAATATGGCGTCCCCACAAATGAGTTGGCAGGAGATGCTATGGAAGCAGACCCAAAGTCAGCAAGTTTCACCTGTCCTGGCTCTGTCAGCAGGATGTTTCCTGCCTTGATATCTCTGGTTATGGAATACAAGTGTCAGCATTATTCTTCTCCAACACAGAAAACCTTCTCTAAGACAGACTATAAAAGATGCCAATATTCACACGTTCAAGCTGCACAATACCCCCATTTTCTCCAAATATAAAAATCTTTAACCCTTAGGTCAACTGCTTAACACGGTCCTTGACCTCAGAATTTAGATTGTCTTCAAAATATCAACTTAAAATGGCACACCTGGAATAAGCTTCATATACAGTTCAGCAAAACCTTTTGAACTATCTATATCCTTTATAAATGTTTTGTCAGAAAGTCCTAATAATGTAACTATTGAAATCCTTCACCCCACCAAAACGCAGCAGGTACTTCCAATACAAAGAACATTTGCAACCCATACTTGCTGTGTGCTTCTTACCGTGTGTCTCCATATAAAATTAATATTTTTTCTAGTATTAGTTCTCCCCTCAGCCCCAGCAATCTTTGTCTTGCAGTTGCTGCAAGCTATGGAGGTGAACTCAGCCTGCCTTGCTATTCCCTGCTTCAGGGAGCAATCAGCCTCATATCAAGTAGTGAAAAGCTTAGACTCAAACCAATTCTGCAGAAATTACGAACACCAGCTGTAAGAGATCATGTGTACGGACATACAGAGCTTGCTAGTATTTGGCTACTATAAATCACTAGTTTGGAAGCAGAAGGGCACTGCGGAAAGAAAATCTCTGCGTACAAATATTCAATTTGGGATGAAGGGGATACAGCCAACAAAATAAATTACCTGTAAATGTGTGAGACAGCAAAAATCTAACCACTTACCTATGGATCATATTGTGAGAATGCAAGTATGCTAATCCCTGGAGAGCACCATGGGTAATTGCTGCTATTTCCACTTCTTGCAATGGCTTTTTATGAACTTGAAGAAAGAATTTATTTGAAATTCAATATTCAAGAAAACAATGCAGTTTGTAGCATGCAAGTGAGTACTGTTAACAACATAAACAGAAAGAAAACACTAAAATTTCACTTCTACTAGGTTCAGTATGAGAAGCAAATGTAAAAATAGTTCACAGTATACATTCTATAATCAGTTGTACTCTTCTAACTGTAAACCAGCAGCTATTTACTATCAAAAAGAGACTACTTTGCAGCCATAAGCTACATTCCTGATAATTCTGTGACCATTCTCCCACATACCTACTTGATCCTCAACACTCAATTTTCCATTAAATAAGCTAAATCTCAAACCCGGAACTTTATGACGATTCACAGATGACTACACTGTAGCAATACAGATGACTCCCTGGCAGCTTAGCCTTTTGTCCTAAAATGCTTCTGGCAGGAAAAGGAGATGAACAACTTACTGGCCACACATATATCTTCAAAGAAAGTTCACTTCAAGAAGCCTGATAGGAAAACGACCGTTTAACAAAAGACCTCATCAAGCAAAACCCTACGACTGCTGCAGTTCTATTTCAGTCAAAAGCCCTACAGTTGTTAGTAAGCATCAAGATCACCAGCAAGGATTTTCTGAAATAAATCTTGAACTGTCATGACAGGAGAACCTAAAACTCAGGAAAAAAAGTAAACAGCTGACCGACAACTTTAAAATAATGCAAACCAAGGTGAAACCAGGCATCTAGGAAAGCCGGTATTCTACAGCAAAACCATCACAGTCATGCAAGAACGTGAAAAACTGCATCTGTTCACACACTCCGCCCCCAAATAAAACTATATATTCAAGGACAATTCTGTGACCCTGAAACCTCCTACTTCAGGACTATACTTCTGACTTCCAATCAAATAAACGTGCGCGACATACCTTCTAGTAAGTCTGATGCTGATCCTAAACAATATTCCATAACAAGCTGCACAGAAAGAAATCAAAACAGTTGTTAGAAAAATCTCTAAGAGTAGATGTATCTTTTTCTAGATTTCTCCCTAGAAATCTAGAAACAATCAGTGGTGCATGCAATGCAGACTGCCATGACAGAACAAGTCCTGCTTGTAACATAAGCCCCATCCCAGCGCTGTCACACTGACCCCTCCCACAAGGACAGCTCTAACTGGAATTGGCATCATTTTCCTGTGTAAGATACTGAGCAATAAAACTTGTAAGGAAGGCAAAAGCATTTTCATAACCAGTTATGTATTGTGTTATGTATTTTATATGCATGTACTTAACAGGAATGTTAAATTGCACTTAACAAGCTTATCAGAGTATTAAAGGGCTATTTAGGGATTTACTTAAGATTTTGTGCCAGTCAGATTTTAAAAAAAGAAACTAAAAATTTGTCCTACAGGGTTACTGAAGCTCATACATGAAGAGTACCTACAATTTAAACTATTAGTTCAACAACGTGATTTCTTTAGCGTACTGTACTACAAAAACTTTGTCCATGAGAAGCGTGCACCACACTTCTGATTTGACAAAATGCTTCCCCTGTGTAGCTAATTGCATCTATTCCTACACATGCATTTGTATGTACACAAACTCAAACGACCCAAAAATTTAGTTTGAGGGGGGTTAGATATTCTTTTGTTTGTTTAAATGAAATGTATGAAATTAATGAGGAGATGACAGTCAGAGATAAAACCAGCTAGTTGGTTTTGTCACCTGAACACACACACACACAGGGAAATGCAACAGAATTAAACAATATACAGTAGAAGAATATAGTGAAATCACAGAAATACTAATGACTCAAAATATAATTTAATTACAACTATTAGTAGGATAATTCTAACCTGTTGAAGTCTGACTGAACATTTCTTTCTGGACCATACTCAGTCATAAAGTATCGAACCATTAGCACTCCGTGGCCTACCAAAGGCACTGTGAAATGACTGGCAAGTATCTAGTAAAGTTGCCTACTTGCCTTCCAGGCAGCACAAATGAAATTCTCACCTTTCCTTATAGGAATTAAAGTGAGAGAGGTATTTGTTGCTTATGATTTTTTTCAAATATTCAGTCCATCAAGCTAAAGACACTGGAACACCACCACAATCACCTTACTTCGCAAGCAAAAGGGAAAATTTCCCTAAATCTTGTTTCTAAAAACTACATCCAGTTTTGCTGAGCATCTGTAAGGTCCTTGGCTGTTCTCATCTGAGTCTGTGCAATGCAAGTGTTCAGGTGCCTCTTGAAAGCCAGCTGGAGACATTTTAAAGTGCCCTTAACCAAGCAAGAGAAGCGCAGAGCGCAGCAGATGCTTACCCATGCTGTATGCTCCCGCAAATAGCAGCCTTTGTATTCTATACTGTTAGGGTGTTTTATTCTTTGGAGGAACTTGACTTCCTTAATAATATCCTGCCATTTCTGTAGAAAATAAAAAGAACAGAAAGACTTATAGAACAGTTACCTTTTTTTTTTTCTTTCAATTGTTGTTAAGTTAGTAGGTCATTTAATGAAGAGGTAAAACCACCTTAAGGTTCCAAATCAAAATAAACTTACATCAACACCACCATGTTCACTGCTTAACTCCTCAATGGAGCTACAAAATAAGTTGCTGATTGACTAGGCTGTATGTAAGGATCCCACATCAATGTAATACTTCCTATGTATGCAGAGGATATACTGGCAAACAATGTCTGAGCAAGTTCTCAAAAAAGCAGCAAATCTTTAAGGGATACCCTTTCTCTTCTTAACTCAAACATACCTCCCAACCTGAAAGAGATGTGGATGGTAAGTGTCCTTCAGCACAATCAGCTGCCTCTCACTTAACTCCTGTAGCTGTAAAGACCTATCCTTACCAGTAACTATTTTGCACTGGATGAGGCTCCATTTATCAGCTGCCAAATACCTGCCTACATTCTTGATACTGTTCCTCCATTACTAGTTTAGTCTGACCGATTTAGAAATGAGTTACCTACTAGATAAGGGAATGGTTCTGCAGGAGTAAAAGAACAAACAGATAAAATGAAATTCAGGTTTATAACAAGGAGAGCTCTGCCAGTGCAACTTTCAAGCACAGAAGAGGCCAATTTGTCATGTTCCAACCTGTACTTAGGCACTGCCATTGCTCCCCTTGGAGGAAATCACCAAGTCCTCCCATTAGCTGCACATCCACACCTCCTCAGGGAAGAAAGGTAAAAGCTTCTCAGTGCAACAGCAAAACTACAACTACCGGAAAAGATTAAAAACAAATGCAGTAGCTGAAACCATTTAAATATGCAGACAACAACACAAGAGTGTTGACACTGAAAATGTTTTTGAGAAAGAGTATCAGTTCTGAAGTTAATCAGAAGTAGAGAAATCTCATCCAACACCAAAAGGTTCAAAAGCTGTTTTCCAGGTCCTGTTAAGCCCTCAGCACACACTTTGTATGTGGTTAGGATTCACAGATGGACAGAGGTCCCAGATACCCCAAAGTTTTGGAAAACACGCCCAAAACCCAAATCCTCCTCAATAAAAACGTTAGGGTTAGAGAAACAAATGGAGCCAGGGACCATAGGAGCCAGAACTTGGGCAGTTGATTTGACTATTTCTCAATACCAGAAGTTTCATGTCAATGACATTAGTGCAGCTAAACTAACAAACTCACTGACGTCTTTGTTCCAGTACAAGAACAACTTAGCTGCCTTTTACCTCTGAGGCACTAAGCAATAAATGCCAAACCAAGAAAATGCCACACTAAACTCCTATACTGGGAAGAGAGCGGTGATATATTAGTCTAGATGTATTCATGATCTCCTGAGTAAAAAAAAATAAAAAGTCCAAATTCACTTTAAGAGCACAGTATTACATATTTCAAAGGTTTTAAACTTATATTTAGCTTAAAATATGTCCTTATTTAGAGAATAATTGTTCCTACCAATGATAAAATCTTATTATGAAACCAAAATATACATAAACAATACAAGAATGCCCTTAATCAATTTTCTTTACATAGGCTAGATCATAACGCTATCAAACTTCTGAACAAAACAAATAAATACAGAAGTAAACCAGAAAGTGTTATAATCCTGCTCTTATTACTTTCTTCAAAATAAAGAAACATATGCATTGAAGACAAATAAAAGCTATTTCTGAAGCATGCACAGTTTGTTTCATTCATGTGAACAGAGTATTTATAGCTCACAGTAATTAAAACAGTAGGACAAGTAGTAAGTACAAATTATTCTTTCACCAGTACACAGTTAAACAAGTCACCGCAGTGATAAAATAGAAACACACATAGCAAATTTAACTATGAAGCTAGAATTTAGGACTGCTGGAGAGACACTGCCACCTCTACCTCCTACACAGATAGACACACACAGAAAGGAAGGAACAGTTCAGCTCCTTGTAGCGCTGAGGATCAATACACAAAAGGCAGGCACAGAAAGCAATGAGTTGTTAGTCGAACTCATCGGAGCAAGACTGCTTCTAAGGCTGGAATATAGAGAATGGAGGGAGGGAACCATACATGCCTCGAACAACATGCTTACAATAAATACTTCTGTTGAAAAAAATCCTGCCACGACGTGATAGATGTCATTTACCAGAAATAATACCAAATCAGCTGCTCATGTCATGTTGGGCTTTTCAAGAATCTGTATTAGCACTTAAACATTTCAAGTATAAAATCAATTATCTCTGCTAAGCATCCTAGGGAAAAAACACATCTGGGGTGGCCATGCAAACACTCAACGTTTAAATCTCAGAGGCCTACTTTTACAGGCCTCTCTGCAAAGACTGCCTTAATCCCCTGCTCTGGCAGTTCTTCCATAATTATGCTGCTGGTTAGATTTTCACACTCATTCACTCACTGCTCTATTGCTTTTGTTTTAGCTTCTCATCGGCACAGTTGTTGGAAGGAAGAAGGCATTCTGCCTTGTGTACAAGCAAGATTCCCTCTGAATCCTTCACTGCTGCATCCACTGCTATGACTCCTTTGTCCAGGAATCAACGTGGTTACTTTGAAAGGCATTTAAAATGGAACATTTAAGGGCAATAACACATACTAACAAGCAAATCCACCATTTTTCATTTTCTTTTCTGCCTTCTTCACATTTATGTGGTCCCATAAAAGAGCCCATTGTGTCTGGAATTAGAGTCCTACCCATCTTCTCCAGGAGCAGGTTAGGCAGAAATCCACTGTGAACTGTAAACTCAGTTGTTTTGTTTACACAGGACCCTCATTCACCTGTACAGTTACAGGAAAGATTTCTCCTGCTGTAACCCAAGCTAATTAAAAACATCCCCTATAATACTTACAATGGTCAAGATTTACAACATGCAACATGTTCTACATACCTCATTGGACTGCTTCCCACTATATGACATTTTCTTGATGGCCACCACTTCATTGGTGCGCACATCACGTGCCTGTTAACATGAAAATATGATGTATCAGTTTCTTCCGATCATTTCCCGTAAGATATACCCCAAACACACTGATAAAAAAAAAAATAAATCTTTAGACATTAGTTAACTTTGCAGCGAGTTAAAATAAAATATCTTCCAAGGGGTGTGACTGCTGCATCTATTAGAAATTTTCTTCCAAAGTTGAAGAGCACACTCCTGTTTGTGAGACAAGGTATGACATTTTTCTGTGCTCAGCATCCAGCAAGTCTCTGCGGGAGTCGAGTACTATCACTTCTAAACTAAAAATCACAGCTTATAAAAGCAGCTCTGATTCAAGTGGAAGAGATTTTCCCTAAATCAGCTTCTCTCCCTGCCCAGGTCCATTCCAGACACCAGAGAGGCAAGGCTCAGCCCTTTTGGTCCATTCCAAACACAAGATGTCAGAGGATGCACAGGAGATGCCTCCTTCAGACACTGGCAGCTTTCTCCCCAGTGCTCCCACAAATTCCCTACTATGTCTTAAAGGAGGGCAGATGAGAGATAGCAGCAAGCTAAGCCACCCAATCTTCAGATTCCCATTCAGACTTGCACTTTCTCAGCCCAATAATACTATTATTTACAATGCACAATGAATGTACATGGGTTTTCACACTTCCAGGGCAGATTTCCTGACTTCAGAGATCAACAATCCAAAATAAGACTAGACAAGAAGTTTTGTTTCATTTAGCAGCAAAGGAAGGGCACGTTCAGCCTGGCAGGGGTAGAAGCAGCGCAGCTTCACCTCCGGGAAGGACAGCTCCAGACAAGACTCCAGCTGCTCCTCTGTTAAGGAGGAAAAGACCTCCGAGTCTCTCAGATAAGAATAATCAACTTGGATATGAAGCCAGATGATAGAAATCAGAATAACGTGCACAACAGCATTCACTGATGACTGATGAAAATGCTGATTTTTAATATATTTGTACTATCAAGCACAGTCTATCAGAACATGGATTAACAAAGTAGCTCGACTCTGCCTTTTGTAAAAAGGTTTTTCAGTCATGTTTTAATTCTGCTGTTCATTAAAGAGATTCCCAGAATTCCCCGTCAGTCTTTATTTCTACCAGTTATGGTAAGCTTGAACCAATACTATTTTTAGTTTTCTTTTTGTTTGACAGGATCCTTCCTACTGTCTCACTGATACTACCTCTAAGATTGAGGGGACGACTATTTTTGGCTTTTGAGACCAAAAAAAGGCAGAATAAAATAAGGAAAAATAAAATTCTGACTCTCAGATCTTTGTTAATTACAGACAATCTCTGAAACATTCAAATCAGTGAAGAACTGAAATAAAACAGGCAAGCAAAATACTAGAGTAGAGCAGAAGGAACACAGCTCTAACAAAAGAGAGTGGGTTATTCTGCTCCATCTGCAGTGTTCCAGTGTAGTAGGTTTCCTGTGTCAAGCAAAAGCTATTATTACACTGCAGAGCAGGGTAAGGATATTACCAAAATGATTCAGAGGTGCCAGACTTGCAGTTTCTAAGAAACTAAAACCATGAGGTGAACGAGCAAAATATGTGTCAATTATGAAAGAAAAAAAAAACAACCAGAAACTTTTTGCCACTGCGAAATGCAACAGAAACAAAGAGACAAAAAGGGAACACTATTTTTCAGTTACGCAAGATAAACAAATCACCGTTTCTTGGGATCGCCGCTAAGAGGAAAGAAAGGTAGGTACAACTAACAATGAAGACTAAACTGCATTTAGAAAAAGGTAGGGGGAATTTCAGGATTATATGGGTTTTCCTACTTACTGACTACTCCCACATCTATTTATCACCAATATTTTTGGTCCAAGTTGTATGCAATGAAAGTGGCCTGATGAGGAGAGGCTCAGAGAGAACCATCGCAGTCAATGCCCCAAGAATGTAAAAATCAGGGAGATCTTCTGCTTTTTTAGTTTCCTTGGGATAATTCATAAGTGAAAAAAGACAGTTCTCAGACAAAAGCCATGAAGATGTAATACCACCAGCTAACTTAAATGATCCAAATGAACGAGGCTGGTTTTGTGGTAGACATTTACGCGCCTATATCCCGCTTGCCTTCGAAAACTCCACACAAAGGATCAACATCTGGTGAGCAGAATACCTTCAGCAGTGATAAAAGCAAAGCAAAGGTGGAGCACAGCACCGGCCTTGCCAATATGCTTTTAAGCAGTTATTAACTACAAGCCAATATTAGACTGATTAGTTTAATTGCAGAATAAAAATCTTGTTAGAGAGACATTTTTTTCCCCAGCTTTACAAAGGAATAAAGAACCCAAGACATACACTCCTCTACTTTAGTTCTTTATGCTTGTTTAATTCACACTAAGTTTCTCCCTCCACATTCTTGTTCATCTTTTGGGCTTCTGTTTAGAAGGGACCTTTAAAGGTCATCTACTCCAAGCTCCCTGCAGAGAGAAGAGACATCTGCAACTAGAGCAGGTTGCTCAGAGCCCTGTCCAATCCCACTCGGAATACTGCCAGGGATGGGGCATCCACCACCTCTCTGAGCAACCTGGGACGGGGTCTTACCACTCACAGTGTCAAAAATGTCTTCCTTCTCTCCAGTCTAAATCTCCCCCTTTTAGTTTCAAATCATCACCCCTTATTCTGTCACAAAAGGGCTGGCTAAAAAGTCTGTCCCCATCTTTCTTTTAGGCCCCCTTCAAGTACCGAAAGGCACAAGGTCTCCCTGGAGCCTTTTCTTCTCCAGGCTGAACCCCAATTCTTACTTTAGATCTCTCTGTAGAAGGAGCTGGTACTGGGCACTCAGCCTTTAGCACAACCACAAAGTTCAGGCAGTCTACAAACACTCCTACGACGTTTGGGAACACCGTTAGCATACGGCTCATAGGTTACCTCTAGCTGTGGTTTTCCAGACCCAGGCGGTTCATACACGCCTCTAAGATAAACTTTAAAACTGAAAAACTTTAACAGTATTTCCACAATAACATTTCTTCAATAATATTTCCACATAGCAGGAAGACGGATTGGTCAGTTCTTTTCTATTCCCTCTTTAACCAAAGGGAATAAATGAGATGATGTGAATGCGGCAGGTGAGTCCTGTTTTGTTAGGAAACAACTTCCTCCCCCAGATCTGTTCCCAGACAGTGGCGGCTCATAGTTTTAAGCAGGGAACAAAATTAAGAAGCTTTTCCTAATTAGTTCATCTGTGCTGCATTAAATTTGTGCTGGAAGGTTCCCAACACGGTCTGCTGCAATTATTAACAATGAATAGGCATCTCATAAAATACTGACACAAATGGCTTTCTGAAGGAAAATTGGCAGGTTTGGCCACACCTCCTATAATTATAAATGTGGAAAGGTTTTCTGAGGAAAATGTGGTTTTTTAATGAAGGTCTCACGGTAACTACTTTGGTTAACATACAGCAACCTGCAAATGAGGTTACCCTGAGACATCCCACCTCCAGTTGAGCTATGAGAGCAGTCTGGGAAACATTCTGCTGTCCAGACGTTCATGTCAAATAAGTTTTAGGCAGATGAACACTGGGTTTCTTGCCTGCAGTAGGGAAGGATGTGACAGGACAAACGACAACAAAAGCGCCAACGTTCAGGTGTCAAACACAAAGAATGGCTTTAAGGGAGCCCGGGGGTACGCACGAAGGGAGCAAGAACTCAATTTTTCTCAAGGGACAAGAGATGATGAGCAGACCAAGAGAACTGCATCGCCAGTCAGAATGGATGGAGCAGAAGGGCATGTTCTAATTTGCAGATAAACCCCTGCTTCCAATGTAACAATGCACCTAAAAGCACCGAGCGAGGGCCACATTTCCAGTTTTTCTTTCCAGACTGTATGCAAACATCTTACAGACACCGGGAATCTGTGAATGGACTGAGACTGTACAGATATAGAAGAAAACATCTCTGCCCCAAATCCCAGATTCCGAGTAATTTCTTCTCCTAAATACAATCCAAAAAGTCTACATCCACAGCTTAAAGATAAAGAGAGACGGTGAAAATTCAAAGGTTATGAAGCTACTTACAAAATAAACTGCTCCGAAGCTTCCATGGCCAATCTCTCGGAGATCTGTGAAGAGCTTTTCTGGATCTTCTTTGAAGAAGAGCTCTGCGATTTCTGGGTCCTTCAGGCTGCCCGCTCGGCTGGTTGATGGCATCCTGCTGGGCAGTTAGCCGACCGACTATCTGGGTTTAAAGTGCTGCCTCAACCCTTGGTTCATCTGTATGAATGGAGCCTCTTCAGCATGGATTACTGCAAGGAAAAGATTGCAATCCTTCAACGATTATCCTCAGAGAGCCAGAAAGAAAGCTACGGCAGAGCAGCTTCCACTTTTTCCACAGCAAGCAGCCCTGTTGTGTGAAACAACGCAACCCATCTGCAGAGATAACATCACAGTCCCACTCTGACACCAGTCAGGCATTTCTACAGAACACCAACAAATACTGAAACACAAAATGAGACGCATTCCTTGCTCCAGCATCTGCTCAGCCACCGGCAGAGCGGTCAACAGAATCTCTCTGACCTCCAGCAATAACCAGTTGGTCACCAGTGAGCCTGTATTACCCTGACATTCTCTCTCTGGAGAGTTACACCCACTAAGTCTTGAAGTATTGTTGGGACTTTGTGAATCGGACACGACAATTGTATATGTAATATACATCATGGTCCTGGCAAGACAAGAGGTACGGTACAATTACGACACGTCTCGGAATCTACCCAGAATAAAAGTATACGTTTCCAAGTGGTGCTAAAACCTTGCCGTGGCTTTACAACAGGTGAAGCCAACCAACCATTACAAGTAAAACGTTCTTTTTCTTTTTCCTCCTAAAGGACGGGCCTGAGTATCGGGATTTCCTCTCAATTCCCTGTAAATTGTCACCAGTAAAAACAATCTCGTGTCAGTGGCAAACAGCGAATCACGCAGTCACTCGTTTCCAAAAACGCCCGTCTGGTCAGGACTTGTTCTTTTTTTATTCATATTACATATCTCCAATCTGGTTTGAAAAGAAGTTTTACATCTTCATAATGGAGGTAAAAAAAACCCAAAAGACCAATAAACCTGAGTTTAACTAGTGTCTCAGGAGGCCTTATCCCTGTCCATTTTTCCTCCATTTCTGAACGCTATAAACTCCACCTTTCTCCAAGCCTCTAGACCATCAATGAATCGCTTGTTTTCTCCTTCCTGTGGAACAATTCCTACAGGAATGGAAAAAGACACACTGCTGCACGTTCATGCTCAGTGGTGCTCTTCTCTAGACAGTTGCAGCATGTGGAAGTGCCAAAGACCGCCTGCCACTTGTTAGTTCAAATAACTGCCAGCATTGCTGCAAGGGGAGCACGATGGTGTGAGAGAGCCAAGACATACCTAGTTGGAAAGTCAGCAAGAGTCTCCACTTTTTCTGATGAAGAAATGCAGGGGGAGAGAGAATGCAGGGAAGGGAAGCGAAATCCAGCATTTCCATAGCTTTCCTCCAAGCAGTTGGCATTCAAACAGATTTACAACGCAACCCAAAACGTGTTTCTTTAACAGCCCGGTCTCAGGGGCTCAGGAAAACCCAACATTCAAACACATAAAATTATAAACGCACCTATGTGTATATATATACACACATAGACACACAGAGAAAGTCTGCAGCTGCCCAGAGCTGAGCTACGCTGCACTCGTGAGCGTGCACACACACACAGGCGCGCGCGCAAACTCCGGATCGATGCAGGATCGGCGCAGGAGCCCTCGGAGCAGACGGCCTCAGCGCACACCATTTCCAACCGGCAGCGCTGCCGAGCGAGGCGCGCAGGAGCAGGGCTGCGCTATCTCCACCTTCCGTTGCATAACGCGGTAACTAATACCGTGTGGGAAGGGAAATAATTAGCTTCAATTCAGCCCGTACCTGAAGTACATTTGTGAAGATTGGAAGAAAAGTTGGGCTTTTTTTTGGGGGGGTGGGGGGGTATTTTTCTTTCTTTCTTTCAAATAAGCCAACAATATTCTACTTGATTCCAGCTCCTAACAAGCACATAACACTGAAAGACAACTGTTTCACATTTACAGCCCCCGACGAAACAATAGACAAAAAGCATCAGTCAGAAAAGCGAGAGAAAGGAGCTGGGGGAAGGGAGCCGATAACCAGAGCACACTCAGTATTATTGAAGGAATGTTTCTTGGATCGACGGTGATGATGTCATGTTCCATCTTTTAAGAAGCATCATATTCTTACAAAAAGGACATTGTTGTTCAAAAGCAACTGCTGCAATCCCAGAATGCCCTTTTCCCTACATCTGTTAGTCAGAGGGGCTAGGCCTGGATAAACCTGCTAATATGGCCAAAAGTCACATGTCCCCGGGAGCGAGCCCGCCTGTGCGAGCCAGGGCGAGGAGAAAACCCCCGCGCGCACAGCCCAGATGGATTTATAGCCTTCTCCCTCTCCCCACCTACCCCCGACGCCAAACCAGCCACCAGATTCGTTCTTGGCACGGTTTCTGAGCGTGCCTCTGAAGTGTCATCAACAGGCAACACTTTTTACCGCCGCTGAAACTCTTACCGGGCTCACTGACAATACACGCGGAGGTGGTACGGGACCGGCTACCGCGCTGCCGGGCTTCCCAGGGCGAAACAGAGCCCAACTCCTCATCTGTTGGGATACACCTTAAAACGCAGCTTTTCCCCCTTTAATCCTGAGAGCATCGAGACAAATTTCATTATCTTTATTCTTGGAAATAATTGCCGCTTCGAAACGCATGAGAATAAAAACATTAAGTATTAAAACCTATTTAACAGACTAGTCGGGAGCGTGTGCACGACACTACGCTTATCTGATCTGCTTAGATGGAACAATAAAACACATTCATGTAAATCCCATCCGTAAGAAAGCTTTACAAAGCCTCGCTTAATAAAGTGCTCCCATTTTTACGGATGCTACAATATTAAATTCCCCCAGACTACACGTGCTGCCTGCCAAGGCCCCGCGGTGCCGGCAGCCGACGCCCTCTTGCCTCCTGCTTTGCAGGAATGACACCTGAACGCTTGGGAGAAACGGAAGGGAAGGCAGGAGAAGTGGCTCACAATGTGGTTATTGCGTTATTTTGAATGTATTAAAAATACAGGTGACTTTTAAGATTTAAGAAAACAACCAGCAACTAAACTGAGCTGAAAATTAAAGTATATACCAGCAGGCAGCTGGTTTTCTAAATTATGGTCAAGCTGCACTTGGGCATTTTTACATTCTTCCATCGATGCAGTCTTTTTATGACAGGTTTTCTGGATCGGTGCAGCTCTGCTGTTAAACACAACTATTCCCAGTGGAAGGGACTGACCATCTCACCTCAGGCAGCTCAGATGAGGTGGCCAGACCCTGCCTGTGGCCAAGAAACGGGCACTGCAAACAGGACCCGGCACCCTCTGACTGTGCTTGTCTCTTCTGGCCAAGAGGTACAGTCTACCTACAAGCCAATGTAGACGCTGCTGAAATTAGATCAAATAAATTCCACACTTTTTCCTAGCTGTCACTCTTAAGAAAAGAATGTTGCATTGCACAAGCACAATTTTTGGTACTTAGATCAATTCCACTCATAACCAATCAGGTTATGCAGAAATATGAGAAAAAATGCAAAATAAACCAGGGGATGACAGAAGCACAAGACTGGACTGACTCTTATTTCCTATATTAGGCTGAACTAACTACATTTAGTTAGTAGCCACCATCACTAGCGTAAATGACACTGACTACAGGCCAAAATGTTTTATCAAGTTCATCTGAACAACTATCAGTTAGTAGAAACCACATACACACATCCACAAAAGTCTCTGAATCAATAAGATGTTACATTCCCTGTAATTATGGTGATATTAAACGTACACACCCACCCACCCCTTGAATCACCGACATAAGGAAGCTGAAGATGAGGACGGGGTCAGACCTGTTCTCTTCTGAGTTTTCTGCCTCCTTGCCATGTCATCTCGAGCTGAAGTAAGACCCAGCCCTGTGACTAACGTCCCCTGGGATCCTGCGGAGCAAAACGAGTAAGGCTCTAACTGGTCAGCTGCCATACTTGAAGTGCCTATTTCGGCCTTACGCTACAGAGACCTCAGAGAAATGAAAATCGGTCCACACTACACTAGAATATTTGACGACTCTCAGTCTCACAGGTAACAGACCTCACATAATAAACCAACGTACTAAGAAGAGAACATACTTGGCCTTCCCTACAAAGGAGAAGGGAACGTATTCATGGAGATTTTCACCTACCAGACATATTATTTCTCAAGTTCAGATCCAGACAAACTCTGTAAGAGTGATGGTGACTAGAAGGTATTTGGTTGCACTAACCATGAGATCCAGCAAAGCATCTGTAGCTCCTTAAGACAGTTCAGAAGTTTGCAGAAACCCAATACAGGCTTGCTTGTAATTTTTTTTTTTTTTTTTAAAGCATCTGCATTGCGTGTAGTGCAAAGAGTTGCTAAATTTTAGTGTCATTTCCTCTGGCAGGATCTAATGCAAGAGCATCAACTAGATGGGGAGCGAATGTCATCATGCAACTGTCAAAAAAGGGAAAAGGGATTTTCTCTTAGCTGCATACGGGTCAGATCCGGGGAGTGTATGAAGCTGAGATTAAATTATCCTCTCAACAGACTATTAAAAATTTCCTGAATGGCTTCCAGCTGACAGTGAAAATTTCCACCACTATCTTCAATATGGTAAACCGGAACTCCTGAAATAATTAACTATTTTTTGCTTTCTTGCAATTACGTCTAAAGTGAGAGTTAGATGGTAAGAATGCTTTAAGAATGATTAGATAGTAAGAATCCTTAAAAGAATGACTTATAAAAATTTCTGTATAGCACTGAATGTTTGATCTGAAAGCACCACTTTTTGGAAGTACCAGACAAATCACTCCCCATTTTTTATAAGACCCTGAAAAAAATCCTGTAAGGTAAAAAAAGTAAGCAAAGTTATAGAATGCAAGTTGCTGCCTGTATGCAAGATGTGAAGTAGTCACCACTCCGTGCATTTTCAGAAAAAAACCCTAAACCAAACAACTGAAATAAGAGTTTTCTAGTGTACAAACCAAAACCACCAGCCCGTAAGAGCTGTTTGGTTATAAACCATGCAGAGAAAACCTCAGCTGAACTTTCACTATCACATGATATTGCCTGTTGGGTTGAGGAAGCTTCTCTGACATATTTTGAGACACCAAAGAGGTTCTCCCAGCACCACGTACAGCTGCGTACCTGGGCACGTCACCACCATATCCCATCTGCACTGCCAAGCGCAGGAGGCTGAGCTCCGGCTGTTACGTGACCGAGAGCAAAACACCTGATCTACAACCCTGCGAAAGAAGGTCACAACGTAGGGAAAGAAAAAAATAATGCAATGAATGGCGTATGTAGTCTGCATAGAAATAAAAAACTTACTCATTTTGCTCTGAAATGTATTCTCTTCAGGCAAAACTGGCATTTTGCAATCCCCTGTACTGTCTTCAGGCAACAACAGCATGTTGCAACACCCGCCCCTCAAACCCACGGAGATGTAGCGTTGTGATTTGACTCTCAGCTGGTAGTGGAAGCGGAAGGGCTGTACAGTTGGTGGAGATGTATCAGAAAAGATGATGAAGGTCCAACATCAGAAGAAATTAACATTTATCACACCAGGCGGTGCTGATACACGACTCTAGGAACGATGCTACTACCCTTGAATTATTTTGCCATCTCTATATAAACCAACCTTTAAAATTTCAGCCTGATGAATTCTACGTATGGAGTTACTTTATCGGGAAAGATAAAGTGCAGACAGTGACTACCTACTAAATGTCCCATCACTTTATTTGCTGCCCATCAAAAGCAGGTGGCAGCCAGTCTGCTGGGGTGGGTTCCTTTCTATAAGGACGGAAACAGAAGATCTGTTGGTTTATCGAACATTCAGAGGATCTTCAGCCAGTGCAATATTGCCAGATTCAGGATCATCTTCTCTCCATCCTTCTGTGCATCCTCAGCAAACACAGGGACACGTTCATCAGGCTCTTCATCATCACTGGGAAAGTACATTCTTGATCAGTGCACCCAATTTCTCCTTCCAGCAAGCTTGTCAAAACTGTTTTCCATGTTTTTTTATCACTTTCTAATAAAAAAAAAAAATGTCCCGGCAACCCTCTAAGTGCTGGGTACATAAAAAAAAAAATGTCCCGGCAACCCTCTAAGTGCTGGGTACATTCCTTGAAGCTTCTTTTAACCTAGGCTCTGGTCCACCCAGTCAACTCTTTATCTTGATCTGATAAAGGCTGAGCAACTCTCAAATTCTTAACATGCGCCGCACACACGGAAGAGAGACTCTGCTCACAGCAGAAGGCGGCTGTTTCCATGAACAGCTAAAAATCAGCTTCCCATCCATGCTCAATTATACACCACGGCAGATGGTATCAAGACAGTTGCATTCTAGGTGACTATCACAATGAAAAAGTCTATCAGCATCTCCAAGCCTCTCAAAACGGACGGCGATTTTCGTCGCTTGATTCATGTGAAAGCACAGACCACTTGTGTACTTGGGGAAGTCTCTCCCACCAAGCTAACAACATGGTACTTTTTCTCCTCCTAGTTCAGCAATTCGGAAATCTTCCTTGAGTGGTAATTAAGGAAGAAAAAAATTAAAAATCTGGGAAATGAAACAGGAAAAACCTGGAGATGCAGCAAGTGGCATTTAGCTTCACCCGTGCCTTCCAACAGGGGCAAGAGGCACTTGGGAACGTCTCCCTTAGGATCCTCCTAACTCAGCAGTCAGCTGCAGCTCAAAAAGAAAAAAGTAACGACAAAGTAATGAACTTGCCTTTTTCCCAATTATCTTAAAATCATCCTTTTGGGTATGCTTGTTCTCCACACTGGATCCACTAGGACTGTCTGTCATTAAGGAAAAGGGAGGTGCAGATGAATGGTAATCTACAAGAGACTGTTAGAAAAATGCTTAATATTCAGAAAAAAAAATCCAAAACGCTGTCACAAAACTGCTTTAAAAAAAGAACTATCTTGAAATAATGCCAGTGGCAAGTAGAACAAAGACACCTGGAATGGGGCGAGAAAAGTGGACTGTGGAAGGTAAGTGTGGACTATGGAAAGCTCCGCTGAGACACTGCTCTTTCCTACATCGCTTTTCAGTCTCAAGCTTAGGTAGGTGAGATGCTCCTCTGCTTTCTGGAAGTCCCCAAGGGAAGGGAAAAGAAAAGATCTGCCTGTCTCCAAATCTGGAGCCTCTTCTGCTGCCCAAGTCTGAAGCAGGTGAGATCTTACAGCTGTGCTGGACACTTCCATAAGTTGAGTTGAGACAGCAAGGAGCACTTCATGGGGTTCACAACCCCATATATACCTGCGTGACGCCAGTACCACTTACTGCACGTGAACTGAGCTGCTCCTCCTCTGAGGCAGACATTCACAGTAAAGAATGGTCACCAAATGCTGTCCCCTCTCTATCTTTCACATTCCCCCACCAATGTATCTCCAGAAGGAATAGATCATAAGGAAAAGGTGAATCTCCACCCAGCTCTTATGGTGAAATCCAGCAGCTTTTTGTCTGTGTGAGCACCTACGCTCAAACAGGCTTTTCTTTCCCAACACAGTAAACTTCTCTTCACCTGACAAAACGTATCATTCCAGTAAGATTCCTCTTTCAATTTCTTTTAAAAAGATTTTTGAGGAACGTTTCTATCCTGGAAAAACCTCGTTGCAGATTTTCTTTTCTTCCTTTCTCCGCTTCTCTACCTGTTTTTTTTTTTTTTCTTGTATTATACTTTTTCACAGTATAGCCTCAGGAAGACACTTTTATGTTAGAGTACTGCTTGCATTTCTCTCATACATGCACTTGTAGACTCTGCGGCTTACTTTGATTTCCTCTCAAGATTCTGACACTAAAATGTCCATCATCGACTCCCCGAATTACTTACCCCAGCACACTTTCTGATCCCACTGAGTTGTTCTGCTTGGATGTTTACTTTCCAGGAATGTCACTAGCAAAAGGGTAGGAAAGCTCTTTCCCACACCTCTGTTGACAAGCCCAGGATCTGTGTTTCTGGGTTGAGTGTAAATATTTGTTAGGATGATCCACACCAGCGGTAATGCCAAGAGTGCAACAATTCTCCCGTGCCTTCCATTTCAAACACAGAAGAATTTCTATAATCTTACAAGTTTTCTAAGTAGTGGAAAAGGTAACTCTAATTGGGTATGCTTGTTAAAGACAGATATTCTGAACAAACTAATGTGTTTTGACAAGTTATATATGCCAGTTATAAACAAACACACATACAACTAACATTAGAGGTACTCCTGAAAATACTCGTTTTGTTAACTGACAGCTCTTGCAACATCACTCATTGAAGAAACACCAAATCTACCGCTGACCCTACCACTTAAACACCACCAATAAATGACATTATTGATGCAGTTGACAGAAACATGAACACCAAGAAGAAAAAATACAGGATGCTTTTATTTCAAACAAAACATCCATGGGATCAAAAGTTAGACCTACAGCAGAGCTGAAGAACAGCCAGCATTCATTTCTCTAAGACCAACGTTGTGAAAGTTCACGAGGTGCTGACCATACCCTGACATATTCAACACAAACATCTCCTGAACGTCTTTGCTTGTGATAGTTCTGGTACATTTATTAAGAAGGTCAGCTCTAAATTTAGTAATTCCTTAGGCTAGCAAAGCTACGAGGAAGGCAACTGGAAAAAATGAAATCTTCTGTCCCCCTTCTTTTGCAATTCATTAAGTTCACAGTCGTCGTCAACTCTTTTCCTTTCCTAAGTAAAGCATCGCTTTAATACACACTCTGTGATTGCATCACCTACAGACAACTCTCTGTGGTCACGTCTCTTGGACTAAAGAGCGTTTGTTACAACGATTCCAGTGCAGGAGATGCTGTGCTGGGAGCACACTGGCCAGGAAAAGGTTAGCGAGCGGTCAGCTGATCAGTCAATTAAGTCTAGAGGCAAAAATACTGGGAAACTCCAGCTGCCCATGAAAAAATAAAAAAATTAGGCAGATATCCTAATGGGACTTGAGTTTAAAGAAACCTTTTCTTGACCCCTAAGCAATTTTGCCCCAGAACAATATGCATATAGTAAATGTAAGCAAACTAGCTACTTTGGAATCAGCATAACTAACTCAGAAATAAGCTCAGAAAGCTCACAATATAAATAATTTTCCTTGAGAAAAGAAGTAACTAAAAAGTAGCAGTATCACACACAGTTTTAGAAAGGATGCCTGAAAGGAATCAGTTCAAAGTCTTTCTGACCAATAAGTAAAAAAACTGAAAATGTTTAAACTGAGCTTGCAATTGAGATCACTGGAGTGCAGAAGGACAGCAGGACATGTGTCCACCCCAGCCAGTCTATGTCCAGCTCCTGCAGTCCACAGGTCAGACTCTGATTTGAGCAAGTATGAACCAGGTGAAACTGAAGCCAGCGGGAAGGACCTGAGGTAGAATATAAAAATCAAACACAAGCAGCAAAATCCCAGTGAAAACTCAAAGATTCTCATGGAATAATCTTAAAGCCAAGCTGTGACAGGGAGAAGCCTCAGGCAGATGTCCATCCTGATCCATGACTGGGCTGAGAAAAAGCCACGCGAGGTAAGAGCAAGGCAAAAAGTTAAAGTATGTGCAACGAAGAAGATGAGCAGGTATAAGGTATGGTGCTGACACAGACCATACCTCAAGAAAACTGGTCCTTCAATAACCTTGTAAATGAAACGTTACTGACCTATGGAGATGGGTAAGTGGCTGCTCTAAAGGTCTGATGTAGCTCCAGAGTGACGAACGCTTTTGTCACAACTGCTGTCCCCTTCCAACAGCTGCTGCTCCAGAGCAGCTCCCCACAATGGCTGTAGCCAAACTGAACAGAAGAATTAACTGAAACAATAATTAGTGGAAGTAACACGCTAAGCACTTGGTGACTGTAATATACTAAGAATTAACGAGCCAAACATTTATGCACTAGACTGTAAGTCATTAAAATAACAGAACTCAAAAGCATATTCAAAAAGAAGTGGGCAAAGTCTTGTACTCAGAATCATTGTGACTATTAATTACTCATAGACGGAGAATAGAAATATCACGTCTGAACTGATACAAAATTCTGAAAAAAGTAAGAGGTCAGATATATAATTACACATTTTGAGCAAGGGAAAAGGCTCTTAAACCAGAGTAACCGCAGATCCTGCATAATATCTGCATTTAAGATCTGGGATGGGAGGGAAAGGAACATGACAGGTTTTATTTAGGGCAGTCGGCAGTACCAGAAAGGACACAGGGACCTTAAAAAATAACATGAATGAGCAACATGGTGGGAGGTGAAAGGTCAAAAAGTAAAGAACCGTCAAGCACATATCTAAGTCTAAGACAACTCAGGAGCTGAGCTTTGTGCAGATAGCTCAATGAAAATAATTGCACAGTTCTGCAAAGATAGTGTCAGGTTTTTTTTAAAAAACGGCAACAACCAAACAACAACAGGAAGAATCAATTGGGAAAATAATATAGAATTTCTGACAACACATTAAGGAAGTCTCTGCCATGGTCTGCTCCTGTCTATTGTTCTTACTCATATCTAGCAATAAAATGAAAGCACAGTATAAAAAATATGCATAAATAGGAAGTCGTAAATTCCCAAGACAACAAAGCTTGGAGAAAGAAGGTGTAAGAGTTAAAAATGCAACATCAGAAGGCCATGGCAAGCACTCAGACTTCAAGAACAAGGGGAGAGTCCATAAAATGTAAGAGCAACACATTTATAGAAGAGGGAAGGAAGTCAACCAATCAAGCTATAAAGAGCAAAATTAACCTTCAGAAATGACTGCAAGGTACCGAGCCCAAGAGATACAAACATTGCTTTTGAAACGAGATGTTTCCATGAGTAAGAGCTGCCGCAGACAGGTCAGGTAAGGTATTCCTGAGTGCTCCTGGCACCTCTTCCAAAGCATCCAGTTGTTACCACCGCCAGGAACAGCAGATAGGACCAGACAGGCGATTTATTAGAACCTGGGTGACAGCCTTTATATTGCTATTCTTCTAGGGTCAAACAAGCATCATCAAAACACTCTTTGTCACTAAAAAGCTCAACTTTGTTTAACACAGGCATTTATAAAATCCACAACCACTATCATAAACAGAAAAAAAGGTTTATTGAAAGTGCACAGAAACAAGAAAGTACTTTACTGGGTTCTAGTAAGGTACACGTACATGATGGACCTTCAACACTGGGCAAAAACAGAAAAGTCATTTCAGAACAATTACCAGTCAAAGACGATTCTATATTTAGAGGGAGTGACCAACCTAAGAGAGCACACCAAGAGGGGAGGTAGCAGCTGCCTATGGAAGTATGTAACTTAAAGCAGGTTAAAAAATGGGTTCAAACAGATTTCAGCATCAAAAGACTTTAAAACCTCCTGTGTTAAATCTGTTTTTCCAGATTACTTGTACCCATAAACGGAGTACCTTTACTAAGCAATTATTTCACACCTTTCTAGAGCCTGTGAGCACCTCCTTTCCTGCTGGAATTCCCCAAAGTCCTGGCAATTTGTCCAGTTTTACTCCAGCTCAGGTTGAGTATTTATTTTTCCTGTCTCCACATGACTGAGCAGAACAGTTTTTTTAAACAGCACACAGCTAGGGGATGAGTCAAACAAACGAAAGCAAAACAACAACAAATAAAAAAAACACCTTTTCCACTATTTTACCTACTTGAAGAAATGCTTCTCCAGTGGGTTCTGCAAGGTCTAGATTACTTCTCTTCATGCCTCCCACTTAAAACGAAAGATAGTTTTCAGTATGCATTAAGATAGCAAGCATAGCCTTTTAATTTGATGAGTTTTATCTGCTTTCATGGGGAAAATATTCATTTCAACTAATGTACAAAACAATTTAGGTAGTAGTGGTTCAGAAACAGAGTATGTCTCAATTGGATAGTTCAGGTCATAGAACTGAAGGTCCTATTAAGTTCTGTTCCTGCTAATTTAAGCAACTGTATAATAAAATCCAATCATCAGATAATAACCAGCTCCTGAGAACTTCTCAAAGCCACTCCTCTGATTACAAGGCTGCTCCAGAACCCCACTCCTGTTTTGATTAGGAACCAATTTAAGATTAAAAACTGATTAAGACTGATTCACAGTTTGTATTTATTATTTGTCAGTTTACGCTGACTTACTCTTTTTCCCACACTGTCCTTAAAGCTTCAAGTTTTCTTCTCTTTCCAATACTGAGGGACAAGCGCAAGTACAGAGACACAGTATCTGTCCTTTTAGGTTGTCATCTAAAAGCAGCAAGCCCGTTATGCCTCCCATTATGACACAGGAGGGAGAATTGGCTTCCCAAACCATCCTAATGGCCCTTCCTACGTGAGATGAACTGTCCTTGCAGTGCTGCTTCATCCCAGCCACTGTTGTTCCATCAGATCTCCACCAATCCTCTCCTCCTGAGAATAGTCCCTCTGACAATTCATCCATCCAAGCACGGGAAACACCATACAAGCAGCTTCTAGATCAGAAGGTGTGAGTGGGCACACGAAACGTATCCTTGCTGCAGATGAAGTGTGCAAGAACCATCATCCTTTCCACTTGAACCATTGTCCTTTCCCCTCCTGGGCTGACAGCTGTCCCACATTCCTCCTGACAATCTCCTGGCCACTCTTGCTCCCCATCACCTTCCCCAACTGCTCTGACTGAGCAAGACCACACCACCACCACGCTGCCAGAAGGAAAGCAAAGACTTCTGGCAAAGATTTAAGTAACTGGTACCAGCTGCGCTCTCCCAGGTTCACCTAGACAGGGCACCAACAAGGGGGAGACGGAAAGTGGCTGTGTGACCCTGGGAACAAGTCACCCACCCATGGCTCAGCCAGCCCCGGCCTTCGAGCAAGGGGGAAGGAAGGTGCCAGCGCAGAGGGCAGGCAGCAGCAGCAGCCCGCTCCCATCCCACACGTTCAGGGTGCAGTTGGTCAGCACAAGTGCAGCAGTCCTGCCCTGCCAGCAGCTGGGTGGGAACACAAAGACTTCCCCATCCTGGCACGAAAGGGGAAAGGGAGGTACGTGGCCTGTTTATACAGAAGTTTGGGTCACGTCTGCTGAAATTCCATAAACCCAAACAACCTGCTGTAGAAGCTCTGACACCACTTTCACACAGGAACAGACATCCCAGCAGTGAGATACGAGACTGAAGCAGGAGCAGTTTGGAAGGGCCTGCTTCGCAAATTCAGGCCGTCACAGGTTTGTGTGCTACTTTACAGCTGTTCCATTTGCTGACATCTCATCTCTTATGTACTTATATACCCATTACCATAGCAACCAAATTCCTCAGAACATATAACGTGATTTTTGTATCTAGTGTATTAGAACAAAATTATTAAGGTTACAAAGGCAAGCACTCCAAAATTAGAAAGTGTCAGAATTCAGACTGCCATCTCCCTTGCCAACCCATCTTCGCCTGCTGCCTCCCTCCCCATCTCCCGCGCTCACAAGTCACCTCTCCTGCAAACCTCCAGCTCCATTTCTCCATCACTGTAGCTCCTTCCTCTCCGATCCCTCTGCAGCCCCAGTTTCACTATTCTTCTGTTCTGACATTCTTATCTCTCCTCTCTCATCTGACTTTTCTACCTCCTGCATTCACACCAGGCATCTTCCTCCTCCATACTGCCTGGGTGCTCTCCAGGAATGATTCACTGAACACAGGGCAGAGATTCCCCACAGTCTAGGAACTGGAAATAAGAGGAGTCTCTCTTGCAAGGAAAAGTCCTTCTGATCTCCAGTAGCCCAGGGCTGGAGCATCTTCAGCTGCTCTCTGAGGAGAACTGCCTGCTCAGCACCAGGAGCTGCAGGACGCCCAAGGAACCCTCCGTGCTGCTTTGCCCTCCGAACACCGTTGCCCATGGCACTGTCAGAGTGGGTCCCACCAAGGAATAAGCCCTTCTTCCAGGAAATGTTTTGCAAATACAAAGAGAGTCTCCATCTTGATGGAATTCACATAAACCACGCTAACCTTTATGCCTTACCTGCCTATATCATTATTTTATATATGTATCTCGCTAGGAGGACGACACATGCATGGAATGCTGAAGCACTGTGTTTTCTCTCAACACCAGCATCTGTAAGCACTATAGAAGAGTGGAATCCATTGCAGTGGAACATACTCAATAAATTCAGCAGATCTCTCTTTACAGGTTTACTAAAAAGTCCATCAAGTATTTATGCATCCTGTTGCTTGGCTGCCTCTCCGCTAGAAAGACAGGCTAAGTCGATCCATCACTGTGCACACACAGAAGGTAAATGACTACATCTTTTCTCCAAAAACCTGCTTTAAAAGAAATTATCTGGCTCTTGTCTGGTTTTGGCAGTATTACTAATTGTCCTGAATAGAAGGGATGAAAGAGCTAGGTCAGTATCTGCACCTGAAGCAAATACTTGAAACAACAATTCAGAAACAAGGCCCACAAAGCAGGTTTTAATGCCCAAGTTCCATCCTACCTTGGTTGACTCTTACTGGGAGCATTCAAAACATGTGTTTCCCTCTATACCAACTCTTCAGCTCCCAAGCAAGAAATGCAGCACTTTCTTCTGGCCTGAAGAAAGGAGGAAAGTGCTTAAGTCATTTGAGCGTACCTAGTAAATGTTAAAGTATTTTAAGGCTGAAAAGGCAATTTCAGCTCAAGTAGGAACACATCCATCCTGAATTTGACAGAAAACTGTAATCAGAAATTGATCTATTCCAATAGAGCGGATCCAAACACCTTTATATTTCACAGGTTCTTTGTGTGCTCACACACAAAGCTCCTTAATCCAGCTGTTCTCAGCAATCATTCACAAAAGCAAATGAATGAAAAAGAAATAATCAGCAACCATCTCCACTCCTACCCTCTAGTTGAGGCGAACAATAATTTGATTGCTTCAGTCGACGGACAAAACTATTTTCTGGGCCTTTAAATTAAAGGTTAATTGAGATATGGTGGAACCTGCTCTCACACAAGGTTGTCTTGCCTGTTCCGAAGACTCTGGCCTCAGTTTTTGCACGAGGTGAGGCAGTGAGCTGCCAACAGGTGACTTTTCCAAGACTGACCTGATCTTTGAGAGATGTAGTAAAGGAATAGCGCTGCAAAGAAAAAGCCAATTAAAATAAGCTTATACTTCTCCTCAAGCATTTGCTGCTGGCAGGGATCGAGCTCGACGGCCTTTGTCTCAGCCAACACAGCAGCCTGCACCTTGCTGGATGGCAGTGGTGAGGTGTCTTTGATCCAAAGGCAATCAGTGACATGGTCAAAGCTAAACCACACTACTCAGAGGCACACAATCACACCACCTAATGAAGGATGGTAACTGGGGAGGAAAAAAGCTACCACCCAGAGCTATAACCACACGGCAGAGCCGGAGCAGGATTAAGCTCTATGGTCTGAAGGGCTTCCTTAAGATTGTCTGCACATACGTGACACGGGTCTGGCTCTATCAGGTTATGGGGCACAAAGGCAGCCACCAGAACAGTCCCAGGAGAGCAGCGGCACAGACCCTGCCAGGGAGGTGTCAGAAATTTTCAACTATAGATCACCTGCTGTTTTGTTTCAACGTTGGTTTGTTGTTCTGGTTTCGTTGGTTCGGGTTTTTTTGGGTCTCAGTATTCTTTCACCATTTTCATTTTAGCAAATGGATAACTCACACAAAATACTACACTTTTCTTACATGACACCTCCCAGAGATCCTCCTATTTCACTGGAGAGTTTGTGAAACCTTTTTAGACAAAACAAGAGAAAGTGTCTGCATTAGTATTTCCCTTCAGATGACCCTCTTTTGTACATCTTCTAAGACCCTATACACAGCTACAGCTGCAGTGAACTAGTCCTTATTCTGAGGTAGAAAAAAATGCAGCATTTTTCACTTACATTTTAAGAAAACTGATGGAATTATAAAGTAAAAGAAACCAAACACACACAAAAAAAATCAGTTCTTACCTAAAATGCAGCTCAATTAATGATAGCTATGCATGTTTAGATTTTACCATGGCACAGATACTTTATATTGAGAAACTGTATTAGAAATGTTGTCTTGGTGAACAGTAGAAGCTTTTACAAAATGGTTTTCCTTTTGGGACAGAAGCGATGCACTAGGATTGATGGTATTTAACTGCTAGTGGAAAGTAAAATAAAATCATCTCTCTGAAATAACAACCATTCATTCTGAAGCTGAAATAGTATCAGACTATGGGACTCAAATGTGTTGTCCACACAGACTAAAGCAAGCAGATCACAGCTCAGGCTGATGATTTCACAGCCTGCAGAGCAAGGAGGACAACTTGGCATGACTAACATCAGCCGATTGTGTCAACTCAACAGGATGGAGAAGACCCCACCTGCAACATCTCCATTCACAGGTGCTTTTGTTGGGTCTGGAAAAGTGTGGAAAGACCAGAGCTGTGGTGATTAGAGGTTGATCCATCTCCTATTTTTCTTTTCACTGCTTTCTTCTAAGAGGGTATTAACCAATTGTCAAATCTCAATGTCACTTCTGACCTATACTTTCATCACAAAGGCTTAAAAAGCACCTGGTATTTGCAGAGTATTTAGCAGAGTTGCAGTAAACATTCTTACCTTACAAACATGTACACTATGTGACTAAGAGGTGATCTGTCCAAGACCACGCAAGTTCACAGCAAGAACAGAAAGGTTTGATGTCCTGTTTCTCATGCCATCATTAAATACACAGGGGCTGTGTTTCTTTTTCAAGTTTCACCCAGTGCCCAGTCTATTAAAATACAGAGCAGTTAATTATTTACCTGATTTTACAATCTTCTATCTCAATATAATTTACATTTATCACACGACAGTGTTAAACCTTCGCAGAAGAGCAGCAAAGTGAGCAAATAACAGGTTCATGACCAACAGCATCTTTTGACTCGAGACCACCGGGTCTCTGAGAACCTGGGGGCTGCCGCTGCTCCACGGGCTGTTCGGAGGTAGATGTTACCAAATTCCTTTCCCATCTGTTTAGATTTCAGGAGACAAGAACCCACATCACACACACAAAAAAAACCCCATCCTTGCATCCTTTGGCAGCCAGGTATTTTAAGGGGCGCAGAGAAGGAAGGAGCTCCTCATCCCTAGAGGCTGCCTGTGAAGGGCACTAGTGGAGTGTAGCAACGGAATAATACAGGAAATTTTTGCACCATTGCAGTCTGCACTGCACCTACTCTAGGGATAAATAAAATTCCAATCTCCACAATCTCCAAAGCTGTCAATCTGACACCTTTTGTGAATACTAAATTCACACATACAAAGAACTTTCTCCTTTGTAGGTTCTTAAACATCTCACATGCCGATTCCTACTGGTAACTGAACAAGCAGCATAATTTCATACCTGGCAATTTGAAGCCTCTTTCTCAGCAGTTTGGAATAATGGATTATGCCTTTTGTTTGTCAGTAGGAACAGACAAATAATAAGAAAAAAAAAACCAACAAACCAAACCAGTGAAGTTCCAAGCAACACTCCCTTCTTTAAAAGAAGATCTATTTGCTGACTGCTCCTGCTGGCTAAGAAACAAAGGGAAAGTCAGGTGTCCATTTCACAAATTCTAAGGACCTTGGAATTTTGAGCTGGGAAAGTAGGACAACCTCCCGATACCTTGGGCAGATACACCCCTAACAACCGACCAGCAAAAAGCAAGAACTGCTCCCTCATCATGCATACAGATCACCCATGCAGCCCGGCTGGACAGGGAGCTACTGAGAACTCAACACACTACACCAGAAAACAGTATTTACTTTTTGGATGCAAGCTAAAGAGCAACCAAGGAGTAATTAAGGTACCTGAACATAACAGGGCAAAGAATAATCAGCTCCAGCATCGCTCGCTGCCCAGAAGCTCTTACTACATCTGGACAGCTTCTGAGAGCCCACCTGCCTATCCTCTCATAACCAATACTCGGGAGTTTATAGCCTCCAAATACCTCAAAAAGCCTCTCTGCAGATTAGTTTGCAAAGCCATTTGGGGGGAATATCTAAAGCTAAAACCTTAAAATAGAATCAACCTGTCCATACTTTCATGAACCGTACTGGTCAGCGGAGCTAACAAGCTGTGTGACAGCCAGCTGCTGCCAGGCCACGAAAGGGCTCCCATCAAGAAGGAAGAACCTGGAATGCACTCTTATATTAAATTTCACAGCTTTAAACAAAATCAGCCTGGTTCTATCAGTCTTGCACTAGGTTTTGGCTGCTCCCCTGACCCTGGCCAGGGCCCAACAGCAATCCTGGTGGAAGGCTGCTGTTAGTAATACCAAGATATTTATATAAACATCAGAAACATATGGGACAGTTCTCTGGTAGAAATCAACACAAGCGTGACAAGAAGTCAGCGTGCAGTGCTTATTTAAATGTCTCCAGAATGGTAAAAAATAGAGAAAGGTTACATTAAAAGAAAAAAAGGTCCCTGAAGCAAGGAGGACTTAGGTATTTACAAAATGCCCGTATATTTGCATCTGGCACATAATATACATCACATCCTCCAGCAAGGCAGGAAGAAGTTATTTTCCAGGACTCGATAGCAGGAACCAAAAAAGAAATAACTGTGCTTCTCTCACTCTCTTTTTTCTATTAAGCTGATTCCTGTTGTATAAAGTCAGCCTGAAAGCTCCTTTCAAAGAAAAGGGGGGAGGGAGGAGAGGAAGAATCAGATCTGCTTGGTTTTTGCATTTGACATTCAGCTCTCGTCCCCCGTTTTGTTTTCCTGGAGGACGCAGCAGCGCAGACCTCGCAGAATGATGACATCACACCTAAAAAAAAAAAAAAAAAAAAGCAAAACCCAAAAGAGGAGGGAAGCAGCAGCTCTCCCTGAAAACAGAGCTCAGAACAACAGCTCTGCAGCTGGCTGTTACCCTTTGGACAACTCAAAACTCAGCGTGCCCGAGGGTAAAGGAATATTCCCTCCAGACCCCCAGCCCATGAGAGCAGCCCATTACAACAGGGAAGGCGACAGTCCTGATGTTTTCCAGGCCAGGCAGAATAATCAAGTGAAAAGGTGTTTAGTTCCCATTTGCCAACAGAGATACCTTGAACACTACACTGTTTTATGCTTGTTTACACCTGGTTTATTATCAGTTTTGAGTTATCTGGGCAAGTGACTTTCCCCATGACGAACCAAAGCAAAGAGTAGCACGTTTAAGTCGCTGTAAATTGGAAACTGCTCTTACCGAAAGGCTTTAGAAAGTTATTTCTTCCCTACGAGGTAAGCATTCTCAGAAGCATCTTTCCTGCGAAGCAAGCACACATGATACACCACAGGCAGAGGAGTCACTGGATGTGGAAGCAGAAGGCAGCACCTGCAGAGGGAAAACCCACACCTCTTGCAGCGCAGAGGCATCTGTACCCTGTCTGCACTTACTCCAGCTCAGGAGAGGCCCGTGCTAGAACATGTGCACTGACTGACCGCTCCACGTCACGAGGAGGTCTGTCCTTCATGTAATGCCTGAACTCAACACCTCAACGTGACTGGCACGCTCAGAAATCACAGGTTTTAAGGGAGAAATACCTGCAAAATCTTGGAAGCAAATCTCCAAGATGCTTCTTGGAAATTCAAGACACCAGACTAGATGATACATGACCATTTTCCTTGCTCCTAACAATTTATAAGTTAATTTTAAACAGCAACTACAAAAAACAGCAAAGAAAAAAAAAGGGAGAATTATAGAAGAGGAAGATATTAAAAACATGGTCACATGGTTCCACTGACAGCTACCGAACAGGACAATGGTGATAAATCATTTGACAGCTCTTTGCTGTGATTTTTTTTGGTAATTAAACACGAAATTAAGGAGATTGCCATCTCTACCTTATGCACAAGCTAATTTGTATCAGCAGCCTGCTAAATTCAGACAGAATACGAATAATTTCTCAAAGCAGCGAAACAAACATAGCCTTGCTATTAACTCAGGGACAATGCTCCAACAATAACCTCAGCTAACCAAGCCTGGTTCTCAAGCTTTCATCCAGAAACTAATTTTTAAAAGATGCCATTGTATGGGATCTCTCACATCCCCCCAGAACTCACAAGTCCTGTTATTACTACTCATCATCCACCTTGAGAAATTCTGGCAAAACAAATGGTTGATGTCAGATAAAACGCAATTACAGATTTCTGTGAATCATCTGAAGTTTTCTGTAGAGTTTGACTTCAAGACTTTGAACAGTCAAAGGGTAGGACAGCGGAATAACCTATCTAAATATCTCAATCTCCTGCCCCAGTGATTAAAAAGAACAAAAATGAGACAAGCAGCTGCCATTAAGGATGCATCAAAAGGAGGTGGTAACACCACTCAGAGAAAGAATTTTACTCCTAAGTTTGAAGTCTGAGATCTGTTATATCAGATGGGCCCAACAAAGCGTGCCGAGTCCTGCTGGGTTAACTCTGGAGACCAGTCAGGACAGACGGACAGTGACCATCTCTGTAATTTCATGTTGATGTATTTACAGAACGTATTTTAGTGGTGAGACCGTATGTGTCACATCCTTAGAAATGCTAATCACAGGCATGAAATCATATATAGAAAACCCCTAAATCAGCAGGTGCTCACTGTCTCCAAACCAGAAAATAAGCAGACAAGTAGAATCACAGCTCACACCACACTCTCCTTCCACTCCTGCTAGGCCATATCATCCTTGTTTCCCCAACATCTATGTAAATAAGCAGGTAGATTTTGCAATGCGCATGATAAGCAGGTATGAACTATTTCGAACCGATGCAGGTTCCAAAGCTCAAAGTAGATCTTGCAGAAGATTCGCTAAATTTCATGTTCCATGGCTGGGGCAACATTGAATAAAAATCCCTCAGAAAACCAAGGTCCCGAAATATTGAGTACTTCCACACAGCTACCCAAGACTGAAGCAACAAAATCCTCAGTTTTACTATTTCCAAGTAAGCCCCAGCAATTTTACTGCATAGATGTGCTTTAAATGAACACCAACACTGTAAACCTCTCTGCAGAGGCAGTTAAAGGAGAATCTAGAACAGATGAAAGTTACTTGTGATGAGCTGAGCAATGGCTCCCTCAGCAATGCTCACAGATTCCTGACAGGTACAGGGGCTCAAAGCGCTTCTTCCTTCCCAGAGCACCAGGTGAGAACGTTTTCAGCTTCTTTACAGAAAATATGCATAAAAAGCAGTAGTCATTTGCATCACACACTAACTAGACCCTTAAGAAGATGTGAGATTCCCCTGCAGTAAGGACTGCACAAACAGGATAAAAGGATAACTCTGCCTCCACAGATCTCCACAAAGATGTCCAGACAATTCCCAAGTCTCGTAACTATATATGCACAAGAATATTTTTTAGTTAGGTGAGCAGTCCCCAGTTATCTCTGTGCGTGACTGACTCCCAAAACAAAAAGACTTAATTTGTTGCTCATCATGTTCAGGGACCGATCTACAACACATTAAAGGCCCCTTTCAGATTTATTTAAAAATAAAAAACAGCAACAAGTCACATCGCAGTAATATATAATAATATAAATTTCAAGATTTAGCCAGCTCATTCAACAGCATCAAATTGCCATTACGATAAGAAAAATCTCCATAATGCTCATACGATGAAACAAAAAACCACCCCCCTGCATCATTAGTAGGTCAGCCAGACTTTCAGGGAGAGATCTGGGACAGCGGTGCAGCTGAACTTTGAGGTCGGTGCTGCTCCACCGCACCCCACAGGCACTGCAGCACCTCACATATTTCTGCTTCTACCTCACAGCCTCGGAGGTTCAGCAGTCCTGCTGGTCAGATGGGAGCTGGGGACCAAGCAGAGAAATTCGTCTACCTCTGTCACCAGCTCTGGTGGGCGAATCGCACATTTCCCCACATGTACTTCAGCACCCTCACCTTATAAACATGAAAAATAAATATGCATTTACCATCCATTTCAAATACCTGGAGATTTATGGATGAAATTCAGAACTGGGAATTACTATTATTATCCTGCCAACTCAGAGGTAAGTATAAAAACATCACATATGGAAGATAATCTTTCTGTGTTATAGCTTACTTACATTTCTATTTGTGTATTAATATTTCATTTCTCATCATATTAATATTAATGATCGCTAGTTCTATTTAAACATAAAAATATTTGTAATACCTACAAAGAGCATAGTGATTATACCCATTTATACTCACTACAGTAATTAATTTTCAATATCAGAGAGTGCCATGGGAAGACTATTCAAATGAGGATCATTCACCCTGGTGCTAGTGTTGGACCCGCTACTGTGGAAAGACTCCAGAGCCCCATGTGATGGCCTGACTGCACAGTCACCCACAATTACCAGTTCCTGCAACAGGGGAAAATACAAGATACTTAAAATGATGTGTGAATAATATCTTCAAGAGATAGGAGCTATTTAAGAAAAAGCACCTACCATTAAAACATCTTAGAAAACACAGGGGCTTCTCCAAAATATTTTTTAAAAGTGTGCATCAAACTCTGTGTGTCCAACCTTTCTCAATAAACTAGCAAATATTTTTTAATGTTCTTTATGTTTTTGTGACTAGTTATGAGCTGGTAAAGGTAAATCATGTTCTTTGTAAGTCAACTCTTTTCCTGTTAGTCTAGTATCCAAAGCACTCTGCTTGTTATTGTCAAATCAGGAACAAATCTTTTGCCCAGTCTTGTTTTTGCAAACAAATTTAAGACATTGGTATTGCAATGAAAACAAAGGTAATGGTTAGAATGAGAACTTGCTTCTTCTATTACATTTTATTCTGGATAAAATGCATGCACGACCTCTTCTTAAGTACAGGTTACTTCAGTGCTTGGTACTCTGCACTGTCTTCCTAGGCAGCAACAGAGACATTTTAAAAGCTCTGGTCAGTTCAGCACTGCTGTGTAGGTTGATCTGCTAAGAATGTGGTCAGTGTCTGAGCTGGTAGCTCACAGCAACATCTTCTGAGTGGGAGAAGGAAGGATCTCCAATGATTGTCATGCAATCGACTAAACTCAGACCAAGCATCCTCAAGAAAGCCTCCTCCCCCCTCTCCATGGGCATGCTTGTACCACTCTGGGCACTCAATTGTGGCTTTTGGAATGGAGATGCTCTAGAATTCCTTTCCCCACGTATTGTGTCAAATGAAGGGAAAATAATCTTCCATCCTCCACAAAGGACAGATGATCAGCATTCAGATGGGTTTGCCTGCATTCTTGCTGCAAAACGGGCAGGTCCCAGCAAGAATTAACAGGAGGCTCTACCACACACCTCCAGCCAGAGCCTAACCTAGTTTTAAGTACTTCAAAGCACGGGTTAGAGGGGGTTTTGTGTGGAAAGGGAAGAAGGAAAATTAAGACAAAAACCCAGGTAAGAGTTCAGTGTTTGCCTATATGGCAATTAACCTATAATAAAAATGGAGCTTGGTGTTCTTAGCAAGGCACTGCCTCTGAAACGTATCATGATTTCCTTCCTAACTTTGATATCACATTTCTATTAGCCAGTATGAAATTTTGTCAGGCCTAGGTTACCCTTTTTTTTTTTTAAATTAAAGTTGCAAGCCTCCATAAGAACCTCAAGTCTTGCAGCCTGCCTGCATACTAGGATATACTGAGCAAGTATGAAGTGGGGTTTGTACCAGTTCAGCTGATGCCAGGGAAAATCCTATCACTGCAACACAGTCAGTCTTTACAGGTGGTGAGACCACATTACTACAGTCAGTCCAGTACACAGTTCTCAAGACAAGACTTCGATATACAAAGAGCAATAAAAAAGCCTGAGGAGATGCAGGAAAGCAACAGATTTAAAGGCAGAAGACCCTGTGCTCTGTTTGACCCCTGAAGCTTACCAAGGGGTACAGGGCCAAATCCTACATAAATAGGTTTCCAAACCAGGGTTTAACTAGTTTCCTATCTAGGCCAAGAAACAGTTCTGGAACTTATTTAACACAGTTTAATCGTATCAAATCATGGCTGGCCCAGAACTGATTTTAACAACTGTCAACTGCTCTTTGGAACAGGCAAAGCCAAAAAGCGAAGATCAGGGCGTACAGTTTGCGAAGACCACAGAGACAACCCAAACATCCAGAGCAGCAGCAGCAAAGCAAGGCACATTCAAATCCCATGATCTTTATTCAGATTGGGTTACAAGGAAGTGGGAACTGGGAGGAGCTCACACTAGTGACAACTGCAAGCCAGAACTAAAGAAGAAACATGTTGCGCTGCCACGGGGATGCAGCTTGAGAAAGCCTAATAACCGATGGTTTCCCAGGGAGAAAGTTCCTGCACTACTTATTGTCTACCCGTGGCCTATTTGAGAAAGAGAGAGAGCAAAAATAACCTCTCTTCTCATCTCCTCAGCTGGGGGAGGGAGTGACAGTCACCAATTAGAAGGGGACTGAGGCAGGGAATAAGAATTGCATATTAAGAACAGGGAGGGAGGCAAAAATAATAAACATGTGCAATACCACACGCGATTCTTTCCAAGAAATCCCAATACAACAGTTCTCTGGGAACAGGCTCATGGGTCTGTTCTTGCCTTCTGAGTAGCGGTACGTCAGGGAAGAGGAAGGATTGCTGGATGCTTGGAAAACAGATTGAACACATGGACAGGGAACAAGCCAAAAATTGTTACAAGAAATGTTCCCTACCCTTTCAACGTATTTGCGTTCGCATATTCCACTTTCCCATGCTCCTGGATCCCAAAGCTTTCCACAGGTTAGAAATCAACCAGACCAGAAGAAACTGAAGCTGAACCAGCAATGCAAAGAGAGGGACTGATCCTAAAGGACCTAACCCGTCAAAAACTGTGTCTGCTGATGCTGAGTGAACGGTGTCAGATGAAAGGGAAGAAAAAGAGGTTTCAAAGTTTAGCTGAACTAAGTGAAAGGCTAAAAGCAACTTGATTCTCTTTTAAGAGCTTATATATGGGTATAATACGTGTTGGCTTTTGGTCTGAAAGTTGTAAGCAAGAATCTCCGAGATTAACATTAAACATCAAAATTTACTTTTCAAATATGTCTTGACATCACTGACATGCAGCAAAAGCTTCCAACTAAATCCACAGGCACCGCTCACCCACATTCTGATAGAAGACTGCCCTGTAAACACGCTACACTTGATCAGCAGAGGAGAAAACTGTTTTTATAACATTACACCTCACTCTAAAGAAAATATTTGCGTGGCTGTAGCCAGGAGTGTAACAAGGGTCAGTGGAAGATCACAGGCACAGAAAACTGCAGAGCCTGCCAGCTTGAGAGTTCTGTCATTTGTACTTCTTTCCTCAACATCTACGTTTTCCCCAAAACAAAACATTTCTAGCCTTTTCCAGTCTAAGGACAATATTCAATATGTAAATCTCATGCTGTCACCCCAGCTTGACCCCTAGAGAAAAATCAAAACCTCTTCTAGCCAAGCAATACAACAGACAAAACCATCAGCTACTGTCCACTCGTATTAAGAAGCCACCATCACTAACTCACGTTGGACTGTCCTCACCATACCCCTAAGAGAAAAAAACCTCATCCCTAAGCTACAGTGTAGGTGTGTAACTCACTCTGCTCAGCTGGGCTCAGCAAGCTCCGATTAAACTGAAGAAACTTTCCTGTTTAGACAAAACTTATTGTTGCTTTGGCAATTTTGTGCTATGTTTACAGTGGCTACCTTGCCTTTTCTTCTGGCAAAGAACCTGAGACTTAGCAGGATATCAAAACCCCAATTTGTCAAGAGTAACAATGCATTAATTTCTGACAAAGTATTAAAAGTTCTCAATGGCTTCCCTTTGGTAAGGAAAAAATTCTGTTATTCCAGCAATCAACAAGTTATTTGTTTAAAAATTGCTGTAAGAAACCACGTTTGGAGCACCCATTGTGCTGTCTAACGTCCATTGTGCCTCCAAGGGCCTTCAGAAAGCATCCCTTCCTCCACCTTTGGTGCTCTAACTGAGTACACTCAAGCCAGGAGGACGGAATGCAGGGTCTAAAAGACATCTCTGCATTTCAACAGCTCTCCATCCTTTCCTCCTGCTTTGTGCACACTGCTTCCCCTCAGACACTTTGTACCTCACCTCTAATTTCATGTTTTTATATTTGAAGTTCTGCTTTCCCAGGAAGGACGCTGCTCCGCAGCTCTGCACAGCTGAGCTCCCTCTGGAACTTCACATGAGGGGATTAGTGGTTTTCTGACCCTGTATCCATTGGATTTTTTCCAGTCTCTTCTCCACACAGAAATCAATGTATGATGAGCAGCTCCTCGGCACGTTAAAACACAATGAAAGCAAAGAGTCCTGAAACCTAAGTGCCACCAACCACCTCCATCTCCAGACATTTCTCTTTGAGAAAGCCATGGTTCGATGGCAGCATAAATTGATCAAACTGCTGACGGTCGTGGTGCAGCCCAATCCCTTGGGTGGTCTCCAGCATCGCCTAACTGTGCGCTGAGCCATTTCAGATCACAGAACTCTTTGCCTTTCTCCTTAGGCTAGCTTTCTGCTGGTGTGGTTCAGGGCAGTATCAAAGTCCAGAGCCAATGGAATGACACACACGGACGAGCACGTGGAGGATGGGACCAAACACTTAAATCAACTTCTAGTGTAGCAGAAACTCACCACTGAGCACAAGGCCACACAGACTGGGGCTTCTTCCGGCGTCACACTGGTCAAGAACGAGCAGTTTGTGAAGAAAAGTTCAAGAGTTACAAAAGAAAGGACAGCCAGCAGCTTCAGAAGGTGTTAAATCACCCCTCTCTGTCCGGATAGAGGACATTTGTGTCACCCATAACTGAAATCCTGCCCTCAGATCCAGGGTGACTTCCAATTCAGACACGATTCTAGTCCGGAGACAAAGTTAAGCTCTTTCCTTTGTCCAGGCTCACAAAAGGAAATAAAACTAGAAACCTTCACACTACATAGTACACTTGAACTGGAAAAATTTGATGGTCACCCATAACTACTGTAATTCAGGAGACAAGAGCCTGGATCATGAGCAGTAATACCAAAGATTTTTATACTTTCTAGCATGCTCTTCAACATAACAATACGTTGTTTACATGATTTTAACATGAACAGAAACGCAAAAGAAAATGTTTCTGAGATAGGAACTTAGTGATTACGCAAGTGTGCTGCAAAAGACACTGAGAATGGAATTAGAAAGTGGTATTTATCATAGCTGCCTTACCACTTCTGGATCACAAAGAGAGCCAGATCGACCCAAAACATGTTCTTATGTGACAAAGCATCTATACTATCAAATAAATTTATACAAGGCATATTTTGCAAATGACTGTAGTCCCTAGTAAATTAGATCAGACGTATATCCTTATAGAAGAAGGACAAGAGACAACAGCAGTAGCACATCCAGCCTGCCTTTGCCAGAAAGAGAATTAGCACCTGCAAACGAAGTACCTGGAAACCACCGAACGTTCCTGTTGAGTGTGCAGTGGTCATGCCCAAGTGGAACTCACCAGCACGGAGTCAGCTCCCTACACCATCTTTAAAACAAATCTCTGAATTCACTGCCATATCTATTGTTCTCTACAAAACATCCTCATTACAGGAAATCCAATACTAGGATACATCTGAAGATGTAATTATTAGTGTGGTATTGGCTTCTCTTCTAATGTATCTCACCAAGCATAAAACCCGAGGCTGTCTTATAACTCATTAAAAATAGGTTATTCTGGTGACAAAAGCAGATGAATTATAATGGACAGGCAAAGATGAAAGCCGCAGAATTTGAAATGTTATTTAGATGGAAGAAAACAGTTAAAGTTCTCCACCTCAGCTTACACCAGAATTTAACGGAGAGATATACAATAGATAACTTTTTTCCAATAGCCTAACTTGAGGCCTAAGTCATCTTATCTGTATATAATTTTAATGCCAACATCTGGTCCTCTACATACAGCACTTAATTTTAGTCTAGTTAAAAAGAAGAGAATATCAAACTATCCAAGGAGTTTTTACTTCAGGCAGTTGTGTTTCAACAGGATTAAATTTAATTTAAGCTGCTCTACCAGAATCACTTTCTCTTCTGTGAGACATTCTTAACAGAGGGGAAAAACATTCTCTCTCAAGTTCAAATACAAATTAAGGTTCAAGTTTATCAGTGTATTTCAGCCTACAGATAAAAGGAAGAGGAGTCCTAAAAATGGCAAACATACCAGCCAGAACTAGGCCAATGTTGTGGAGAATCTAATATGAAGGCTCAAACCAATCGTTGATTAGCTTTGCCCTTGGACATAAGTAGCAAAAACTATGACATGCTCACTGCGAACAGGCACAAAGGCAAGGAAAAGGTAGACTCAAAGCAGTTTCAAGAAAAACGTATTTAAAATCATATTTATTGCAACAGACGTTATTATTCTGTAATCTTAAAATATGAAAACAAATCTTCACTCGTGTCAAAATATATCACAGTTTTCCACCATGTTTTCACTATTATGACGTGGTATCTATTAAAAGCTATTTTTCAGACACTGAAGATCTGAACTATACTGTTCAACAATATATGTACGTATAGTGTTCGGGGTGGTATTTTGGGAACGTTTCATTTGAAGCATTCCAAGCTGATAACCTTTATCCAAATACATAAAACAAGAGCCATGTCAAACACACTATAGATAGCATTAATAGTAAGGAATCAATAACATCCAAACCTTTAGGTAACGTCTTATTAATCCGCCCTTGGCATGCATGGACACACTGCTCTAAGGGCTCTCAAAACGCAATACTCAAAGGTGAAGGACACAATTTGTTCAACTAGTTAATGCAACTGCTATTTAACCAACACGGCCACTAAAATGCCACCTAATGAAATACTTCATACCGTGATAAGCGGCAGAGACAAGCACGATAAACACGAAGCGTTTTTCTAAGAAAATAAAGTCCTCGAGGCTAATACCGTTCTGTCATTTTTCCTAAGACACGTAAAGATCTACATTTGACAACAACCATTTTAATCCCTGGTTCTCTCTCCCCCCCCCCCCCCCATTTCTTGCACCGCGCCCAACACAATGGTACAACTGCATGTTACAGGCGCCCAGGTATCGCCTTTATATTTATTTCTGCTTTTACAGTGACAAAGGTGAACTCTAATGCTCCGAAGATGTTTGCAGCAAAGCAGGCTGAACCATATTTCTAAAGACATCGCCACACGCAGGTTACAGAAATCTAGCCTCCATGAGATGTTTTAATCTGACAAATTAAAATGGTTGGGAAACGCTATTTGGCTAACGGGATCGGCTGCCACATGCATTGCTGAGGGGAAGCAAGAAAAGGTCTTTAAAATAGGTCACTTTCATCCAAATCCCACACCAGCACCGAACAAAATGGTATTTACACTGAAAACT
>VWZK01010314.1:371322-393148 GCA_013396935.1 Baryphthengus martii | reverse complement strand
CGGGGCGGCGGGGCCGGGAAAAGAGGGGGCGTTGGTGTGAGGGGCGAAGCGGGATGAAGCAGGGCGAGTGGGGGTCGTAGGGCTGAGAGGGTCGCTGAGGGAGAGGAGAGAATCGGGGAGGGGGTCAGCTGGAAAGACTAAGGGTTGTAGAGAGGGGAGAGGGTTTGTGGGAGCCCTGTGTGGGGGCCGCAGAGGGGACTGAGAGAGAAAATGGTGGGAGGGGGCTGCTGCTGAGGCTGTGAGAGCTCAGCTGGGCTGCTGAAGGAGGAAGGCTTGGAAGGGAGTGGGGAAACTGAGGAAAGGCGTGGGGAAGCTTGGCTAGGGGCGCTGGGCACCAGCAGAGGGAAGGAGAGCTCGGGCCTGGACGCGGGTGGGGAGATGGAGAATGAGGGCAGGGGAGAGGCCTGGAGGCAGGCGGGAGCTTGTCGGGGTCAGGTGCGGCAGAGGAGGGTGGCTTTGGGACAGAGCATCTGGGGTGAGGAGACCCGGCCGAGTGGAGCTGCCTCGCTGGCCGGGAGCAGCTCAACTACGGGGGATAATCCCAGGAGGTGGTAGGTGTCTGCTGGTGTGAGCTCTTGTGCAACTGGCCTGACTAAATGGATGCCTTTCAGGCCGTCTGCCCTTGGCTGGACTGTCTGGTTTATAGCCAGAAGAGGGGAGGGGGGGGAAAAAAAAATAAAATCTCACAGACTGGGCACATGACCTCCTGAGGTGTAGTCTTGGCTCTCGGTGGTGGGTTTTGAACTTGGTAGGTTGTTGAGCCTTTGTGTGCTTTGGTGTCTCCATCCATGAACTCGAGATAACAGTTGGCTTCATGCAGGGATTAATTATTGCGTCTTGTAGTCATGTATTTGTTTATTTGTTTTTACTATAGATTACAGCTGGAGGAATTCTAAACAGTCCACCTCTCCTTGTCATGGTGTTTAAGCGCATTGTGCTCCTGTCTGAACAGAGGAAATCACTGAGGTCAGTCTCCCGTGTGTTTATAGTTGCTTTCCCTTTCAGAAGTGTGGGGGCAAGAAATCATCAAAATAACAATTTGTACTGGTGTCCTGATAATAAATTAATAGAAGCCGTTACATAAGACACAAAGTTTGTAAAAGCTGTGTTTGTAGGGGTTGCTTCCACTTTTAAAGTCAAGGTTATATCTGAAGGGATGGCGTTCTCAGTTATAAACTACCCACAGGTTTGTGATGTCCCCAGTACGAAATAGTACAATTCTGTAAGTTGCCAAAACCGCTGAAATAAAACAAGCAAAGCAAACTCCCTTCCTATTTTCCCATAAACTGGCAGCTATTTTGCACCGTAAGAAAGGTTTGTATCCAGCAAGGATTAAGGATGAGGCTGGGTCTAAACTTTGCGCTTACCTTTAGACGAGCAGAGCTACTGGAGACTATTTAACCTGGGGTAGGGGAAATCTGAGGAAAGCTGAGAATGGAGGTTGGCTGTAATAATTGTGGACCACATCTAGAGTTTCGCCAACTTGTCGCATAGTGGTCTGTTACTTTGCCTTTTCAAATCCCAGTAGGAAAAGTAAGACGAATGTGGATCACTTCAAACATACGTTGTTTTAAGCACTGGGAGAGGCAAACTAAAGGTTTATCTGATTATCTCAACCTTGAAGTTGGCAGCTACGGCAGGAAACTTGGTTTCATTCATCTGCCAAAGATATTTGTAGCATATCGTTTCACAAGTTAAAAGGCTTTTTTGTAATGGCACAAAAATAAAATCATCCACTTTCTGAAACTACAGTTTCTGTCTTCTAAATAATACGGGTTTGGAAACATGCTTCTGGGGAAATTAAGGACATACTTGAAAGGTAAATATTTATATTTTCAAATGTTACAACCATGGTGTTTAACACGGGTCTGCTCAGCAAGGCCCATCAATATAAATTTGTTTTGTACTTGTTTTGTCAAATTAGCGGCTAACGTTTGCTTTTGCAGCTGGGAGAGCTAAATGGAGCAGTAAGAGGGAGTGATCTGCCTGTGGGGCCATAAGGTAGAATTGAGAATCAGATTCCTCTGAATCTTGATCTTGTACTACTTCCTGCAGTCAAATTGCCTTTAAAATTCATGAATTATGAGAGTAAAAGATTGGTTAGTGAGGTCCATGGAGCTAACCCAGCAAACACCGGCAGAAAGTCTGGGCCTCCGCATTTTGTGTTACGCATCCAAAAAGATGATGATATCTCCAGGTAAAAATCCTTCGAGTCTTGAATGGTAGCTGCAGAAAAATGTGAATAATGCTTTACCATTAACCATCAAGTATTTTACTTAAAATATTAGATCTGCATTTGATACATACTCAGTGACTGCTTCAAAAGTAAACAGCATCGTTTGTGGACCACCTGTTTAGAAAAAGCCTGCTGAAATTCTGAAGGAACAGACAGTATGAAAACTATCATGCTTATTGTCACCAGCTCAACCAAACAGGCACCTTTATCACACTCTTTTAGCCCTGTGCTATTAGGCATCCTCTTGCTGCCTTCTCAGATGATTGTAGTAGGCATCTACGAAGTTAGTTTAGCTTAGTTTGCTAATCTCCTGATGCAAATTAGTTCCTTTAGAGAAGAACTAAACAGGTTTGCCTATGCCTGCATCTGGGATTTGCATCAGTTTGTCTATCAGATAGCTATAGCCAAAGTTAATTCCATCTGAAGGAAGAGCTAGGACATCAATAAATAAAAATTACAAATCGCCTAGCGGTTCAGCTGGCAGGCGGGACTGGTTTCAACACATAGTTCCCAGTGTGCTGCCACAGAGCTGGTCCTGGGGTAGACCCGCACGACATTCCAGCGTAGACAGGACCTTTAAGAGCATGCATCAGCACTCCGCAATATCGTAGGAGAGGAAGTAGAGAACAATACTATGTCCAACGGAAACTGTGGCAAGAATTTATTCAAGGCACATTGTAATTACTCAAGCTGGGAATTTGGCCAGGACATTGGGGTTAACACCCCTACTTCTTTAGAAGTGTCATAGTTTATTTTTTTTAATAACTTTAAGTGATGAGAAGCTCGGCTTTCTGTCTCAGCAGAACGGCAACACCTCTAGCAGAATAAACTTCTTACAGCAGCGCAAAGGCGCTGGTTCAGAGCTAACTCAGAGCAGTGATGGGGCCTAGGACAGTAATCATTGCTTTATAAATACTTTTAGGAGATAAGGAAGATAAGAGTGTGATTAGGGCAGAGTTTCAGATGCTGTAATCACAGCCATACCTTCCTTAGCCTTCAGTCTAATCTGACTTTTTTTTAAGCAAACAATTGTAAATGTTAGAATAAATAGCAGAAACTTAAACCAATGAAATTTGGCTATTAATTATGATAACGGTTACGAACTGCAGTTGTCAATGCTTTTGTTTTAGGAAATGTGTTGTCATACAAGCAAAATGTGATTTAGCCAAATTATGGAGGGTTTTTTAATTCTTTCATGGCACCGAGATTTTTTTGGAATGTGTTCTTTCTATGCGTGATGTGCTGATTTTAAAAACTCACTTTCAGCTTGTTCTCTGCTCGCCGAGAAGATAAGCACTCGTGTGTTCTAGTGTGTGACTAGTTGGGAAGTGCCCAAGTGGGGAACTGTTTTGCTTTTACTAGCTCCTGAAACCCGCCGTCATTCCTACGGTCTAGTTTGGGCCAATATTATGGGTTACAAGGTTATACGGGAAAAACATGTTCTAGAGACAGGCTGGTCAAAATAAACGAGGTAGAGTCTTCCAGGTGGTTGTAATCTGCGTTTGTATCAATGAGGTAAACGCTTCAGTACCTTCACTGGGGTGAGGGTGCCCTGTCAGACTGTGTCCCTCTGACTGTTGTGTCATGGTGACAAAAAAAAAAAGCAATACTCATGTTATAACATAGCTGCTTTTGTATTATGTGACAATAATAATACTTTGCTCTTCTCTCTTGCCTTTTACTAGATAAATGAACCTGTTTCTTGCTGTGCACTTAATGATTGTCCCATGAGTCAAGGGAGTGGTTTTATCTATTAAGAAATGGGGAAACAGTGGCACAAGAAGTAGTACTTGCAAGGTCATATGGGAAATCAGTGTCAGAGGCATAAACAGAATCTCAGCCTTCTGATTGTCCCACTCTACCCTCTGGGCAACCAGACAAAGTGGAAAAGTGGCTTTTGCATCTGACTCAACAGTTTTTCCTTCCTCAGCAACTACCATGTGGGGCAATTACAAATAAATGCCAGTAGGTCACTTCCAGCTGAGTCAGACAGGTTTCCAAGGGACTCTAGGTAGGCATGTCTTCTGCTGGTGAGGGCTCCTCGATAGATCTTTGCAAGGATTTTGCTTGGAAATGTTTTCAGAACTTGAAAAAAAACTCTCTTTTTGCTAGATGTACATTTCCTCTGATTACTTTCAGGGTCTTTTGTAATATATGTTGCCCAGGGGCACTCAGGAATTCTTTTTACCCTTCTCTGCAGGAGAATAACAATAAGCTGATTAAGCTGTCTTTTTTTTTAGGTGTTTTTTTTATATACATAGCTTATAACATACATGCCAAATTGATCCTAATAAGTACTTCCAGAATATCAGCACAATGTAGTGTGACCAATACAGCACACGATGCATTGCGCTTTGATAGATCAGATGCTTAAAGATAACTGGGCTATTGGGGTGTCTTTTAAACACAGTTGTAGATAGCAATGTTCTTGACTCCCTTTTAATGGCAAAATCAAAATGTGTTGGTCCAAAAACTAACTGTTTCTCCAGGCTGTGACAACAGAGTATAAGAAAGGGCTGTTCAGGTATCTCAGATCATTTCCCAACAGCAAGGCTGAATAGAACTTTATTCTGGAGTTGGTTCAGAATGGCTGGAATGGGCAGCAAGGATCTTGTGGAGGCCTTGACCTTGACAAGTGACTGATGGAAAGAAGCAGCACAGGAGAGGCTTCGCTTTGGTCCTTGGACGGATGAGGAAGAGGAGGCCTTTGGCAGAGAAGGGTGAAAGGTGACTAATAATGTGAAACTGGGAGGAAACTCATTATAGTTATGCAATCTCCAGGTGACTTTCTCTGTGAGAAGATACCTTTTGTTAGTTGTACCACTGGCATTTGCTGCTCATGCTGTCTTCTGAATAGAAGTCTTAAACAATTATTTCTCTGCTTGACTGAGGAAGCTTAAATTAGCTTCCTAGCAATGAAAATAAAACAGCACCTCATTTCTTTGTTCTCCCTTTACAGAATTTCTTCTAGATTTACTTTGCCTTTTCCCTTTCTTACTGGTTCTTCTGCTGCCTGCCCAGTAGTTTAGCTAAAATGAAGAAACTTTTTCCACTGTCCTGCACTCAGTCCCCATATCTTGCTTGTTCCTGGTGTTCTGTGTCCCTCTTGCCGTGCATCCAAAACTTACGTGGGCAAGCTCAACAGAATTCTGGTGTGGCAGTTCAGGATGTTGCTCTTGTCTGGTCTAGTCCTTCTCCACAGGTTTCCCCCTGTAGAAGGGGGAGCAGAATAGAGTTTGTTCTGTGCCTGACCCTGCTGGGTTATGGTTAAATGTCTTAGCTGAGAGCCAAGCCTAATAACCCTGTTTCTACACTGGCCTTTGTGCTGGACTGGCTGATGTACAGACCCTGACCCTGGTACTGGGATGTAGCCTTTAGAAGAGCAACTTGCTGGAGATGATGGTTTAAACTGCTGGAGCAAGAGCTGGTGGAAGTCCTCTCAGAACCCTTAGATTCCTTATTAGTATAGTGGCTTTCTCAGTGATCTGACCCCATCTGGATCTTGATCTTCCATTTTATAGGTAAAATGACACATTTTGCATTGGTGTCAACATGCTTCCAGGAACTGATTCTTATTATAATCTGTAGAACTGTTGTAAAAATGTGGCCTTGCTCTTCAGCGATTCTGCAGTCACCTCTCTCTGAGGCATTGTGTTCCACTCTTGAATAAGATTCTAGACCAGAAAAAGAGTTAGACTGCATAGAGATTAACAGATCTGTTGTTAGTATCTCTGGCTACTGCAGCATGACTCACTCATCAGTGCCTGTCAGTGTCTGGTGTGACCTCATTGAAAGCTTCAACATCTCAGATGTGAAGGCAGGTTGTAAGCCAGTGTGGGAATCCTTAAATAGGTAGAGAATAAAGTTCTGAGGCTATGATAATTTATGCATCCTAGAGATCCCCCTGATGTGCCCTAAGCAGAAATTCGTACAGATTTCTGAGGGTCTCTTAATGCCAAATCTGCCTTGGCCTTGCTTCTGATAAAAAAAACACCTGTAACTGTTTAAGACAGCAAGAGAAACCAGTGCTGGTGGGAAAACTTCAGAGTGGATGGGACAGGTCAGAGAAGAGATGCTCTGTTATTTGGAAGGGTGAGAAAGAGCTAATGGTTCATTTTTATTTGTCACAGCTCGCAGAGGCTCCTCTTTTTTTATATATTTTTTTTCTGTGTCAGTACATGGGGCTTCTGGTATGCTGGTTGAGGGAGACAGGTGAGAAAACAGCAAGAGGGGCTATAATGGAGGGGATGAGTGAATTAGCTTGTAGTACTGTATATGTGTAGCTTAAATATGTCGTGTGATGATGAGACAAAAAGTGGGAGGCAAGAGGAGTTTAGAAATCAGATGGTTTTCTCCTCTTCTGCTGGTGCTTGCTGAGGAAACACAAAGCTTGTACAGGCACTGAGCATCTCCTTCCCATGGGCTGCTCCGCACCAGCAGGCACTGGCAATGCTGCTCAGGCTAAGCTGAGCCAGCTGCTGGCATTTTAGTTGCAGAATCCACATGTAGTAAGAGACACAGCAGAAGCCATCGTCCTCTCACCTGCTGCAGATGCAACTTTTTAGCCTCTGAAAGCACAAGGTTGATGTTGTCCCGCAGGTATCTTGCCACTTGAATGCCTGGCTGAAAGTGAAATCCCTGGCCGCTGGTCTGGCTGCTGTCCTTAGAATATATGAATGTCTGTTGTTTTGCTGCAGATGATTTCTGTATGTGGCAAAGTTGTCAGTGCCAGCCTGGCAGCTTTATTCCTTTGCAGCAATGGTTGCTGCCTCTTGGCTTCCCAGACTCACTGTCCTTAAAGCTCCTCGTTCCAGCAAGGAACCCAGAGCCTGGCATCCTGTGACAGAGCAAGGATCTTCTGAAAGATCACTGCTTCCTTGGATCACTCTGCAGTCCGCTAATTCTTGTGACAGCAGCTCCTTATGTAGCACTTAGAAAAGTAAAGAGTATCTGGTATGGCAGGAGAGGCAGGCACCCTACTTCTGTAGTCCTGGTGACAGCTTGGGAAGCACAACTAAGCTGCGTTGCCACAAAACTTTCGGTAACTTTGCAGAACTCATTGTGTCTTCTGCTGCGCTGTGGGATGGACCCTGGCACCTGTCTGAATGTAGTTATGTCCCTCCTGCAGAGCTGCTCTTCTGATCCAGACTCCTACTTGGTGAGTTTGTTCTTATTCTTTGCCTCAGGTGGATGGTGGTACGATTTCTGCATTCCTTTTTTTTTGTTTTTTTTTCTTGAGACAGAGAACATGAATTTTATTTTCAGGAGGCAAAGATCCTGTTCTGAGTGAATTCATTTTACATTCTGGCCTTTCCTTAAGAAAGGTGTAGAAGGTTGTGGAGCCAAGGCATGCATGCGATTTGTAAGGAGGAAATAGGCAACCTTATGCCTCTTCATCCATGATTCCTTACCACCAAGATCAGCCAGATACTCCTCTGCTTAGCTGTTTTATGAATCCAGGGTGAAATAAGTTGATGGCTCTGCCCAGTTTCTAGCACAGTGATGTGCACATACACACAAAATACAGCTTGTTCTAGAAATTGTCTCTGCTGCTCTTTGCATAGAGGCCAGGGCCTACATAGAGCTTTGAGACAAAGCATGTTTTCCCTGGATGATCTGAGGAACATGCAGCATGATGTACGACTCGTGGGCAAGAGCTTGAAGCCCCATAGTGGTGCTGTGGGTACGTTGGATTAGATGATTGATCGAGTATCTGAAGTCCTACTGCTTGATTTACATCTTGATTTTTAGTATCTTGACAGACTTTTCTTTCCCATACAGCAGCTTGTTCTAGAATCTGGTAGAGTCCTGCTCTTACAACAGGCTCAAACCTCACTGCTGCTCCCTGTGTTCAGCTGGAAATGGACAGACACCATTTGTGACTGCCTGAATATCCTGAGTCACCGATTCCCAGCTGGCCTGCGTGCTGCAGTTTTCATTTCTTCCTTTACGACTGCACTCCCTACAGGAGACTGGGAACAACTGCAGCTCTCAGCTAAAGCCTGTTCTGGGCACTTGTCTGGATCCACACAACTGGTGGGTGACCTCTTCTCGGGTCTGTGGGGTGAGCTGCCCGTGATTTGTTTCCGTAAGCCTGGTGTTTCCGTGCTAGAAAATAGAACAGATGAAGGAATATTTTTAAAATGCATTTTCTATATATTTACTAGTAAAATATCTGCATTTTGGAGATGGCAATAGGATATCTTCGTTAATTTGTTGGTGGAGACGAGTGATAATTCCAGTAGTGCTCTCACAGTAAGGTAAAGGTAAACTAGTACTTCCTACACTAGCAAAGCACTGCTAGCAGGGGCATGGGCCCACCACACAGGAGCTGACAGATACCCGGTCTGTCTGTTCTGTCCGACACTTGCAGGCTGTGTTTGTTACCCTCCATACCGTGTGTCCCAGAGCAAGGCTGCTGAGGCTTAGCAGAGAAAAACCGCAACATGTTGCGATGGTATTTCATCTCACCAAAATGTTTTCACTGTGTAACTCTTGCTGCTAGACTTGTGCATAGCTCTGGGGGAAGCTGAAACACGAAACACTTCATTGCGAATTTTGAGCCAACAGGTCTTGACATAACTGCTGCTGGACGCGTCTCTGTCTGATGTGAGCTGTGGCAGTTCCATTCTGTCCTGCTAAAATAACATATTAAACAATATTATTCTGTCCATGCCATTTCCACCTATTGACTAAAAAGTTAAATTCTTACTAAGATACTTTAATATTTTTATGACATGTAAATTCAGTGGTTGGCTGATTTCACTGGCATGAAGATGGTAACATCGATAACACAGCCTGGGACCAAATGAGTTAAAGCAGCTCCTTCTGCTGAAATACCCGGTGAAATACAGTGATGCTCTGTAAAGCAAACCTTTGTTTGCAACAGGTTGCCAGGGTTTGCCTGGGATGGTCCATCCTGTTAGCAGGCACCAGTCCTGCTGTGGAGGAGAGATGTGGGTTGTGCTGACTCGTGAAAACAGGTGCAAGTTGCATCAGCAGAGTAAGGAGTGGCTCACCTTAGGAGCAGGGTGTAGGTTTTAGTGTGAGAACTGTTGAACCACCTTTAGAATAAAGTTGAGGGGGAAAAATACATGAGACAGACATTGATTGACATCTGACTTGGTGAAGTTCTGGCCCCTGAATGTCCCAAATAAGACAGTGGTATTAACAGTCGTGCACCTATCTGAAGTATCTTGGGGAGACATGATAGCTGAAGACAGCAGGAGTCCTCAGAGGGGTTTTCTGGGGAGGAGTGGCTGACAGCTGTTCAAAACCATGCATGTACAGTTACTTGCTTGTTGTTCCTTTTCAGCTCTGACTCATCCATCCATGTACTAAATAAACACACTAGTTTCAGTATTTTCTTTTCTCTCCTCATTTACCTCCTATTTCATATCCTTCAAGCTTCCTTTTGTATTCTGTGGGTTTAATTCTGTTAAATCCAGTTGCTTTGGCTTCTGCTCTGCCTGTGGCTTGGACCTGCTGCATGGCCCCAGCAAACTTGGCAACCAACCCTTGGGCACTCCAGAGAAAACAACTGTCTAGATGCCCGATGCCCTGGATGCACCCCAGAGCTCCTGGGCATTAGTATGTATTCAGAACGGCATGTTGCTATGCAAATGGTTCCTTTCTGCTCCGCCTCCTACCTCCACAGAGTTATGTGCACCTGACTTCTTAGCAGGCCTAATGTTTATTGATCTTTTGCAAAGGTCTGATGCAAAGGAAGATGGATAAAATCTTGTCCAGTGTCTTTGTGGACTCATAATTGCACCTGGCTCCTCCTAGGGAGTGAGGCAAATGGGAGTGAAGGAGCCCACAGAACAAATAGCACCTTCTGCAGACCTAGAAACAGGGCAAGCTGGAGGACAGCAATGCAGAGGCCCTACAGGACCTCTGAGATCCAGCAGAATTCAGGAAGATGTGTTGCTTTTTCTTAAAAAAAAAAAAAAAAGGAGAGAGAGAAATCAAATCTTGGTGTAAAGAGTCCTATGGCATAGGAAGGACAGAGCAGCCTCAGTGCAAAGTCACAAGCCGTTCTCAGTCACAGTTAAAACCCCAGTTGCCCTGGGCAAACACCGAGCCTGTCAGCGTCCTGCAGCTTACCGTACAGAGATGTGACCAAAATAGCTCCACAACTTTACAACAGGGCTAAAAATAGCTTGCAGGTCAGCTTTTTTCTTGGAGGTAATGGTGACATCAGTGGGAGAACACTCTTGCTGCTCTTCAGTGCAGGCAGAACTGGGCAAAAAGGGGGACAGCAGCAGTTCAGTTAGCTAAATAGCCTTGCGGAAAGAGAGGTGATAAGGGGTGGGAAAGGACTAAGGAGGAGCAGCAAGAGAGATGGACAAAGCATCCAAGGCCTGAGCAGACCCTCTGCCACTGACCGGTTAGTCTGCTTATAGACAGATAAAACCCCTGGGAGAAGTTATTTCCATGCTGTCTAAGAGGCATCAGTCCGGCCATTTCTGTCTCATCACGGCCCATGTCAGGATGTGTCACTGGGCTGGCTGGCCAGCCAACAGCAGCGTGTTTCTTGCTCCTCATTTCCAGACAGTGAACACAGCCCGTGACATCACCTCTGGCCAGTGGCAGGTCGGGGACTACGGCTGTGGCAACGTCAAGGGTGTTTTGCTGTGGCCATTCAACCGGAGAGTTGATCTTTTATGGTGCGATTTGCATGTGGAGAAATCTGGATGGCCCTTCATTTTAGGGGGATTTCAGTTTTTGTTCTTGGGCCAAAAAAAGGGCTATTTTTCTGGGGCTAAACTGTCTGTTGTTGTAAAGCATTACGTTTTACCAAAGGAGCAAAGCTGCTCATCGCGATCCTCAGAGTTTTAGTCTCTGTTGTGTATACTGAGTCTGGCCATGGAGATAAGTCTCGGCCAAGTTTGGCAGTTAAGCGCCTGCTCCGAAATGTTACGGAAATCTAATGTAGGTTATGCGAGGTTTGCCGTGCCTGCAGTCGCTGGGGTGGCTGAGGGAAGGGTACTGCAGCACGCAATTTCCTTTGTGCTGCAGGTTTCATGCAGAGTGATTTTTTTTTTTAATGTTTTTTTTTTATGGTGCCGAATGAGAGGAAGGAGGTGACAAAACGGTGAAACATGGAGGCCAGGTCATTATTGTTCGACGAGGACAGAGTCCTGTAGCCAGTCAGATGTGACAGAACGCACTTGCTGATGCTGCTACCAGGAAGCCTGAGAGAAATGTGACTGAATGAGAGCAGTGCGCATGTGCCTTTGGAGGAAGGAGGCTATCTGTAAGCTCTTGCAATGCTTTTCTCTGCCCAGCAACATCTTTTCCTCACATTCTGCATAAGCAGCTGTTCTGCATTTATGATCCGATCTATTCTTCGTACAGGGCCGTCTTCAACACTGAGCCATCTTCATTGTAGCAGCAGCTCTCTGAGAGAAAGGACAGCCAGGACCGCGGGTTCGCTTTGAGTAAGCGCTATAAATAGGGCAAAGTACTATAGTTACTGTTCTCTTACATAGTGTGAGAGCCTTCTAGGACTTCTATGATTCTCTGACCAGCTGCAGTCTCCACCTATACAAAATGGCTCCTGTTACCTTGAAAGAGGGAGGCTTTGGCCAAATCCATCTCCAAATTGACAATTATGGAGAGAATCCTGGGCAAAATCATTTGACGCACAGCTAAGCTGAGCCGAAAGTAAAGCTGCCAATGAAAAAGGAAGCTCCACATCCCTAGCTGTGTGCTCCTAATGCTTTTTGAAGCTACAGGCCACCTTGTTTGCAGGCTGTAGTTAGACTAGGTTATAGGTAAAATCAGCTCAATACCACTCCCGTGACCATTTAGCAGAGTCATTTCTGAGCACTGCAATATAGCTCTCGCCACAGCCTGCCCCTTCCCTTCAGTGAGAGTTGCTCCTTGCACTGCCCTGCCCAGCTTGCAAATGTAGCTCATCAGCCTCTGCCTCTTTGCAAATGAGCTGCGTAGATAATGGGAGGAGGAGGAGGCAGCTCAGCAACCTGCCCATCCCTGCCGGTCGTAAAGGCTCTTTGCTTCTTTGGCTTCCTAGAGTTACTTGCCACGTAATCTTGTGGATGTAAAACTCTGGGTTTTGTTTTTTTTTCCCTTAAACACTCTGCCTTTTGCAACAGGAGGCTGTTTCCCAATGGGGAAAACAGGCTGTTGATGTGGTAGGCAGTCAGCTTGTCATTTGGATAAGATCCAGAGCCGATTAGTTTGGGCGCAGCAGTGTGCTAACACAGGCAGAATGCACCCGGACTGGCTCCCGTCTAGATAGCGCCCATCTCCGCACGCTATTCTCCGCCATCCCCGCTTCAGTGTGAGCGCAGGTCCCTCTCCTCGCCTGTGTTGCCGTGCCTGCAGGAAAACATCATGTGCACCCCGTGCTGCTTGCCCGTGTCTAGATGGGTGGCAAACCCTCCCAAAGCAAATAGTGATTTGCCTGTCTGCACTGACTCAGCTATGCCAAAGGCAGAAATCGGAGCTAAATCCGGTTCAGCATAGTCTATAGGTAAAGAACAGCTTTCCAGACCACAGACTGAGGCATTTTAAAGGAACTCGACGCTGTCCCGGGAAGTGCACTGAGGTGAGCAATGCTGTGCTGGGTGAGAGCCTGCCCAGGAGCCATTAATCTCTCAACATCTGTAGCTCTGTGTTGTAAGCACTGGGGGGTTTCTTCCCCTGCCTGCAATTACTAGCCAGCAACTGGGAATTCGAAGGAATATGGGCTATCTTTAGGAAGCAAGTACCTACTCTTTGCCTCTTCTCAGGAAGCAAGGTCCTTCATTGCAGCCCGTCAAGGCAAGGGGCTTGCAGATAAGGAGGAAGGGCAGGAAACCTGCTGGGCTTCACTTCTTAGCCACTCTAAATACATAGTCCCAGCACTGTGAGTCAGCAGTTCTAGAGCCCAGACTTGTTTACAGCAGCGATCGGTGGGCTGGTACTAGGTAGGTGGGGTGTGGAGGTACGTGTGTATCTGCAATGAGAAACTCGTTGCCCAGGTACAAGTGGGGAGGTTACCTATTATCTTTCCAAAATGGGACTAGCAGGGAGCAAAGGAAGAACTTCTTTGCTGTGAGGGTGACAGAGCCTGGAACAGGCTGCCCAGAGAGATTGTGGAGTCTCTTTCTCTGGAGAATTTCAGAACCCGCCTGGATGCTTTCCTGTGTGGCCTGCCCTAGGAGATTCTGCTCTGGCAGGGGAGTTGGACTAGATGATCTCTCGAGGTCCCTTCCAACCCCAACCATTCTATGACTGGGTACCCTGAACAGTGACTGTGGTGGAGCTGCTTACAGGGTGTGGAGTTTCCTGGTGTAAGGGAATCGGAACATCACAAAGCTGTAAATATTGGGAGGTTTTAGTTGCCTTTTAAAAAAAAAAACAAACAAACAACAAAAGACTCTGCAAATATTTGGGTTTATGAGTAGAGTGGGATAAGGGAACACTCCCAAAACAATACAGGTTGCAGACCAAACACTGAGGTTTGTATTCTGGGCCCACCTGCACTGGACTAAGGAACATGAACCATGGCATATCTTACATCACCACATGCGAGCTTTGTGCCTACATCTGGCTGGTCATCCTGGCTGGATCCGGTGGCAAAGGGAGGTAATGTCACAACCGGTACGGACTGTTTTAGATCTGCAACCTCGGTTCTGCAAAGGTGTTTATTTTGAAAATTCTAGTTTCCATAGCAATGGAGTGCTGTTCTCTCTCATCTCTCTCCTATTACTCCAGTCTTAGCAGCCATTAGATAAATTATCAGAGGCAAACCTTTGCATTTTTTTATCTCGAGTGATTTTATATATGTTGGTTCCTTAGTGAATCAGAGCCAGTTAGTTGAGGATTGACTCATATCCTTTCCTGGGGTTAACATGAGATTTATTGCACTGTAAAGATGATAATGAAGAATGCATATTAATTGGATTTGGTGTATGAATTCCTAGGCTACTTTCCAGTAGAGTGGGGGTCTTATAGATAAAATTCTGATTCAATTCTAGATGAGTTGTTTGTTATGTCTTTAGATTTTACTTGTGTTCTACTATAGCTTCATTTGGACATACTGCATGTATGGAACAAGAATACTAAAGAAACCCTTTTGTAAGGGCTGCTGTGTACTGCTGTTCTCCACCCCAGAGGAGACTTCTGGACACAGTCCCCTTCCCATTGTCAACAGAGCCAGTGCTCATGGCTCATTCATTCATTCTTTTTCAGTATGTACAAAAAAATAAGCAGTTTGTCAAGAAAACAAAACAAGCTCTTTTTTTTTCTTTCTTTTTTTTTGGTGGTGGTGTTATTGTTTGTTTGTTTTCTGGTGCATCTTGTCTTCCTGATCAAGGAACTACTAGTCTTGCCAGCATAGTTCTGCAGGTTGGAATGTAAAAACCCCAGACTTAACCCTGCAGCAATGATGGCATGCAAAGAGTAAAGATGTAGAGATGATTTATTCTGATGGTGTAGTTTGCCTTTTAAGGAGACGGTTTCGTGAGTTCTTTTGCCTCTATGAACTGTGTCCCCACCTGGGGAGCTGCGCCAGAATAGCTGTTCCACAAACCCTTTGCTGCGAACAGTAGCCTTTGTCCTGTAATTCCGTCCTCCTGAGTAGGGAAGCAGTGATGTAAAGAAACTGTGTGGGAGAACAAGAGCGGCGCTGCGGACTAGATTCCAAGATAAGGAAGCAGGGCTAGAGATGAGGTGAGAGTCAGCCTTTGCCCGTGTTCTGCAATGTTGTCACCTAGTAACTAAACTATCTGAATTTTTATAAGTTGGAGCATAGATCCATGAAGTTGAGGATGCAAGAACTCCTCTATGGAAGCTAGATAGGCATCTGCTGTCTGGTGACCGTTGCTTGCCTTGCCAGTCATTACCCTTCTCTGCTGCCTTGTATTTTCCTCCCTGTCTAGCTAGAGCCATCAGCTACCTTGTTTCTATTCAGTTCATCAGTTCTTTGAAGCAGACGGGTTTATTATGAGTAAATTTTGTCCCCTGCTTCTATTTGAGTGTTCCAGGTGCTGGGTATCTCACACAAATCTCCTCTTGAACCCTAAGAAGTAGAAGCTCACTTGTGCTCTTAAGATAGATAATAATCCTTCTAAATCCTCTATTTTAGATGTTAAATATTTGCTTATAGCTCAATTATGTCCACTCTTTGAGAATACTAATAATACCTTGCTCTTCACAATGTTGCATGTCAGTGGGTTACATATAGATCTTATGCAAAGCATTAAAAGGTTGCTGCTTATCTGTTCATTTACTTTTTTTTTCCGCCTTCATGTTCTTGTGCCCTTCCCTTCATGTTTTGAGATAAGGTGAACAAAAGTTCTCCAGCTGCTATCTCTAGGCTATGCATTCTGTAATACCTTCACTGAGGACTTTCTCATTCACTCCCTCGGCAGTGAATGGTCCCAGTCTTTTTAATTTTCCCTCAGACGAGGGCTCTTCTCGATCCCTAATCTTGCAGTCACCCATCATTGCCGTGTCACATAATGAAACACCCATTGTAGTAATAACCTAAATAATAACTCTTCCACAGTCAATGTTCTGCCAGTGCTGGGCATTGTTAGGTTAGATCCTGAGTCCAAATACAAGTATTGAAGTCCCCACGTGCCAGATACAGACCTACCCAATGCGTATTTTAAAAATACTAATTAGAAATTCCATGTTTCAAAATAATACGTGCTTGGTATCCAAATGGAACGAGAATGCAATGTAAGCAACTAGCGACCTTGTGACTGTTGTGTTGTATAACAAGATAAAAAGTGCTTGGGATTTGAGGATTGAGCTTTTTCTCATTTATCTTCCAGAGGTCAAAGTCCACCGCAAGCAGTGACCGACACAATCCCCCATTAAGTCAGGCTAGGCTGCCTGTGTGTCGGGTCCTAACAGCAGGTCACTTTCTGCAAGAGCACCTTGGAAGGTGTTTGTGCAGATTTCTCTGTGGTCCCCGTGATGATCCTAGGAGGCAGGAGGAGATCCAGAACTGTCTGAAAGCCCAGAGCTGGAATTCTTTGAAACCCCAGACAAGTAATGACGAGAGACTTGTCTGAGGCCAGCCTGCCTCCTGTGCTGCCGCTTATATGTGTCCAAGAAGCTGCCTCCAGTTTACACGATCGCACTCCAGTAAACAATTTTTCATGCAGATCCCGGCAGCAGCTGTTACTCATGCCTGTGTGAACGCTTCACTGTGTTTACAGCAGGGGACATTCCTCACATCTAGTCCTATTAAACAAGGGATGTGGCCACCTCAAGGAAGTCCCACTGGTTATAGTCGTTCTGTTAGAGCTTGCTCAAAACCACTTGGAAGAGTGGTCACGCCATCCATCTTCAGGCACTCGAGGGGATTGACTCACAAATATGTGGAAAATAAAATTAGATGGCTTAAGTGGCTGCAACCCCAGCTGTGTCCCCACTGCCCGATTCCTGGAAGGGGACATCCCTGCAGCAGCGCTGCCTGTAGAAGGCAACCCCTGAGGTGCTGTAGTGATGACCCATTCTTAAAGACATTAATACTTGTCTGGCTCCTTCGTGAAACAGTTCAAGAAGCTTAAGCACAAGAAAAATGTGCACTTTTTCATCTAAGAACTGTCTTTTGGTTTAATTTTTCCATCGGGCTCATGGAAGCTGCTGTGAGGGCAGGGCAGAGGAATGACCTTCCCTTTTGGGAGCAGCAAGCCAGTACGTCACTTTTGCTGCCTCTCAAAACTATGCCCTATGGTTATTTTTGGTGCTGGAAAGTGAATGAAGGATGAATGCAGTGTGCTTATGGCATTTGGAAGTTATGTTTTTAGAAAAAAAACAACCAACAAAACAAACAAAAGACACCAAACTTAATTCAAACTGAATGGAAATGCTTAAATTGTCAGGGATGGGAAAGGTACGTGTCCATTCCTGCAATTCAGTTAGGGGTTAAATCCTTTTGTTGATTTTTTTCTTTTTTTTTTTTTTTTTTGCACCTACTTTCTAAGACCTCTAACCCAAAGTCTACTATCAAGCTGTCTCTAGAGAAAGAAGTCTTTAAAGAGACCAGCTTTGTACCTATAAATAAAATACAGAGCAGAGTACAAAAATGGAGTTGGGGAGAGGCTCCACCGTAGCTGAACGTCCTGATGAAGGCTGGGATTGCCCTGGTCAGGCAGTGAGGAGGGAGCACTGTCACCCCTGTTGCCCATCTTGACTAAACAAGTTATCAGAGCTGAGTCTTCCTCCACCATCGGAATATCAACTGGTAAATCGTGACTGTGTCGTACAGAAATAGTAGGTTTCAGGGGTCAGTAGAGGCAAGGTTTTGAATGGCGTGGTTAGCATATTTGGAACTAAACATCTGCTTGAGTGCTTTGTTAGGTTGGATGTGTTAGAATATAGAGAATTTTGCAAGTCTGAACCTTTGCTATCAATGAAAACTGGCAAAAAAAAAAATAATTTGTCACACATGCTTTGTATAGGAGCCCTTCCCAATATTTATAAATATGGTAGTTTTGATGTTTCCCGATTCTCAGTTTTAAACAGGAGACAAACACAAAAAATATTACAAAGCCAGCGTTTTTCTTATCATGGATTAATTTTATAGTTTCAGTTTTAACGTACCTGAAAACACTTAGTGGAAATTAAATGTAGTGTTCTAAAGGATATTGCCTTTGAAAGGAAATTATTGGTTCTTAGAAAATCGCTAGAATAGCTTCTCAGTTTAACTGAATTTTCATCTGAATTCAAAACTCATCTCTGGTCAGACTCTCCAGGAAAACCTTTCTGTAGCAATTGCTTCATTCCTTGCCGCCTTCGTTCTGCAGCTTTAAATGGCAGGTTCTCTGAGAGGCTGTCTACTTCAAAAGCTTTATAAAATAAAGCTTTGAATAAATTACTGAGGTAGAAATTAGGCCGCCTGTGCCCGGCTTTGTACCTGGATGTGGGAATACTTGGCATAGGGGGTGGAATTCCAAGGAAAATTACCTCTTTGCTTTGCGTGAGACCCCCCTCTGGCTTTCCAGACTCAGAGCACTAAGAAGGAAAACCGCTCCAGAAGCGGAGGCACGGAAATCTCCGGTTTCCCTTTTCCCCATCCCCAACAACTGTTGAATAGTAATAGGCAGAGCTGCTGGTGCAAGGTTGCACCAACGATGGGATTGATACCAAACGTAGCTTCTGAAGGCTCCATGTCCCAGCAGGGCAGGGAGGAGAGGCCAGGCCACGCTGCAGCACTGGACTGAGATTCTGATACACCCTGATTTGTCCATAATTGTTTGCTTTCTTCAGTTTTTTGAAGTTTATGTCTTCAAGCCTGTTCCTTGCATTAAAAATAAATTCTTCCAAGCCACCAATAAAATGTCAGCTGTGATTAAAACTTGACTCCTCGTTTTAAGACTGGTCTCCCTAGCAATGTGAGGTCACCCCATGAGTCAGCGTTTGCAAGGACCGCTATTCCTCAGAGCAGGGGCAAGGCCCAAAGTTCACGGTTGCTTGCTCAAATGGTTTCACCGCATTTGAAATTGCTTTGAGTTGGGCTGAAAGCCATGTAAACTGTGGGGCCCTTTTGGCACAGACCTGATGATATTTCAGGTATCTCGAATCTTGGACGAAATCCTCTATATTAACATAGAAGTTGGTATTTCTGATAGGAAAAGTTTTACTTCCTGGGTGTTAAAGAGGAGGGTGGAGTGGGAAGCTGTGCTTGAGGCATAAACTTTCAGCTATGTTCTGTTGAAATAAAACTTGGAAACTATAAAATCTCTGGGCAAGGGGCTCTGTCTTTTTGTACAGTGCCCAGCAGAACAGAACCAAAGTCGGTTAAGATTTTCTGGATACAGGAACTTTATTATAAATACTAAAAAATAAAGCTGCAAGTACAAGCCCTGAGAAGCAAGGAAATACTATTTTTTAAGATCATCTATGCAGCCTGTTTGTTCTTGTTATGCACATTAATTATCACTTTAATTACACAATCACATTTTGTTTTGTCGCTCTTCCTCCCTATTTGATGTGGTGCACACTGAGTATTTGGAGGTAATTAATCACACAGAGTAGTGAATAACTGGGAGCAGGACTCTGACTCCAGCCTGTGTCAATCCCAGCTCTTTCCACCTCTCCACCCTTTTCCTACCCTCCTAATTAACACTGCATTCAGACCAAGCTCCTTTGTCTCTGCTGCCTGGATGTCTGGAGAGTCCCTGGCTCAGTTGGTGCTCGCTCTGCCTCAGCACTGAGGAGGGAATGGGACCTGCTGGCCGGGAGAGGCGATCCGAGGACAGAACCTTGCTGGCCTTTTCCTCCTGGTGCAGGGCAGCGTGCTCAGGGCATGGGCAGGAGTTCACGTCATTGAGTTGAATTTGCTCCAGCGGGGATTATCGGGGGTTTGGAACGGTATGGAATTTGGTACAAATTCAGCCAAGTTTAAAGTTGCCTCCCCCTTCCCCTCTCAGGCTTTCCAACAACCTGTGATTTTCTGTTAAGCATCGGTCAAAATCTCCAACCCTTTTTCTCAGAAGCGGGCAGGAGCATGTGCTGAACCTCCCCGTCCCTCACCGGAGCCGGTACTGGACACGCACCGCGCTCGGCCAAGAGACCCCGGGGCCTGCGNCTGATTTGTCCATAATTGTTTGCTTTCTTCAGTTTTTTGAAGTTTATGTCTTCAAGCCTGTTCCTTGCATTAAAAATAAATTCTTCCAAGCCACCAATAAAATGTCAGCTGTGATTAAAACTTGACTCCTCGTTTTAAGACTGGTCTCCCTAGCAATGTGAGGTCACCCCATGAGTCAGCGTTTGCAAGGACCGCTATTCCTCAGAGCAGGGGCAAGGCCCAAAGTTCACGGTTGCTTGCTCAAATGGTTTCACCGCATTTGAAATTGCTTTGAGTTGGGCTGAAAGCCATGTAAACTGTGGGGCCCTTTTGGCACAGACCTGATGATATTTCAGGTATCTCGAATCTTGGACGAAATCCTCTATATTAACATAGAAGTTGGTATTTCTGATAGGAAAAGTTTTACTTCCTGGGTGTTAAAGAGGAGGGTGGAGTGGGAAGCTGTGCTTGAGGCATAAACTTTCAGCTATGTTCTGTTGAAATAAAACTTGGAAACTATAAAATCTCTGGGCAAGGGGCTCTGTCTTTTTGTGCAGTGCCCAGCAGAACAGAGCCAAAGTCGGTTAAGATTTTCTGGATACGGGAACTTTATTATAAATACTAAAAAATAAAGCTGCAAGTACAAGCCCTGAGAAGCAAGGAAATACTATTTTTTAAGATCATCTATGCAGCCTGTTTGTTCTTGTTATGCACATTAATTATCACTTTAATTACACAATCACATTTTGTTTTGTCGCTCTTCCTCCCTATTTGATGTGGTGCACACTGAGTATTTGGAGGTAATTAATCACACAGAGTAGTGAATAACTGGGAGCAGGACTCTGACTCCAGCCTGTGTCAATCCCAGCTCTTTCCACCTCTCCACCCTTTTCCTACCCTCCTAATTAACACTGCATTCAGACCAAGCTCCTTTGTCTCTGCTGCCTGGATGTCTGGAGAGTCCCTGGCTCAGTTGGTGCTCGCTCTGCCTCAGCACTGAGGAGGGAATGGGACCTGCTGGCCGGGAGAGGCGATCCGAGGACAGAACCTTGCTGGCCTTTTCCTCCTGGTGCAGGGCAGCGTGCTCAGGGCATGGGCAGGAGTTCACGTCATTGAGTTGAATTTGCTCCAGCGGGGATTATCGGGGGTTTGGAACGGTATGGAATTTGGTACAAATTCAGCCAAGTTTAAAGTTGCCTCCCCCTTCCCCTCTCAGGCTTTCCAACAACCTGTGATTTTCTGTTAAGCATCGGTCAAAATCTCCAACCCTTTTTCTCAGAAGCGGGCAGGAGCATGTGCTGAACCTCCCCGTCCCTCACCGGAGCCGGTACTGGACACGCACCGCGCTCGGCCAAGAGACCCCGGGGCCTGCGCAGCAGCGGCTCCGTCCCGGGCTGCGCCTCTGCCGGGCGGGCTGCGGGTGGAGCCCGGGAGCAGAGCGGGGCTCCGGCGGGAGCCTCTGCGGCTCAGCTCGGCGTTTTTCCCGAGCTCCCCGTGACTGCGGCTGCCAACCAGGCAGCTCATGGTGCTCCCGCTTCCCATGCCTGCCCAAATCCCCTCCAGCGTGGCCCTACTGGGCACTATTCCAGTAATCACAGCACGCAACAGCGACCCGCTGGGCAGTGGGCCGCGGTTTACCCGCTCGTTTTTACGGTACAAGGAGGCTGATGCTGCCCCCACCCCCGCAGCCGCCCTGCTCCTCCCGGGTCACCCTGCAGCCGCTCTGCTCCGGGAGGCGAGGCCGCCGCGCTGGGTTATGAAACAACCCGCTTCCGCGGAAGCGAGGGCGCGGGGCTGCTGCCGGGCTCCGAGGCCTGACTCAACGCCGAGGTGGAGGGGGGGGGAAAAGGAGAGGACTTCGGCCACGTCGGCACCGGGAGGGAGGGGGAACGAAGCCCCCCCGCCCCGAGGCGGCCCCCTGGCTCCAGCAGCACGGCCTCACCTGCTGCTGCCTCCCCCCAGGCGGTAGAGACGGCCCACCCGAGCCGGGTCCCCCCCACACCGCCTCGCCTCTCGGCCGGGCGCTTCCTTTTCCGCCGGCCGGGCCGGGG
>VWZK01010314.1:338389-370943 GCA_013396935.1 Baryphthengus martii | reverse complement strand
GCAGAGGCGGTGGCCGGGCAGTCCTGGCTACGGGCAGCCGAGGGAGGGTGGGGACTGTCCCCGGGCAGGGCCGAGCCCCCAGCCCATTCCTGGGGGGCTGCCCGGCGCCTGCGTCATAAAAAACCTCATTTAGGGGCTTGTGGGGGTTCAAAGCAAGTGCATGAGTACAAGAACAGTTCAGAATACCACGTACGTTTTCCTTTATTTTTTCTCTTGAAATTTTAGTTTACATAATGAGATGGGCAAGGACCTGGTTTGCACCGGGGTAGGTTTTTATAGTACCCTCTAGCTAGGCGCGGTGCCCCTGCGTACAGCCTCTGGAGAGGGGTAGAGAGGGACCTGATCAGCCATAAGCTAAAATAAGTTACTGAACAAAAATAAGTGGAGTAGTCATTTCATGGTTTGCAGAGTGACGGGGGTTTTAAGATGCACTTACTGTGATACCCCTCCCTTTCCAGCTATGAAATCATTTGTAAGGTTGCCAAATACTCTTTTCACCTGTTCGTTTTGCCATCTTTTTTGATTTTTTTACACCCCTTCCCCCCCCCAAATTTTGATTGCTGCACCTCTGTGCCCTGACCAGAGCCAGCTGTGCCAAATTTTCATTTGGAGAAAACTCAGGCAGCTGAGTTGTGAATACTTGGAAATTGGAACTAGAAACTGCTGACACACTGCCTTACTGAAATGGATCTTGTTCTTCATTTTATTCTTTAGCTCCTCAGCTGCAATGGTCTTATGACCACTCTTATTGTTTGATTTCATTAACAAGTGGTGTCAGAAGTCTTGAGTCATACAAGGTCAGCTATAACACATTGCTCTTGAGAAGGCTTCCTCTGCACGTTATTCTGAAATACTCTAATTCTTAGTCCTGGACTCAGCTGAGAATCCCATCCTACCAGTTTCCTCAGGGGTGAAGTATTTATGGTTAATATTCTCAACAGCGTATTTGAAAGTTACAGTGGAAGTTGCGGTGGTTACAGATACTTGGGTGTAGTAAAATCTTTTTTGATCCCCCTCCGCAAACTCAGTTGTGGAATTTCTGTAAAGATTCCTACAAGGATTCTTGTGCTTGAGCAGTTACATCTGCCAGACATCTGAGTCTCCAGGATGTGGGGATAACAATGATTTTTAGTACAGCAGTTAATTTCAACAACAAAACTGTTCTTTTTCAAGCTGGAGGTTTACCCACTCTCCTTCTTGGGGGACTACGTGCACTCTGCTGACTTCCCACCACCGTGGCTGCAGATGAAGCCTTAGGTGGGTCAGTTGTTGCGGGAGATGTGAGGCTTTCCACCCTCTGATGAGTCAGAGGAGGAGCGAAGACAGTGCTCTCTGCAGAGGAGCGGGTGCTCCGTTTACAGCTGGAGTGTATTTGTGAAGCTGGGTACAATGTGCTCTTCCTGCCTCTCGCTGAGGTTTCAAGGCTTCTCTTTGGGCATTGTTGCAAGGGTCCTCAAAAGCAATAGGTCTGTGGCTGGAGATTTCTGTTTTTTATATATGTATATAAAAAAAAAAAAGGAGGTGGTCCAGTCTGGACTGTCCTGGGCTTCTAGCTTCACTTGAACTACACTCTCAAGATTCTCTTCAGAACTGTGAGGCCTATAAATGAACTTGAGAGGCAAAAGGGAAGGCTCTTCCTTTTGGGGAAGCCTTGGGGGGTGATGATGAGTTAGAGCCCTCAGCAAGTCCTGTACTGCTCGGGGCTCAAGCTAGTGCTGGATCTCCCAGGGACTCCGAAGTACTGTTTTCTCCATGGACAGGAGGCCAGTTGCCAGTGGTAGTGACAGGGTGCTTGCAGGGATGCGTTTCCTCCCAGTTTTAGGACCTTTCCGAAGCTAAAGAGCACGTGGAGGGAGGTGGTGGTTGCTATTTTGAAACAAGGTGAGGAAATGGAACTTCCAACTGGACTTGCACATGTACTTTTGGAAAACAGCTTTTTATTATTTTTTTTTGTTTCCTTAGTGTCCCCCTGCCCCTTTACTAGAGATGTTGTTTAGGAGGAGGGTGGGAAGGAAGGCTGCTGGTGTTGCAGGCCTGGGAGCTGATGGAGGTGATTGATAGGAGTTGGGCCTTGTTCAGAGTATAAATTCTGAACTTCAGCAAATCTTCTAGCAAAGACATCAGATCCCTCTGTCTTGAAGCATCCTGGGAATTAATTTTTTTTCCACTCTCTGACCTGGAAATAGTAGCTGATGAAATAGCTCCCCAGCTTGCCAGTGATCTTTACTACAGTATATTTTCCTTACATAGTATCTGTATATGCTTTTGCTTTGTTTTGTTATCTATACATCACCCTGTTGTACGCAAATGTCAGTAGCTGCTTGTCCTTTCTGCTTAACCCTTCTTGCCAGGGTTTCTAGTGAATAAGCGTGTGCTTTTCTGTGCCAGAGACTAGACATTATCCTATTTTAAATGTCTGCTTGAGGAAACTGGATATGTTTGGGGCTGATTACAGCTTTCTGCAATCAGAAGTTTAACGTTTCACATTCTAATTCTTGCCTTTTGTTGTTTTTGGCTTTCTTCTAGGCTACGGAGAGCTCAATGGTAACGCAGCAGAAAGAGAAGTGTCATCAAAAGGCCTGTGCTCTGATGAAACCACCACCCCAGGATCTAGGGTACCCAATGGCAGCCAGCAGCTCGTAGACACTAACGTGACCCCAAAGCAGACTGTGAAGGCCAGTGCTTTGGGGAAAGCTGGAATCAAACCCAAAAACTTCATTCAGAAAAATAGCATGGACAAAAAGAATGAGAAGTCCTACGAAAATAAACTTAGAGAAAACCAGTCCTCGGAGAAGCCGGAGGGAGTGTCTATTCCCAACGGTGTGGTAACCAATAATTCTGGCTACATCACGAATGGCTATGTAGGCAAAGGGGCCGATAACGATGGCAGCGGCTCCGAGAGTGGATATACTACACCTAAAAAACGGAAAGGCAGGCGCAACAGTGCCAAGGGTTGTGAGAACTTGAATCTAGTGCAGGACAAAATAATGCAACCGGAGGTCAGTGCACCAACCTTAAAACAGGAACTTGAGAGTTTCAAGCCTGATTATAGCGAACAAAAGGGGAACCGAATTGAAAATACTAAGCCTGTTTGGAAATACGAGGCTGGGGCTGGTGGAGCAGGCCGAGGTAAGCCTGGGCTTGGGGACGTACAGCGAAAAAACTCTGATGCCAAACCTGGGATTAGCAGCAAGAAGTTTGATGACCGGCCCAAAGGGAAGCACACATCGTCAGCTACGTCTAAGGAGGACTCATGGACCTTGTTTAAACCACCTCCGGTTTTTCCAGTGGACAATAGCAGTGCTAAAATTGTTCCCAAAATAAGTTATGCAAGTAAAGTTAAAGAAAACCTCAACAAAGCAGCTCAAACCCCATCCACGTCGTCTTCGTCGTCTTCGTCATCTGCCGGGGAAACTCAGGCCCAAACATCAAGTCGACTGTCCCAAGTCCCCATGTCTGCGATGAAATCTGTTACTTCTGCCAGCTTCTCAAACGGGCCCATTCTAGCAGGGACCGATGGAAACGCGTATTCTCCAGGGACCCAGCCACTGCTCGCCACTGCTGCTAGTACTGTACCGTCAACCTCCTCCGAGGCCGTGGCCCAGGACATGAGTACAACTTCAACAGCTCTCGAACAAAAGAAATCTAGCCTTTTTATCTACCCTTCAAATATGCAAACTGTGCTTCTGGGTACAGCGCAAGTCGATTTCCCGTCGCAGGCGAATCAGCAGAACCTGGGAGATATCTTCCAGAATCAGTGGGGCTTGTCTTTCATAAACGAGCCCAGTGCTGGGCCCGAAACTGTGGTGGGGAAATCTACGGATAATCAGTTAATGGAAGTGACATTTCAAGGGGAATATCCTGCCACTTTGGTTTCACAGTGTGCTGAAATCATTCCCTCAGGAACTGAGCAACCTGTGTTTCCTAAGGCTTATGAGCTGGATAAACGGACTAGCCCTCAAATTCTTAGTGCTGTTCTTAAGCCTGGGACTGCTGTTGAGGGTGGTGTCTTAGCTTTGGAGTCGCATCACACGGGTGATCTACAAAAGGCAGACACCAGTAGCCAAGGTGCTTTAGTGTTTCTTTCAAAAGACTATGAAGTAGAGAATCCTCTGGCCTCTCCTACGAACAATTTGCTAGCCTCCGCCAAAGAACAGAGGTACCAGAGAGGCCTAGAAAGGAAAGATAGCTGGGGTTCTTTTGACCTGAGGGCTGCTATTCTATATCACACTAAAGGTAATGGCTTCACTTGCTGCCTGAGGGCGTTCTCTTTTTGATTTTTGTTTTTTAAGTACAATATTCTAACATCATCTATTCCTTACAGCAATTCTGATTGTTTTGAAAATGAGCTTTTTTGCTTGTGTGTTTCTCGTGGCAATAACGACTTGGAAGAGTTATTCAAGTGGTTGTTTAATTGATATTGAGAGGTATTTGTTTCCCTATTCCTGTGGACAACCGTAAGTGAGCTTGCCAGGGATGATACTTAGCTAGTGTGTTTTATGTTTTAATTCCTGCAGAACGAGCCAGTCCTCCTGAGCTTCTCAGCATTGGAAGGAGTTAATAGTGTGGGTTCTCCTGCTGTCTTCCAGCTTTACCAGGCCATACTCTGTCACTGAAAAGGCTTCATAGTCTCTGCTCACACCTCTGTGGCTAAAGTGTTGCAGCTTCTCCCCTGGGCAGATCAAACCATGAAATAGTGGCTTTGAAGGAAGAAAAAAATTATTCCTATGCTTTTCATAGCACCCCCCCTCCCACACATTTCCCCTGCCCTTCTTCAGTATTGTGGCAAGGGCAAGACAAATCTTTGCTTATCAACTCTTCTGTAAGCTGCAGATTGAATTCTCTTGTTGTCTTTGTAGGCCAAATCTTTCAGATGATTTTATTGCTTTCATGGAGTCCTTTGTAGTCCAGCTCCTCTTTTTTTTTTTTTTTTTTTTCCTCCTCTTGGTTTATTTTTTTTGAAACCGAAATGACTCAAACACGATACAGACATTTTAAACTGGGAATGAAGAGAGGGAAGCCTGTGGGCTGACTTGCTTTCTACTTGAGCCTCAGCCCCAGAAGCTTTGGCGGTCTTGTGGCAGCTCTTGGCTTTTGGTCCTCGCTCGATATTACAGGAGCCTGGTTGCATGTTCCCCTTAGGTAAGGAACACAGCACCAACCCTTGTTGAACACAGGGGCAGTTCCTTTTTTATTTGCTTCCCCTTTCCTCTCCGTACATCCCTGAAGGGAAAAAGGTAATCATGCATTTTTTTGTTTATTGTTCCACATACATAGGTGGGTAATGTCTTGCTCCCCTCCTCAGAGTTGTTGGTATTTGGCCAACTGTGGCAAATTTGCTGTGTTTTGACCCACTGCGAAGCTCTTAAACTACCTGTTCACAAACTGTATAATGTACAGAAACTCAGATGCAGTCCTTTAGTAATAGCAAGCCCAGTCTTTTAAAAATAATAACTCAAAATATTTTTTTCGAGGTCATCTCACTCTCACGATGTTAATAGCATTTTAAGCTCTGGTATTCCTGAGAGCAGTGTTCATCAGTTGTTTTTTTTCTGGGTCCTCTGCTCAGTCTATTCCAGTATTAAAGCAAGCTTTCCCTTCTCATTTTTTGTCGGCCTGCAGCCTAAATTCCAGTTTTCCATCAGAAAATAGGGGTACTACAAAGCATAGCATGATGTAGAAGTCAAGTCCTAGGTAATCCTTTTCTTAACTTGCAAATTTTCCCAGTACTTAAGTTTGTCTCTCTCTGGTTTTGTCAGCCTGAACTTTCATGTAGAAAAGCAACTCTACAGCTGCAGGAGGCTCATCAGCTCTCCCTTTCTCATCAGCTTTCTCCCTTTCCCTTGGCTGTGTGAAAGATAGACCCCAGTGAAACAATGGTAATAACAGGAAAATAAAGAACACTCCCTTCCCATGTCCTCTTAAGGAGGTGTTAAATGTCTGGCTGCAGTGTAGTTCTTCTAAACACAGGAGTTAATGACATTCAATGGCAGGAATGGACACCTAAAGGGCTCTTTAAAATACTGGGTTTTGTTCTTTTCACGTGATTGCTCTGGCTTTGAGCATCCAGAGCGGCACTCCTGTCATGCCCTGGGGAAATGGGTTCCTGCTCCACCACTCTGAGGATTGATTTTTCAAATGCTATCTGTGCCAAGTCAAGGTGTTACTTAGGGGTAAAAGATGATGAATGTTTCTAATCAGTGTTATCATTAATGTAGTGATAGGGGTGCTCCAGACAGCTTGAGCTTATCTTTCTTCTCTTGGTCTTCAGATGCTATTGCTGCTTTACAAAGCAGGAGATAAGTCCAGGTCTTAGGTGATGATGTTGGGTGTTGCATTTCCCTGTGTTGGCTTAAGGGGCGTTGGGAGGAACAGCACCTTCCTCTGCCCCATGCAGGTGGAAGATGCTGTCTCCTCTTCATGGCCATGTTCGTGCAGCCAAAGCCCCACCAGTGAGCTCCTGTAGTACAGGGTGCTGCAAAATGTCAGGAAAACTCAGCTGCCAGGGTGTGTTCATAGGACAGCAGTGCTGTGGTTAATTCCCACACCATTCTCTCCGTTTATCTTGGGCTGTTTTCCTGAGGTCCTACTCAGAGCCAACCGGTTCCTCTGCAATAGGAAGGGAACAATTTCACTCGCTCATTTTTTATAAGCTGCCTTCTCCTCCTCCCCACTCCCTCGGGAGAGCGTGTGGCTTTGCCTGGGCCAGCATTAGGGTGTCCTGGGCAACTGGATCCTCTCATTGTTTGGGTTTGGTTTTGAGAGGAGAGTGAACTTCTCCCTCTTCAGATTGATCTGTTTGCTTTTGAGCAAAGTCTAGATAGCTTGAGCTTCAAATCTGTCCTGCCTCTGGGGTTATGGACACAGAGAAACGAATGTGGGGCAAGGACAGGGGTGAGCGTGGAGCACTGTGGGAGTCCTGATGCATTCCTTAACTTGAGCTGCTCCATGTGCAAGCTGCTTGTGATGCAAGGATCAAGCTCTGGGTGTTGCACTGAGGAATAGCCTCTACTGTGAGTGGTTGCAGTGCTTCAACCTGTCTGTCACGAGCTTGTACTATTTTTTTTTTTTTAATACTGTCTCTGTAGCTGAGACCAGGTTATGTGGATCCTCATCTTGGACTGTAAATAGGCTGGGAAAGCCTCCAGCTAACTCAGTAGCTTTGTTCCAGCAAACCAGGCTTCCTGTGTGTGATTTGCCCAGTGACTGCAAGGGGCATTATAGATTGTAATTGCTTCTCAGCTTCCTTGGGAAAGGGTGGACGGAGGAGGTAATATGCAGGGTGGGCTGGCTCTGTTGTGGTAACCCTGTTTAAACCACCACAGCTCCATGTGTGCTGGTGAGGCTGTGCTGGGATGTAAGGCAGGGTGGCCACAGAGCAGAGCAAGGTGCTGGTGGAGGAAGCTGTGCCTGTTTGTGTGTGCCCAGATTGCTTTTTCCCCAGAAGTCAGGGCGCTGGGAATGTGCTAGCAAGGCTGTCCTCTTGCATGCTTTTTGTGATGGTTTCCTCTGTGCTTTGCCCATTTTTTTTTTTTCCTCTTGTTAAAGGGCAGAAAGACTCCCTTGATCATTTGGTGTGCTTGACTGTAAAACACAATCCTTCACCATGGCTGCCTTCACTGACAGCGCGTGCCGCTCGGTGTGTGTGACGGTGCCGTGAAACGCTCACGGGTGGCACCCCTGATTTAGCAAGGTAGAGCTGATTTAGTTGAGCGCTGAGGCCCTACTCCTTATGCGGCTGGAGACAGGGACAGTAGCTCAGTATGGGAGGCTGGAAGGGCCAGGAAGGAGTGATGCTCTGGCTTAGGGACATTGTCCTTGTCTAGGTTAGAACCGAACCTCTGCCTTGGTGTGGCATTGCCAAAAGTCCTCATCTTTTTGTGGTAATACTGGCCCTCCTGGCTTTTTTTTTTTTTTTTTTGTATTTTGGTCCTTCAAACAAAGAGGCTGGGTGTATCTTGGCTTTACTTCTATTGAAATCAGTATCTCTACTGCTTTAGTTCTCCTTTTAAAGACGGAAGAATGAAGCGTTTCATATTGGAATAATTCTCAACACTTTGTAGAATTCCTTCATGTTTGGGCAGTTGCAGCCTTCCAGGCCAGGCTGGCTCTGGAGAGCACCAGGCTCTGGAGGGCAGGTTTTCTGGTGGGAAGCTCAGTAGTTTGCTTGTTGTTAACAACAGTAGCAAAGACCACATAGGTGGAGGAGAGGGAACTGCCACGTTTCCCTCTTCTGTCTTGCCCCTTGAGTCTCTGCCGGTGCTGCTGCTTTGTTCCTTCTCGGCATCTCGGTCGCACCAACATCTCTGCTCGCGTGAAGAAGCAGAAGAGAGCATGGAAAATAGAGCGAGGCAGCGTGGGCCAGCCAGGAGTGGCATTTGCTGGAATGGTGAACTGGGTCAGAAGAAATAGCAGAGCTGTGAATTCAGCAATTTCCATCCTTTGCATCAGGAGCGGTGGAAAAAAAGCCTTAGTTTCCCATCCCCCTTGGTGGGAAGGGGTTAGATCTCAGGCTATGGCTTATGGTCTTGTGGGGCCTGAGCTGTAGGACAAAAGCTGATTTAATTCTCCTTCAAGTCTCTGCTTTTTCCAGTTGTCAGGATGAATACAGTGCATTCTGTGCAGCAAGGTGTCTCCACAGCATTGAATTTTTAGTCTTTGCTTTGTTTCTGGGGCAATCCCCTAACTGAATCGGTGTGTCCTGCAGGTAGAACCAGAAAAATCGAACAAGGGTGGTCCATCCTGCTTTGTTATTTAGGTTTTTTTAGTGCTTCATTTTAGGGACAATCGTCAGTTTAAGTGTTGGATTTGTAAGAACAAAGAGCTGGTACCGTGGCATTGTGCAGACGCTTCTCTTTGCAGGGACAGCCTCTGTAGCAAGGAAAATCTGTGTAAAAGTGACTGTCTTAACGAGTTATCACAGAAGGACTTCTTTCCCCTGCAAGGTTCTGTACCAGTCCTGCTATAAAGTTTATTGACCTATGGGGAATCTCAGCACAATTCACCAGAGCGTGCCTTGGTCTGGTGGTGACATCAAAGCCTTCCTCCACTGACCCTTTGTTTCGGTGATAGTCCCCAGAAAAAGTGGTTCCTCTCCCTGGAGCTGGTTAGGTGGATGTGACCAGGACCGCTTGCCCCACGCAGTTCCTCAGCAAACTGTGAGCCGGAGGCTGACTTATTGTAAAATATCCTGGCAAATGTGAGGTTGGAAGGGGCACAGGAGGTGACCTAGTTCTGCCCCTGGCTCAGAGCAGGGCTGGCTTTGACACCAGGTTGTGCAAGGGTTTGCTGATGGCATTTTCTCCAGCCAGGTTGGAGTCCGCTGAGGAGGAAGCGTGCCATTTCCCTGGGCACGTGTCCCATTTGGGGACATGGTGGCCCCTCTCTGGTGGTCAGGTCTTGACCACCTTTTGCTTTGGAAAGTGGCAGCACTAGGATTTGGATCAGTATCTGAGAGAGGTGGACTCAGACTTGTGTTGAGGCCCATTTTCCCATGCAGGAGGGAGCGATTGTAAGAGTCCCTGCTCAAACTCACCCTGGAAGCTTTATCTGGGGAAAGCAGGCTCAGCAAACGAGCTCCTTGAACCCAAACAAGGAGGGCTGAAAGCAGACCTGGGGCCACTTCCATGGCCAGCTCCTTGGGGCTAACTTTTCTTTCCCCCTGCACTCGGTGCCGTGGTTAGCTGGAGCCAGGCCTTTGGCAGCGGTGGCTCTGCTGAGCTGCCTGTCCACCAAGTGACTCACTCAGGTCCGTCCAACTGCTGTGACAGTGGTCATGGCGCTTGTCGCAACACCTTGTGACGGTTGTAGGTGACCACAACCTGTAACCAACTGATCGAGAACCAGGAGGAAAACTCCCTCTAATGTATTACTAAGTCAAACAGAATAAATCATAAAATTCCATCTGGAGATTGAAGGAAAACATTCCCCTCTCCCGCCCAGTTTTGTGTTGCAGTTAGCCCAAGACTTTTTTTTACCAGTTGAAACAACTTCAGAGGAAATGTACCTAACCTGTGTTATCCCATACCCAAGTGCTGGCCAGGTAGAGAGGAGGACCTTGTTCTTGCTCTTCTGATGGCAGATGACACTCGGTAACAGTCAATAGCGCATCCAGTTTGCTGGTGGTCTTTGTGTAGCTTTGTCAGGCTGAGCATCTGCCAGCCAAGCTGTCCGGGTGTCTGGGGTTTGTGGGACACTTCACATCACCCTCTTTTTCAGAAAAAATAGAAGGAAGACTGAAGTCTGAAAAGGTTGAGGAGCTTGGGATTTGGTTTGTTGGATTTTTTTAAAACAGGATTTTGACAACTTAGAAGTTTGTTTGTTGTGTTTTTTGATAGCATCTCGCTGTATGTTATTGTCCGGCACATCTTAATGCAAGCAGATGGTCCAGTGAAGTTAGGACCAAATGAGAGTGCAAAAGAAAGCACAGTCTTGTGCCTGGAGGTAGAGCAGTGGGCAGCACTTGAGCCTCTGCCTTCTCTTCGATGCTCAAGCATTGCTCTAACGTGGAGGAATCAACTGGAGAGTGTTTTTCCGTGCCCTCCCTTTGGGGAAAGCTGTTAAAATAGGTGGTGCTCTTTAGCTGTTAGAAAATGATGCATCTAACTCCACTGAATGGAAAATTAGCTCTGCTGGAGGTAATTTTAGTAGCTGGTTCATTTTACTTCTGGGGAATCTGCATCAGGCGGATGAGGGAGGTTAGTCCCTTGCCACGTTGCTTATATCCCGGGAGCACTGGAGGCTGGGTACTATTCCCAGAGCATTTAGGGTTCCCCCAGCGAAACTGCAAAGTGTTGCTGCTGTTATCGTGATGCAAAAATAACAAACCTCGTAAAATTTTTTTCAGGGCCTTCCTTACAAAAGACTTAATTGTGCAGAGAGGACTGGCCATATTTATTTGCATGCAATTTCCTGCCCTGGGGAGCTTGAGACTGTGGCGGACAAAGGACAAATGAAGGGCTGGAGAAGGGACGGGAACATGCAAGCGATTGATGGAGGTGACACTTGGCACACATTGTGCTGAGGCCGTGACTTTTGTAGAGTTTTTTCTTCTTCCTTTCCCATGCTGATTAGTTTACTTATTGCCCTGTTTTGTGCTTTACTGCACATATCACGTAGCTGCTCGATCTGTCGCCATTCTCTGTTCCTGGCCCCTACCGAGGTCCTGTCACTCTCCTTTCTGGCAGCAGGGAGACTTGAAAGATTTTCTTGCAGGTTGTGTTCTCTACTAAACCCTTCTTTTCTATAATTGTGTCACTTAAGCTTGGGTGCAGGGTACAGTTTAGTGTCTTTATAAATATTCTAGCTCACAGAATTCCAATTTGGTAGCAGCTAAATGTAATTATATTGCCTGGATCTCGGAAGATGTGACAATTTTGGGGACATTTTAAAAGGAAGAGCCTTCTGTTTCTTAATGTGAATGAAAAGAGCGTTGGGCTTTGCTGTTATTTCTTAGATAAACAAAAGCATGTGCTCTCTCAGTGAGAATCAGAGAGGCTTTGTTTGTCTTTAGCCCACAAGTGTGCGGTGGAGGTAAACTGGGGAAAGGACTGCCAGCCAAGTGGGCAGGCGGGCGTCTCGAGCCTTGCACCGTGCTCTCGGATGATGCGTTGGCCGTGGGTTTTGCGGTGAGGTTGGCAGGGTCGTCTGTGCGTGGTCTGCTTCAGCTTAGCCAGGCTGTCAACCATGAGAAATTCTCCTTGTCCAGTGGTTCTGATTTCACACATGCTAAGCATCAACTTGTAAAAATCATCTCTCCAGGCTACTCGTGTGAAGCAGCGTTGGAGTCGGAGCAGTAAAGCCTGAAGTTAGGTTGTGATTTGCAGGAGTGGAGAACGGCAGTGACATTTCTGATGCTCGGTTTGGCCATCTGACCCTCCAGACCGTGTTACAGCCACCTCTCTGCCTTTTATTGCTGGATCATTCATGTCAAATTTGGGCAGCGCTGGGGCTGGCTGGGGTGGGCTTTGTCCGAAAGCCTCAGCGCAACTGCAGCGGTGTGTCGTGCCACGCTCGGAAAATTAAAGCGTGCTTGTAGTTGTGTTTAATGGCAACATCCATCTGCATAGCAATAATGATCTTCTCGTTTTGCCTCCACAGAAATGGAATCTGTTTGGAATTTGCAGAAGCAAGGTAAGAATATTGGGAAGAATAAATAAGCCAAATTGCTCTGTCCTGCTGTGTCTGCTGGGATGGGTGATGAGGGTGGATTGTCTTGGTGTCCAGAGATGCCTGAGTTTAGTTCTTCAGTGCCTGCTGTTTGCAATCTGAGTTTATCTGTGTTTTGGATCGCTGAAAGTCGGGACAATAAGCTTTGCCATAATGCTGGGGCGTTCAGAGTCTCTAAAAGAGCAATAAACCCAGTGTTAAATTAGATTTAATGAGTCTTCCCTATGTGCATACAAAATTGCTTTCTATTTCTGGTGCTGGGTGTCACACCCAAGAATAACTTTCAAATTCTGATGTATGCCCAAAACTCACCCATGAAGACATTCTGTGTGAGCTCATGGGAAGAGCAGTACGTGGAGCATCGCGTGCTGCTGGCCAGGGCTGGACTGTGGGTCGGCAGGGGCTCCTGGGGGGGCATCTGCAACAGGAGGTGTCATTGAGGGTCCTCCCAAAAAGTTTAACGGCCAAGTACCTTGCAGAGTTCTCAGCCACAGGTCCTGAAAGTAGCTTATCGAAAACTTAGGATTTTGCTTTCTTTCCAGATCCCAAAAGGATAATCACTTACGATGAAGCCATGGATCGCCCGGATCAATGAAGGTAGCAAGACAAGACTGCCTGTTATAACCTTTCTGCAGCATTTGTGCTGTTCTTGGGGGACAAAAGGCTTTTATGCTCCTTCTAAATCTTCAGTGCAGCAGAGGAACCATAACTAGAATCACAGGATAATATATACAAATATATATATAGTTATTTAAAAAATGGCAACTGAAAGTAATTAGACTTCGTAAGGAATCTGAAAATTTATTTCAACGAGACTACACACATGATTATTTAATCTCCGGTACTGAATAGATTATTTTTTTCCATTTTTTTGTTTTGTTTTTGTTTAAAGAGTGAATGCAAGCGATTAACGAATACAGACTCGATTTACAAGCCCGGTTCTAAAGTTCCTGTTGTCGTCTACATGGGCAACAGCAACCCACTGGAGAGGCATTTCCACTCGACAAGGTTTCTGTTTCTTGTTCTGTGACTGTAGTGACACACTAATCACAGGGAAATCAGGATGGGTCACCATCCTTCATCTCCCCTCTCCCTTTCACCTTCCCTATTTGTTGGTTTTTATTATTTTTTTTTCTGTTGGCTTTTTTTGTTTTCCATTCAATGCTAGAGAAAGGCCTCGAAGTTTGCAGAGTTTCTTTTTTTTTTTTTTTTTTTCCAAGAGAATTATAATCCACATGTTTTGCCAGGAGTAAAGCAGCAGTCCTATGCTGGGGATATTGTCTTAAAGCATCATTCTTCTGGGGGAAAGATGGTAATAACTGCAGTTTAGGATGCGTGGTGAAGTCACACAGTTGACCTGGCTCCGGTTACACGTTGGACTATTGAAACTGAAGAGTTATTTCATCTTAAAAGACAACATGCAAAAATAAGCAGTCTGTTTAGGCATTTAATATGGAGAAAAAAAAACAAACAAAACCAAAAAAAAATCAAAAAAAAAAAAATTGCTGTTCCCACAGTTTAATGCCATTGTATTACTGGGAGCAAAAAAAAAAAAAGTATCTTCTGCTTTCAACTGTAGGTGCTTCATATTTGCTCTGTCTGTCTCCTAACACTAAATGTGCTGGATTTTTTTTCCCATTTTTGTTGGAAAACTGAAGAGGAATTGAGTTCTGATAACTTTCACCCTTATTGAATGTTTTTTTCTCTTTTAAAAAAAAATTCAAAAGAAACAAAAAAAAGAAACAAAAATAAAAAAAAAAAAAGAAAAAAAAAAAGAAAAATGGGAATTTGAATCCTTTTCAATTTGTCCATAGAACACCAATGGCTGGGCTTCCTGCACCTGCCCGTTGGAAATGCTCTTTTATATTTTAATGCAGTCTGTGTATTTCCGGGCTCTGCTTCTAATTATCTCTTAATAAAAATATATTTTATTACAAAAAATGGAGGACTTAGGAATGAAAATAATAATTTAAAAAATAAAAATTAAAAAAAAAATTAATCCCAAGACAAGGAAAACTTCCTGGCAGTGGTAGAGCAGGCTGAGCACAGCGCTGTCCCAGCGCAGCTCCTGTAGCGCGGCCGTATCATCTTGGGCTTGGGTAGTTCTTCTGGGTTGGTTTATTTTTTATTAAAGGTGGAAAGTTCACAGGGTCCAGCGCAAAAGTGAGTCCTGAAGGCAGCAAAAATGTGTTTTCTGACCCACCAAGCTCCACAGGCACCCAGTGCTCATCGTGGGTGCTTGTGGCCCAATCCTGGCTCATGGATGTCTGGGTATCAAGGTCAGCAGCAGTTGGTGTCTCCTAAAATTAGACTGGACCCTATGGGGCATTACAGGAAGCAGATAAGCCCAAAGCTTTTGCCTACCCCTTGTGCTGAGATTTACCCACTCTTCTTCTTTTCTTTTTTTTTTTTTTTGGTTAATTAGTATGTAGCATGTGTTGTTTGGTTTTTTTTAATTGTTCTTTTAATAAGATTGTTCCCAAATGAGACGCTTAGGTTCGTGGTGGAACACGGAAACTTAATTCTGTACCTTTTTGTAAGACTGCTAGCTTTCTGGCACGCTTAGTTTTGAAAGTTTAACTATGGATTGCCTACTCCATTTTATGTATAAAATACTATATAGTATAATACTGTAGTGCGATACTATATAGTAATCATGTATTGTATCAGTCCAGGTTCAGCAACGTGTGGTTGGCCAGTCACAAATGGTTCCTGTTCCACCTACAAACTGTACCACCTCGGCGGGTGTGTGTAACTTTCAGATGTATAACATGTTTACAGACGTGCCCGACATCTAGTCCTCCGACGTTCCCTGTTTTGAATTCCCTTGAGTCTCCCAACTGCTTGCCAAAAGTCGGAATCGCCTCCAGCTCTGCTGCGGAAGAGCTGGGGCGTTCTTGAGCTTTAAAGTATTGAACAAACTGGATGATGGGACTGGGAAAAATTAAGGTGGAAGAAATGTTCTTTGGGTTTTTTTGGTTTGGTTTTTTTTTAATGATCGTTATTTTCAAAAAGTTGAAGGCTAATAGCAAAGTTTCCAGTTTGTTTTACTGGCTTTAAGGCTCTGCTGTGTATTTATTTGCCTTGTGTAGTCACTTGTCGCCTTAAGGGCTGGGTTCCATTAAAAAAAAAAAAAAAAAAAACAAAAAAAAAAAAAAAAAAAAAAGAAAAACGACAAAAACAAGCCCTGTTTTGCTTCCCTGGGATCTGTGGTGTCCTGGTCCCCCACCCCGACCCCCAGCTCGGCTGGCTGGTGCAACGCAGAAGCCGAACAGCACTGACCCTGTGCTGAGTCTGACCCTGCACCTTCAGAACCATCCCAGCCTTGCTGAATCTTTGAGGACGCTCATCTTGGCCTAGTCCATCATCTTGGCCTAGTCCAGCCTGTCCGCTCAGTAGCGAAAGCAGTGCTAAAGAAACACAGTTCGTGTGATGGGTTAGGTTGGTTTTTGTTTTTTTCCCCCATGATGTTTGTCCCTGCTGCTTTGCCTCGCTGCACGTGGCCCCTTGCCGGTGGGACCCATCCACAAACACCCTCTGCAGCTTCTCTGCTGTGTTTCTGACCATCCTCTCTTCCGATGTCTTTCTCTCTGTCTCCATGAGCTCTACGGCGTGTGCTCAGTGCTAAGCAGTTAGGAAATCTTCTCTCCCAGTTCGTGTAGCTCCGGCTCGCCGACGTGGGCGGCGTTTCTGGGATAGACTATTGCCTAGAGCCAGGCAGGACCGTGGAGGAAACTTCCTTGTGCTGTCGTGTAACTCGCCCTGTCGCTGTCTGCAGTTCCCCCTAAGTCCTCACACAATTCTTTACTGAGCACTTATTAAAAATTATCTTAAGATTTAATCTGTTTTTCTGATTATTTTTGTGTAAACTTAAAAAAAAAGAAAGAAAACAAACAAACCTGAAATTGTGACTAATTTAGCACAAATAATGCTGAGGTGTTACTGATAAGTCTCAAGTTTTGTTTTTGTTTGACTCAGAGTATTAGTACTGTAGCATAAACCAAATAGGGCCCGGGAAGGGGTGCAGCAGCCTCCTCTCCCGAGTCTGCACCCGAGGGCGTCCGTGCGAGCGGGGCTGAGGAGCTGGCGGCGCGTGTGCGAGTCTCTTACTTGCGTAAGGAGAGCGAGCGTGTATTTATTTGTGCCATCGTTTTCGTTACACTAAGTTTTAAAACAAAAAAAAACCTTAACTAGGTGTAGTGTTGGAAAGTGGCACTAAGGGTGAGATCATGACTTTTTTTTTTTGTTTTATTAGCTATGAAGATACTAATTCAGGTTAAAGCTTCTCTCCCATTTCTGTTCCTGGCGTGAGTCCGATGAGTCCCTTTCCTTCGGTTCCCTTGCCGTGCCGTCTGTCGGAGTAAGGATCCCTGCATAGGCAAGGGCTGTCTCCTTTCTCCTCTGCTCTTTCCCCACCGCTCCTTCTCTGCTGGCAGCTCCTGCTGGGTGTCTCTTGTACAGGGTCTGGTGTCACAGAGTGCGTACCGCCGGCCAGATCCATCGTGGGATCTGCTTGCTCTTTGGTGGATCAGGGAGTGTTTCATCCGCTCCGAGAGGTGATTCAAACGCTGCTCTGTGCTCCCATCTCTAGTGGTGGTGGTTTGGGGGGACCTTCAGCCTCTCTGCTCCCTCCCACTCCACCTTTCTGGTGGATTGGCAAAGCGATGGCTTTCAGTTTGCTTGGGGTTTGGTTTTGGTTTAAACGCACCTCGATTGTCTTGATTGTCCATGAAGCCCTTTTTTTTCCTGTTGTTAGAAATCTCTGTGTCTCTGACAATGTGGGTAGCTCCAGGGCATGGATTCTGTCGCTAACACTTCAAGCCATTGCCCTGCCTGAACTATAAATCCTGCTGTTTGCTTTTCGTAGCAGCTGTGAAATTCTTTGAAATGTGGGGAAAAAAAAACCCAAGTCTCATTAGGTTGCAAGTATGCCGGCTATTCGGCAACTGAACCGGCTGGCTAAATAGAAAAGAAAGTCCTTTCCTGCGAGGGAAGAAAAAAAGATGGAAGTTGTCTTCTCAGTTGCGTGTGTAGTTAGTGCTCTTCACCTTCATGAGCGTGTGACTGTAGCATGAGAGCATCCTTTCCAGAAGTGGCTGGTCAGTGACCTCAGGGACATCTGGGAGCGATGGCAGTCACAGGCACGTTTCAGAACTGCTGGTAGTTTTCCTGTGCGTCCAGTTTTTTCCTCTTGATTCAGCATTTTCAGTAAACTGCTCTGGTGTCTGAAGCTTTCAGGAGTCTCAACCCTAGAAGATTTTTCTGTCCATCCTTCCATAGCGATTTATTTTCCTTAAAGGCTGTTTACAAGGGAGAGAGTTGAGGTCAGGGAGGGAGAGAACAAGGCTACGCCTACTTGAAAGCTGCTACACATTTTCACACCGGTGTGAAAGGCAGGAGGAGGGCCAGGGCTGGGGGAGTGCTGACGTGGTGGAGTGGCCGAAGCAGCCGGAGTTAATTGTAGCCTTGGCTGCCACAAGAGCGTTTTTTTTCCGTGTGAAAAAGCCCGAGAGCAAGCAGTTGAGAAGCAGGAACCTGGGCTGGTGCAAAGGAGCTGCCGAACGCGCTGCCTTCCAGAGATTCCAGAGCTTTAGACGTTTGCACAATCCATGTCACACCGGAGGGTAGGGGCCGCCTGCCTCGTGTCCTGCTCCAGAGCCTCCGAAGCGGCAGCATCGCTCAGCAACGTGACGCTGAAGCGGCGACGTCTGAGGAGGTGCAGGAGAGCTCGGCGGTGGCTTCGTGTTGGGGCCTGAGGCCCTCAGGGACACGCTGTTGGGGGTGTCGGGCTGCTCTCCGTCCCGGGACGGGCAAAAGTCACACCTGTGCTTTCACCATGGGATGCTGAGCTGGATTTATCTTGACTGTTACTCAGAAAGCTTCGTCTAACGTGTCCAGAGCTCCAAAGCCATTTTGTAAGATAGCAGTATCCCTTTTCTACAGCCTTATTAATGAGTAGAGTATCTTTAAAAAGAAAAAAAAAAAAAAAAAAGTTCATTTCTTTCTGTGGTATAAAACTTGTGTACTACAAACATACGAACGTTTAGCAAAAATACAACTTACCGTTTTCTTAAAAAACAAACAAAACAAGAAAAAAAAACCTGTCTGCTTTCCATATGGTCTTTCCTCAGGTGCTAAATAAGGGTTCCAAAAATGGATACTGCTTTAGGAGTTTCTGCTTTATTCTTAAAATTCTTTTTTTTTTTTTTTTTTGCTTAGGTGTTGTAAAGATATTTTAACAAGAATGTGGGTTTTTTTAGTGTAAATAAGATTGTGTCTTTAATTTTTTTGTTTTATCTCCTTTTTGTCTATACTGAATAGTCTAATTTTCATTTTATCCTTTTGAGAAGGACCCTCTTATGACCTTCCTCGAAGACATTTCATTAAGTGTTGCTGCATTTAAGAACGAATCTACAACTGTTCATTGTCTTGGATTAATGCTGCTGCTGCTATAAGTAACCCTGAAAAATCAAGAATGTGTGATGCACTTTTTTGTGGGGTTTTTTTTGTTTGTTTTTTTTTTTACATGACCATGTAGTTCCTCTGCGAATGGTTGAACCCTCCTGTAACACAGCCACTAACTCTGTGGGTAGCGTAGGAACCGGGGGAGCTGGGTGTAGGGGGGTGGGGGGTGGGGTTGGTGCGTGTGTGTACCTGATTTTGGTGCTGACCTACGGGAATTTCTATGCAAACGCAAGCAAAGGAGAACTCTTTAACTTGAGAGAACACTGTGCATTGATTTTTGTATTGTTTGTTGTATTTTCTTTTCCTCCTTCCTTTTCTCAAGCTGCTATTGGAAGGGGAGTGTGAATCCCTGGGGTGTTCAACTTCTCCTTCCTCGATGGCTGGTGGTGTGGGAAAGATGCCTGAGTATCTTGTAAGGTAGAGAAATCTCAATCAACTCTTGTCTTGTCTCTGGTTTTAGTATTTTTTGTTTCCTGTTTGAATCTAGATGTGGAAGGAAATTGCTCATCTTTGCAAAAAGATCCTTTTTGATGCTTTATCTCAATGTGAAGTTAACCAGCAGTATTACAGATGGTGTGGCCTCCTTCCTGCCCGCAGCCCCGGCGCTGCGGAGTCGCAGGCTCCTTCTCCAACTGCCATTGGGTGCCAGGGAACGGCCAGTGCTGGGAGTTGGATATTTTCTGAGGAAAAAAACCAAGGCCAGGCCTCCGACCCAGCCAAAACCTGACGGCTGAGGCGTGAAAGCCCACGGCTTGGGGAGTAGTGGAGGGAGATCTTGCTGCGTCGAGGTGCTGCCACAGGGCACAGGCAGGACCAGAACCGCTTGTCTTCATGGGTCACATCCAGACCAGTGCAGGGAGATGTGAACCGTGAAGGAGCAGGTTCCTGGAGTGGAAAAAAAGGGAATTTACTTGACTAATCTAGAAGATACTTTAGGAAAATAAAGTACCTCTGTAAAGTGAGGGAAGAGTAAAGAAGGTCTGAAGTCGTGTAGGAAAAAACGCTTGGGGGTTGCAACTGCCTGGAAAATAGTCTCTAAATACCATAGGCCAGAACTCTTTGCCTCTTTGAGTAGTTTATTTAGCATCAATTTTATGTTTTTTGGCCAGCGTTTGCTCTTTTACACACGTGTGTGTGTGTGTGTACATCTGACTCAATGTGCCTTGCGCGTGTGCGTAGTCTTTCTGAAGACAGTTCGTAGCGGTGCATGAGGTGCCGGGACGTGGCGTGGGCTGGCCGGGCACTCGCCGTGCCCCGTCTGCAGCCCGGAGTTTGTCACCGTCCCGGTGACCCATCGAAATGAGGCTTGGACTCGAGGCTGCGCCGTGGCTGTCTTACGGTTTGGGGACGAGGTCCTGTGGGGTGGCACCTTTCCTTCAGAAAACAGCTGTTTTCTGTGGCTTTGGAGGGGAGGAGAGAAAGAGGAGCTGCTTTGTTGTTCTCCTGCAAACAACTCCAAGCATTGCTGTGCTTTCCCTGCAAAGCCAACATGGGGGAAGGTCTGGAACCGGCTTTACTCTGGAGTTAGGGCTCTCTGCGGCACCGGGGATCCCCTTATCCTGGGGATTTACTCCCTCCCAGGTTGTGGTTCTTGTTACTGTGGGGTTTTTTCTTTTTGTTTTGTTTTTTTTTTTTTGTAATGGAAAAGAAAGCACGCCTTGCTTAAAGTTAACGGAATAGAAATGCTTCTGTTTGCAGTCAGTGACCCCGAATACGAAGCTGTGCAATTCTTGTTCCTTCATCTCTCCCGACTCGCTTGCCCCAATGTGTGATTTCTGTCCGAGTCTTTCTGTACTTCTGCCACTGTAAATGTGAAAGCTTGCTTGCATTATTTTTTAGAAATGCATTTTGCACACTCGGGTTTCGCTGAAGCTCCGTGAAAAGGTTAGTTTGAAGCAGATGAATAAAGCTATGCACATGTTTTGAAAGTTTAATTTGTGTCTCATTACCAGAAGTGACTTATCTGCCCTCTTCTGCATTCCCGTGCTGTCATTGCCTGCGTTATCTTCACCATCTCGGAGGGTATGATGTAAGGTGACAGTTCTTTGCTGACAGCTGTAGCAGAAAACTGGCACTTCTTGATTTTTTTAGTAGCCTATCTCTCTCCTTTGCTTTCTCTGTATCTCTCTGGATAGCTATATAAATATATATATTATTTTTTTATTTTAAAGAGCCTACTTTAGTAATTGAATTGGGGGGAGCGGGGCGTGCTGGCTTGTGTTTCAGATACACTTCATACTGTCGGATGAACGAGTGCCCTTCTTTCCTCTGGTGGAGAGCGCAGCGGCAGCACCCGCCGGGTGGGCAGGCGGCGATGGGAACGGGGAGCAGCTTCGAGGAGGGGATGGAGATCAGTCTGCTGAGCTGCAGGCTGGTGGCGTGGGCAGACTCGAGGCTTCTAATGACAAAATTAACTGAAGAGAAACCCTACCATTGCGTGTTCCCACTGCAGAGGGACAGGCTTCCTCGCTGTAGTCTGTGGCCTGCTGGAGCGGAGGGTGGGCTCCCGCTGGTCTCCGGGACGAGGGCTTTATTTTGGTTTTGTTTTCATGAGTTGGGGTGCGTTGGGTTGCAGGTCCCACCTTTGAAAACTTGTTGCTTAGCCCAGAGCCTCTGTGTAGGAGAGTCGGGGTTTTTTGGCGGGAGAAGGACCCTGACAGCTTTCTCCTCGTGTTCCCTTCGCCATGGCAGAAACTTGTACTAACTTGACAGCTTTTTTTCATACAGAACAGGGCTGCTTTTCTATCAACCATCACACGTGTACTTACACACCTTCAGCAGCTTACAAGCCTCTGAAGGTCCTCAACTTGTTTACTGTGGGGGACAGATGCCCCTCTCTCCCCCTCCCCTGAATATTTCAGTGTTAAAGGCGGTGCAAAACACAACCGCGCGCTTCGGCCGCGAGCTGGGGCGGGAGTGGTCCCTCCAGGCTGAGATGCCGGAGCCGTCTCCTCTCCCGCCTCCTCCTTCCCCATCGATAAGTTCTCATTTCTTTTGATTTCCTGGTGTTTATCAAAACCGCCGCGAGGGGTTGCGCTCTACCTGCTCAGGAGCCGAATTACCTCTGACCCGTGGAGAGGGGCAGCTCCTCTTTGTCGTCAATGTCGTCGTGTGCGACCACACGAATCAATCAAGGTAGTCGTCGTCGTTTCCTTCTCCCCTCCCTGGTATTTCCAATTAGGTGAACGCACTCTGTGTGCCCAGCTGGAAAAATGTAGGCGTTTTCCCGGTCGTGAGAGGGTGGCTAGAAGAGTTAGTGTAATACCTGCTGTAGCTGTGTCCGGCGCAGCCCCTTGCGCTGGTATGGGTGATGTCACGGGCTGTAAGGATAGGTAATGTCCATGAGCTGTAATGGCATGATGTATCTTTACCAATGATGTCATATTTCACAATAGATGTTTTAAAAAAAAAAAAAGAAAAAAAAAAAATGGTTACCTGAAATTTTGTTTATTCTGCACCAACAGGTCTTCAAAATTTATCCAAATTTTATTATTTTATCAGGAAAAAAAAAAAGAAATTTGTGTAGATCGAATACATTAAGACAGACAATAAGTGATGTAAATTGTTGAATAAAAATTTTAAAGTTTGTGAGTGTCAGTGTGACTCTTTTGTGCTTTCAGGGAGCGTCCCTTGGTCGCTGGGATGCAGCGTGGCTGACAACTGGACTTTCGGTCCCTGGGGCCACGGAGCCCACGAGCAGCGCAGGTGGCTGAGGGTGCTCAGCAGGGCAGGGGACCGGGTGTGTGGTGACAGGAGAAGGGGAGAGCAGGGAAAGGAAGCCCGACGGCCAGAGAGTTGCAGCGACCAAGGGTTAGGCGGCTGCGTTTGCGTGCGCAAGACGGTCAGAGGAGGAACTTGCCTTGGTGTGAACCTCACCAGGCTTCAATCCTGCTGAAAACAGGCAAGGAAGGGTCTAGTCCCTGCTACTGGGATGGGGACGCGGGACTTCAATACCGAACGCACAACAGCAAACACCCACCAAGCTGATTTATCTTTTTCTTTCAGTCACATTTATTGGCAATTTGTGGCAGTTGGTACCGTTTGGGAGTGTTGTTCCATAAGCAGTTGCAGTACAAGAAGGGGTGGTTATTTCGGGAGGGGAGTATTAGCACCAAAAGGGAGCCGGTGAGCTTTAGAATCCTTGCAGAGATGTACTGGAAGGGGGAGCTACTGCTGGACACGCCTGATGGATTGGATCTGGGAGGTCTGGGCGTGCGAACCCCACTCTCTCCAGTGCTTGTAGTCTCCTCCGTGGTGGTCAGCCTCCAGGACGTACTGGTAGCCACGGTACCCAGGATACTGGTAGCAAACCCAGCTAGAAGAAAAGGAGTCGTCAGGCGGCCGTAAGCGGGACAAGAGGTAAGTCAGGGGGTTTCAGGGTGCCCCCCTCAGCTGTGGTAGCCCAGCGACGGCAGCTGCCCCTGGCCCTTTGCCCATCACTTACGCGCCGCACTGGATCTTCATGGAGCCCACTTCGTTGTTGGCCCAGCCCATGGCCTGCAGCGAGGGGTAGTCGTCACTTATCTCCCACTGGCGGCCGATGAAATTGTCCTTCTCGAAGACAGTGATCTTGGATTCCTTGTGATTCTGAGTAGGGGAAGAGCAGGGGATGAGGGGGAGGCGGTGCTCCTGCCCTAGCTTGGATGGGGACAGCGGGGCAATGTCCTTCCCTATGGCATTGCTCGGAGGGTTTCCTGGAGAGGGAGACGTTCAGACCCTAGGCTGGGTTGGGTTTTGTTTTTTGGGAGGGGGACTGGTTTTCCCATAGCTCAGGTGTGTGGAGGTGCTAAGCAGGGTGGTGCTGGGCCAGGATGGGACAGCGGCTGGCCTGGGAGGTGTCAGTGACAGTTATGCCACAGCTACCATCTCGGGCTGACTGTCCCCCAGCTCTGGTCATATGCAGCTGGCCCAGAAGTTCCCTGAAAAGTTTTAGAAAACACGACAGAAAGAGCAGGTGCTGCTGGTCTTGGGTGTGTGTGGGAATTCTGAGCCCCCACCCCAAGGAGCCCCTGGCATGGCTGTGTTTGCCCTTCCTTAACCTCGCTATTTTATCAGGGTGCTATTGCTTGGGATGTTTTAATGGGATGGGAGCTGTGAGAGCTGCGTGGGACACTCACAGCGGAGCAGACGGGGCGGAAGGACATCAGGCGCTCAATGTGGTAGGCGTTGCTGCCGCTCCAGGCGTCCCAGCGTGGGTACTCTCCCCTCTCCAGGATGAACTGCTGCCCGCAGAAGCCGGTGTGCTCGTAACCGACCCAGCTGCAAAAACAGAGCAAGGGCTGCCAGGGCTTCCTGCAGCAGCTCAGGGCCTCCTGCTCGGGGCTGGCACCGGAGCACAGATGTAGGTGTGAGGAGGAGGTTGGGGTCTGGCCTCTGCCCACAAGTCCGGGAGGAAAGGAAGTGGTGCTGGATGCGGGCAGAGGACCTGAGGAGCGTGTAACTGCATCTGGGGCCCGGGAGGCATCCTGCAAGGCAGCGCTGGCACCCCCCAGCTGCGGCAGGTAAGGGGTTCCCTCCCTGACGGAGCCCAACCGGCGAGGGTAAATCGCTTTCCACTAACTGCTCGGTGGTTATTTACACAGATTGGCATCACGTTAGGATGCCACAGGACACCCCTGGCTGCCCTTCTCTCACAAAGGCCTCATTTCTTACTTGTTTCCCAGTTACCACCTGGCACAGCTGGAAAGACCTGAATTCGCAATGCCCAAACCAGGCAGAACCCATCTGGCTCTGGGCAGGGCAGGGAGCTGTTGCCTTTCCCCCTTCTGGGTTCCTCTCTTAGCTGAAAACAAATATAGAGAGGTGAGAGAGGATGTCTCCACCCTGCAGGACACATTTTGCAAGCCCTGGTGCTGCCCACGTGCTTGTCCCCAGGGTAGGGACCTCGCCTGGACGCCTCCCCTTAGAGGGACTGGGGATGGGACAGCCACAGCCAAGCGGGGCGGCAGAGGCTGGGGGCTGGATAGATGGCACAGGCTGTGCAGCCCACAGACCCCCTGCTTACAGGGTATGTAGGGTGCTGAGGGGCATGCTGAGTTGGGGGGGCTGAGGGCCTCTTCCCACTGACCCAAACTGAGCCCAAATCCCACATCCCACAGTCGGCCTCCCCTCCGTGCAAGGTGACCAGCCTGATTGGGAACACGTCAACTGGAGCAGTGAGCTGATTAGGGCGTGAGCACACAGGCTGCTGTAATCCCATTAGCGTTACAAACCCTAAATATAGCAGCGCAAATCTATCTCATCTGCTTCCCAGGCCCCAGCGGGATGCTCGCCGCCAGGACTGCTCCCTACACACAGCGTCTCAGAGCAGTGCGGGAGGTGTCTTGTCTATGCCAGGAAAGATTCCCACGCGGAGGGAGAAGCCCGGCTCTGCACCCTACCCCCTACCAGCAACTGGGACAACCCAGTGCAGGCTGCGGGATGGTTTTGCTCTGGCCCTAGGGAGCTGCACGTTGTGTGGAAAGCACTAGGCAGAGCAGGGCTGGGCCCTGGGGTGAAAAAGGTGGTTTTCTAGGCACGGTGGTTCATTTTGTTACACAGGCAGGATGGAGACCAGGCTGAGCTCAAGAGCCACGTGCTGGGCACTGGCGAGCTCCAAGCCTGGCTGCTCCCAGACTGCAGGAGGCAGTTTCGGACGATGCCAAAGGCATCGCCACCGTCCTCTGGCCCTCTTGTTTGTGTCAGTGCTGCCCAGGGCTGGCTGCTCTACCCTGGCAGGGTGTGTGCCTGGCTTCCCCCAGCTGAGCAGAGCAAGGACAGCCGTTCCTGCTCCGAGCTCAGGCACCCCTCGCCCGACCAGCCTGCCTGAGAAAGCATCCGCGCCGCTGGCAGCCGGGTACTCACGCGCCACACTCCACCTTCAGGGAGCGGATGTTGTCGAAGCCGCACTCCATGATGTTTGGGCAGGCCGAAGTGAACTCCATTCTCTTACCCTGGAAGTTTTCTTGGTCGTACACGGTGATCTAGAACGGAAAGCGAGCTGCCGAGTTGGGAACTGCCCGGCAGTGGCCCCAAGCGATTCAGCGCCTCTTCCAGGTGGACGGAGGGTCACGCTCCGACCCAGGAAGAGCCGGCGGAGGCTGCACCGGGCACCCCTCGTGGGCTGGGACACAGCCCCGCACACCTCCACGCGTCCCTGCACTGCTGGCCCCGCGGACGCCCTGCCTTGGTGTCGGAGGAGCCGCGACGCCGGCCCCCGCTCCGCTCTCCTGCTCACCCCTGCGGAGATCAGTTCCCGGGGCAGCGGTGCCGTCCGGAGAGAGGAGCGGAGCCGTTCTGGGACGGGCGGGTGGCAGGGCTGTGGCTGGCGGTTCTCCCGGCCTCTGCTCCGAACGCTCTAGGGCAAAGAGGATTAACGGGGGAAAGGGCGAGGGGGATCTCCCCAGGGGGCTGCGGCTGGCGCTCTCCTCTCCCACGACAGCTCCAGGCTTCGGCGGGGTACATCCCGCTCAGGCATCTGCTTCTCCTCTCTCCCTCTCGGCTCCCTCCTCGAACCGTGTCCCCAGAGCTGTTGCCAGACCCCCTCGGGGCTGCTCCCCACCTTGCTCTGCCGTGCCCACCGCCCCTTTTGCGGCCCTCGTCCCTGCACCGACGGGAGGGCGGATAACAGTGTGTGGCACTCGGGCGCCGCTGTAACTGCCTGGCACAGGGCGACTGGTAGGAGCAGGGCACGGCTGGGCCAGGGTGCTGCAAAGAAGCTTAGGAAAAACACCCAGGAGGTGTTTGAGCAGGCGGGAAGTCGTATTCCCGTGGGCAGAGGACAGGGGTGCCTTGCTTCCTGAGCTCCCCCTCTGCCTCACAGCCCGCTGTGCAGCTTTCCTGGCCCCGGAGGACTGGCTTTGCCCCTCTCCCTGTCCCCCACCTGCACCCAGGGAAAGGTGAGATACAGAGGGTGTGAGGACGTACCTTCCATGGGCCCATAGGGACAGGCAGAGGGTTTGTCTGAGCCATCTTTGCTTCTGGAACGGTGTCTGGAGAAGGAAGGAAGGAAGGAAGGAAAAGCTGTTTATACTGCAGCATGCCCCTGAGCATCCCTGCTGCCTGCTCAGGGGGCTGGGGGCCAGCTCTGTGCTCACCACCCACAGCACCTGTCTGAAGACAGCTACCCTGCTGCTGAGGACAAGCCACGCCAGTCACAGAGAGACCCTCTTGCTAGCGGCAAGATGGGGTGAGGGACGTAGCGGGGGGCTCTGGGACACGTCCAAAGCAGGGTGCTCCTTTCTTGCCACCATGGTGCCCCTTCCCTTCTTTCGGCCGTGGCACAGAGCTTGCGTGCCCACTGGGGCACAACGCCAGGCTGCCCTTTCTCCTTCCCTGAGGCCAGGCCAGTGCTAGGAAAAACACCCCTGAGCTGGAGTGAGGAGCTGCAGCAGGGGGCACAGGCTGCCCTGTGCCTGGCGGTGCCCAACAGGCCTGCCTGCTCCCCTCTCCCTGCCCTGGCACTCCAGCTCTGCCTCCCTTGGGAGGTGCAGTGGGCTCCCACGGACGGCCCCGGCTAACCGGTGTGCCGTGCCGGGAGCTGGGGCCAGGCAGGTGCTAGGAGTGGGATGCCCCATGGTAGAGGGGCTCTCAGCTACCCCGTCTGCCAGCGGGGATGTGTGAGCCTGTCTTTTGCCACGGGAAAAGTTGATGGTCCCTCTGGGTGTCTTTTGCCACCAGGCAGGAGGAAAGGTGTCTGCCCGGCCGGCAGCGGTGGCAGGGGCGAGCAGGGGGCGAGGTGGGAGAGGTGCGCATCGGTCCCAGGACTCACCTAGCTCAGGCGGTTACTGCTGCTTCGCCCATGTAATGTTTGCCTACTTCAGCGGCTCGGCTTTTATAGGGTGCTGCTGGCCGGGAGCCGGTGCCAGCATTTGCAGAGCCGTCAGCACAATGCTTGCTCTGGCATTGTCCTGCTGATCCCCGGAGATTTCAGCTGCTCATCCCCATGGTCTGAGCCACATTCTTAGGGAAAAAGAAAAAAAAAAAAAAATTGATAATAAAAAAAAAAAAAATAATCGGGGCGGCTGTTTGCACAGATAATCTTGGGCACAAATGACTCAACAGTTTGACCGCTCTGGCATTTTCCAGGGGCAATGCACCGTGCCGTCACGGGGCGAGTGCGGGGGCTGGCTCGGCCCTGGTGCCGGTTGGCACAGTGGGGATGGCACGGTGAGGATGGCACAGAACCCTCCAAGTGGGACCCCGCAGGTGGTGGGCTCAACTGGGTGCCTACTGGCCACTGTCACTTTGCTCTGCCAGTCATGGAGTTCCCTGTCTCCATGTTGGTGTGGACACCCTCATCCCACCACGGCCCCATGGTGGGCAATGAGGGCTGCAAGGTTGCTCCTCCCTGCTCAGTGGGAGCTGCTGTGGGGCCTCCACCATGGCTCTATGGCCACATTGGAGCCGGGTGGGAGTGGTGGGAGTGCACAGCGCCTGGCTCCATGCCCAGGGGGGAGCCACCATGGGCCTGAGAGGCCTCAGGCCTGTGGTAACCATGGCAACGAGGCACCCCTAGGCCTGAGGCCTCACAGTAACCATGGCAACCAAGTCCCACTCCCCCTTTCCCTGCAGCATGGCTCCCTCAGAGCAAGAGCTGTAGGCCTCGGAGTGGCAGGCGGGCACAGGCCTTGGGGTGCCAGGGCGAGCGCAGGCCCCAGGGCCGTTGAGGGTCACGAGGCAAGCGCGGCGGCGCGGGCTGCTGCCTCAGCGCATGGCTGCCGGCACAATGCACCCACCGCGTCTGACTGACCCTTTTGTCTCCCTGCCGGGCAGCCATCACAAAACAAAGCGCCCTGTCAGCGCTGCCCGCGGCAAGGCCTGGCGTCCGGCCCGGGGGACCCTGGCGGGGCCTTGCTGCAGAGATGGCACTCACCCAGAGTGGTCCCAGGGGTTCCAGTGGGGTCCTGCGGGACCCAGGGCTCTGCCATGGTGGGGGGAAGAGGGGACTTGTGGGGGTCTTTCTCCTTGCCAGCTGCTGCCACGCACTGCACAGGAGCCTGGGTGCAGGAGGGAACTGGGATGGGGTTGGCGAAGCTCTGGGGATCACTGGGAAGCAGAGGTGTGTGGCTGTACCCCTGAGGCCAGACACTGGCTCCTGGGGCACGCTGGCTGACCCTATTGCCATGTCCCAACAAATGTGGGGGCCGGGAAAGGGAGAAGTAGGACCACCTGCCCTCTATGGGGCTGACAAAATGTGGGGCTGGCGGTGGGAAGATCCCAAGAAAGCCCCCAGGCACCCTTCCTGCCACATGCAACCCTGGCTGCGAGAGACAGGCCAGGCTGGAGCTTATCCTTCAGCTCCCTCCAGACCCTCAGCTACGCCCTGGCCATGGCTTTGACAACCACTGGTGTGGAGGCTTTGCCAGGAGCCTGGTGCCACTAGAGGGAGAGCTCACCCCAAGTAGGCTGTGATACCGCTGCGGGTGTACAGTGTGTGCAGGGGTGTACGGCACCATACACCCCGCTACACCCTGAATACGCACCCAGCTCCCCTCGCAAAGGGAAAACACTGGCTGCAAGCAGTCCCAGGGCAAAGCCCAGAGCCAGCAGCCACCCCAGGCCAGGAGCAGGGCTGGAGAAAAGCCCTCCCTATACCCTTCACGTGGAGCATGGCCAGGAGGAGGTCAGCCCTGACAAAGAGCGGGACACCGTGGTATGGTTTGGGATGCTGTGGGCTCCCCAACTGCTCTCCTAGCTCACACTGAGCACTGCTGGAGGGACAGATCCCCACTGCGAGGACCTGGAGGGGACAGCGGCGAGCTCCTGTGGTGCCACCGCAGCGACGATGCTTGTGGGTCCACAGGTTGTCCGGAACAACAGGTTTTTCTAGATCTCAGAGACTATAAAAAAGCAGTGACCTATTTAGGAAGCCCCGCAGTGCTGCAAAACAGATGCTTCCCCTCCCAGTCCGGCTCAGGGCCCTCACTGCTCTGGCCAGCTGCCTGCGCCTGCCAGGGGCACCACCAAACACCACTGGCACAGGAGATCTGTCCTGTTTCTCCCCAAAAATCCACGGGCAACATGGAGACTTTCTTTGGGCATGGGGTTTGCTGATGCCTGTGAAAACCCATACTGGGGGAGAACTGCTCGGGGCAGCCCAGTCCTGGGAGAGGATCTGGTGAGGTCAGACGGGATCATGGGCACCTAGTGGCCCTGCTGGGAGGTGGGACATGTTTAGCCCTGGGGAGGTGGGTGGAGGCTGGGTGGCTCTGGGTGGCTGCTGGTGGCAGGGCTGTGTGTGAGACACTGGAGACCCCACGCTCAGCGGTTCCAACCGGCATCAGCCCTGCTACCGCCTGCCTGGCATGATAAGGAAGCAGGAGCTGCTGAAGGCTGTAAACCAGCTGTTCAACCGCCTGTGCCGGGGGACACCGGGCAGAGGTACAGTCACACAACATGTCCTCTCACCACCGCAGCCGGAAAACCCTCCTGGCAGCCAAGCTGGGACTTGGCCTCCTCTCTGGCTCACTCTTCCCTGTCCCTGCTCTCCGGATGGCTGCTGCTCCCTCCTCTGGGTGCCGTGTGCCTGGGATAAAAGGAATTGTGACAAAAGCAGGCGGCTGAGCTCGTTGCCACCATCCTCTGCCACTGCAAGGGCTGCAGCTCCTCCTGCACCTTGTCCCTCAGCCCAGGGCGCAGCGCAGGGTCCCTGACACGGCTGCCAGCTTGCTCTCACCATGCTCTGCACATGCCTGCTGCTCTGCCGCTGCAGCAGGGCTGTGTCCTGGGCACATGCTACAGGCTGAAAATCACACCTGGCATTCCCACCATGAGGGAATGGGGCTTGTGGAACCCAGGCAAGTGTGTCCCAAGAGGCAGGGTGAGTGAACCTACTGTGACTCCCAGTGCTCGCGGAGGTGATGCTTGCTGCTTCAGAGGTGCTCCATGGCCTTCCGCCCACACATGGCAAGGCTTGGCTTCCGGCACTGCCTCAGAGCAAAGCAAGGTGGTGAGGCTGTGGCCACATGGAAGACCCAAGTCTCTCCTCATCCTGTCACACTCTTTGCAGGGGACCCAGGACCATGTGGCTCAGCCCAGCTAAGCCTCCGATGGACGGTGGCAGGGTTTTGGAGTGAGTGCTCTGGGGTGCTCTGGCAGGGCAGGAGCCATGGGAGGTGGCAGGGATGGTGCTGGGGGCAGATCTCCGTCCCTGTAAGTCCTTCTGTCCATCCTCTGAGCTTTCCAGCAGAGACAAAGCACCTCCTGAAAAGTGCTTTTGGAAAGAGCTTGTGGATGCCTGTCTCTGGGATCCCTGTTCCTCAAGTCCTGCTCCAGCTTCCCCAGCCTGCTTGGCCACCCACATCCTGAAAAGGGCCCACAGATGGCCCAGCTGCTCCCACGTCTGATGGCAAGCGAGGTTGTCCCAGCACAGAGACTGGAGTTTGTCCAGAAACTATCTGTCCTAGAGCAGCCACCATCAGCCTTCACGCTGTGCGCAGCCTGGGGTCCCCCAGGATTTTAGTTGTATCTGACCAACCCCAATTCGATTCCCCCAAAGCTGGACACGAGTTGAAGGGACGTAACAAAGGCTTTGTGGCTCTCGCTGCTGAGAGGTGCTCATCACTAATCACGAGCTGTCTCCTGGCCAAGCCAGCCAGGCACCGTCCTGAACAGTCTGGTTCCTGCAGATTCCTTCCCGTGGTTTGGGGAGCACTGGTCACAAAATGTCTCTGGAGGCCGCTCAGCCACATCCTGTGTCCAGCTCTGGAGTCCTCAGCATAAGAAAGAAACGGGCCTGTTGGAGCGGGTCCAGAGGACATCACAAAAATGATCCAGAACTGGAACCCCTCTGCTGGGAGGTCAGGCGGAGAGCGTTGGGATTGTTCAGCCTGGAGAAGAGAAGGATCCAGGGAGATCTTCTTGTGGCCTTCAGTACTTCAAGAGGCCTGTCAGAAAGATGTGGACAGATTTTTGAGCAGGGTCTGTTGTGACAGGACAAGGGGTGATCGTTTGAAACAAAAAGGGGGAGATTTAGACCAGAGAGACGGAAGAGATTTTTGACAGTGAGGATGGTAAGACACTGGCCCAGGTTTACCAGAGAGGTGATCACTGCCCCATCCCTGGAACCATTCCAGGTAAGGTGGGATGGGGCTCTGAGCAACCTGCTCTGGTTGCAGATGTCCCTGCTCAGTGCAGGGAGGGGTTGGACTAGGTGAGCTTTAAAGGTCCCTTTCAACCTATGATTCCCCAGGCTCAGCCCTTGCAGCTCCCAGTGGGTACAGGCCACCCTACTCTGGCAGCCTGAAGCCCTCCTGTGATGGATTGGTCGCTGCTCCTGATCAGATCCTTCCAAAAAAGGGGAACCCCAGGAGCACGTGTGTGCGTGCACTGCTGTGAGTGCACAACACCCCGGTGTGCTTCCCAGCCTCGTGTTGTGCTGTGGGGTGAGGAGAGGTGTGTGTGTGTGTGTGTGTGTGTGTGTGTGTGTTGCAGGGGTGTGCCAGAGGGACGGTGTGGTGCTGCGTGCACACCGGGGGTGTGAGCACACTGTCTGTGTGTCTGTCTGTGTGCGCACACCGGCTGTGCAAAAGCGGGTGTGCCGGTGCGTCGCGGGGCGTGCGCACCTCAGTTTATGAGCACGGACGGGTGTCGCAGGGTGCACCCCGGCTGTGTGTGCGCACTGGGGNGGGGGGGGGGGGGTGTTGTGCGTGTACCCCTCGCTCCTTCCCGGTGCTGCGTGGGGTGTGTGTATGGGCATGGCCCGCTGTTGCTTTGCAGCGCCTGTGCTTGTGCATCCCCCGGTGCCTTGCCCTGTGTGTGCGTGTTCATGTGTGTGCATGTTCATATGTGCTCGTGTGTGTGCGTGTGCCTGTGTGTGGCACCCCTGTTGTGTCACCTTATGCCTGAGCCCCGCTCCTCGGTGCGGTGCAGGGGGTGTTTGTACGTGCCACCCCCCCCGCCTCGTTACACTGCAGCACCTGTGTGTTTACAACCCGCTCTG
>VWZK01010314.1:290592-338044 GCA_013396935.1 Baryphthengus martii | reverse complement strand
TGCGCGCTGGGGGGGGTGGGTGCTCGGAGGGGGGGGATGTGCACCCGCAGGGTGTATATTCGGGGTGTGCCCCAGTGTGTGCCGCCCGCTGCACACCGGGGCTTGCTTATGGCAGCGCCTGAGCCATCCCGGGCTCCGTGCCGTTCCGTGCCGTTCCGTCCCGTTCCTTACCGTGCCGAGGCGTTCCATTCCATTCCATTCCATCCCATCCCGCTCCGTACCGGGCCGTGCCGTGCCGAGCGGCGCGCGCAGAGCCGGCAGTGCCCGCCCCGGTNTGTACGTCCCCCCCCCCCCGCCTCGTTACACTGCAGCACCTGTGTGTTTACAACCCGCTCTGGGGGGTGCTGGAGGTGGGTGGGTGTACCCTGCTGTGGGTGCATCTCCCACGGGGACACAGCCAGACTGTCCTTTCAGGGTGCCCCACGTTGGGTACCCCCTAGCCCTGAGCGCCCTAGCACCCACCACAGAGCCAGGACCAGCTTCCAAGGAGAAACCGCCAGCCTGGGCCTTTCCCGCAGCGCTGGGGAATTACGGCCAAAGCCATTAGCCCAGCTCGCTGTTAACTGTATGTGGCACCTGAGTCCCTTCTAGGGGTGACACAAGTTAGAGGGGTGGCCTTGCAGCAAGGCGTTGGGCTGGGGGTGGAGGGGTCTCGCGGGGCCTGCGGCCACCACGGCGCCTGCCTGCACGTTAATTTGCCTGGGGAGGAATATATAGAGCAGCGGGTGAGGGCTGGGACGCGCGTCCAGGAATAGTGTGGTTTCCAGCCGGCCTGTGAGATGCAAATCTTCTGGTCAGCAAATGCTGGAGCTAAACTTTGGGCAATTATAGAAAAGTGTGGGCTCACGGCCGATGGCATTGCCGTGCCCCGGGCTGACCTGGCACTGAGGGTCCCCCACCCAGCAGTGTCCACTGCCCTGTCGCCTGTCAGGAGCCGAGCGCTCCCACAGCGTCTGCGCTGGCACTGAACTTTGCCCGCTGACGAGCCGTGGCTCAGCCCTTCACCTTTGTCGTGGGCTGGGCTGTGCCGGATGTCAGGCTGCAAATTTGGGGCCAAAAATGGATGGTGGGTGAGGCAGTGTGTGGCAGGGCTGTGACCCACCTGTCCTTATCCCAGCCGATCACTAAAGTGTCTCCTGCTTTCGCTCCCACCCAACAGGACCTGGCAGCGATTGCTGCCCTGACAACCTGTGTTTTGTAAGGACTCTTGGGCTGGTTTATTGCCCGACTTTGGGGCGAGGCAGATACTGGGGTGTGCCAAGTGTCTGCACCCCACATACGCACCCTGTGCACCCTCCTGGCCTCTGCCATCAGCCTGGGGTGACGCTTCAAGGTCAGACTGGGTCCCCTTTGCTGCTGGACACAGGGTTCTTGCGGCAGGAGGACCTGAAATCCTGCTTTGGAGGCAGCCTGGCAGTACATCCTGGCTGTGACTCCGGGAAATCCAGGATTGTTTTCCTCCTGGCGCATTTCAGCGTTGTCCATAAGGGCAGGCAGTGCAGAGGGATTTGGAAACCCCCTACATTTCCTTGTTCTGTGGAAAACTTGTGTCCAGCAAGGAGGTGAGGAGCTATCACCTTTGCTCTGCGTGGGAGCTGAGCTGGTCACTGGCATTACAGCTGGCAGCACCCGCACCCTGGCACAACATTGACCCTGCCTGGCCAGGCACAGCTGGGGTGTGGGGTGCCCCAACATGGTGTGCCAAAGGAGGTGACAACTACTAACCACTGTGCCGAAGCGGTGGGTGAGCGTGGCCCTACCGCCGACACGGTGGTGGGGAGCAGAGTGGGGAGGGCAGACAACCGGGAAACTTGCACTGCAGGTCCCTGCGCGGGGAGCGTGTCAGACGAGATTGCGTCTCGGGGAGGGAAGGAGTGGCCCAGAGTTTCAGTGAACGCCTTCCTTGCCGCCTGAAACTCCCCGGCACCCTGGCAGGGACGTGGGGGCTTGTGGCCATGGCAGAGGATAAAGAGGATATGGTGGGGGGACAAGCGTTGCATCCCCCTCACTCCTGCTTGGGTGACTCAGGGTGGGTTTTTGTGTTTGGAGGCCTTGAGGTGGGTGTCCATTTCTGCCACTTGGCTCTTCCAGGGTGACATCTGCTGTCCTCTGCCATCCCAGGTGTCACAGCAGCGTCCTTGCGTATGACCCCTGAGTACAGCTGGCGCCTACCAGCGCCTCTCCCTCCCCTGTCATGGCTCATACAAGCCGCTGCCCTGAACACGCCTGGCGAGGGGTAATCCCGGAGCGAGCCTGGACTGAGTCAGGGAAGGCGCGTTGGGTCTGATTCAGGAGCAGGGAGATGCTCAGCAGCCACCTCCTGCTCACCGCGTCAGGCTGCACCCACCCGGCATCCCCAGTGCGTCCATGTGCTGCTGGCAGGAGCCTCCTCAGTGAAAAGGGAGCAAACAGCACTGGGGTGGGCCAGGGATGCGGGTGCAGGAGGAATGCCACTCTAGGGTTTTTGCCCCAGCCCACCAAGCTCCCTCCTTCCAGCGCTGGCCTTGTGTGGGGCGCACGTGGCCAGACCGTGGGCTGCAGGCGCTGCCTGATTAGCGATGCAGATGGTAACGCTTGTTCCCCCTTTTTGTTGAGCGTACAAAGGCTGGGAGGGAGCGTGTGTGCAGGGGAGAGAAACCACCGAGGACAAAGAACGTGTCAGCCGCCTGCCTCCCAGCGTCTCGGCTCTAACCAGCACCTGCCCGGTGAGCGGCTCTGCTCCTGAGGGTTCCCCTCCACGGACTCAAGAAGGGGTCCTGGCAGCCGTGGGGTGAGCGCAGGGTGCTCCCGGGCCTGCAACCCTTTCTACCTTCCCCTGGCCATGCTGCTTTGGGGATGCCCAGGCAGCTGGGTACTGGTGACATGTGTCATGGGGTAGGGGGGGGGACAGGGATGGGCACGAGTGGTTCCCTCCCTGCCATTGTCTGTGTTCAGGCCTTGGCACCACCGTGGAGGAGCTGACGGGGAACAGCCCCCGTGACGGCACGGCCGTGGGGCCCTTTGCCAGCAGCACCTGCTACGGGTCACGGGAAGTAGCTGTTCTGTCCCCGGAAGGAGCTGTGCTGTCCCCAGGCTGGGGTCAGCGGTCACCCGCAGGCAGTGTTTCTGGGAGAGGAGGAAGGAGCTGGCTTTTTTTCATGTGTTTTGGGGTCCTACCTGGCCAAGGTCCTGGCTATGGGTCTAGGCAAAGCTCTGGGTGCTGCAGGGGAGGGCAGAACAGGCTGAGCCCTGTGCCTGAGTGGTACGGACAGAGCCACAGCAGCCCCTCTGGCCACGGACAGGAGGCTTGGAGCTGGTGAATGCTGCGTGCCCGACCTTGTCCCTGTGACTGCTTCCCCTCACTTCCTCGGATGTATCATGTGCCCGGGGCCAGCGCTGTGCTGTGGCTTGCAGAGCTCTGCCCTTGCCTGCCCTGCGGCTGGGCCTTTCCTGGGCACATGTGCTCCTGCCATGGCCCCGAGGTGTGGTGGGGTTTGGACACTCCTCTACCATCCCCTGAACCCCTGTGGCTTTGCCACAGGGAGCCTGGGTTCCCACTGGGTGCATTCAAGGACAGCAGGGACCACGTGCCCTTGCAGGGAGGTGACCCAGGCAGGCAGTGGTGGTGATCCAGCACTGATGCTGCGCTAGAGCCAAGGTGCAGCTCAACATGGCACGGCACAGCGTGGCATCCGTGCACCCCAGGGTGCCCGCAGAACCTGCACTGCCACCACGGGCAGCTCTGCCCATCCCCACAGGTTGCCCAGACCTCATCCCTGCGCCCGTCAGAGAGCTCTAAAACAGATGCTTCAAATGTGGGGAGTTTTCCTGTTGTCCTTTGTGCTGAGGTTAAGTTCCTGTGCGGCTTCCTGCCCCGTTATATATAGCTGTCGGCCCGTCCCGTGCCGCGTTGCCAGCCAGCTGCTCCAGTTTGGAATTGTTTATCTACAACCCAAACACTTGATGGAAGTCGAGGGGGGCTGGTGGGCACCAATTTCCCTGGGGGTGAGACAAGTCCTGTGGCAGCCTTGTGCAGGGTGAGGCTGTGAGTACCTCCAAACTCTGGGTGCACAGTGGATATTCTGGGGTGGGGGGGCAGAGTTTCTGGCAGGCCACCGTTTTGCCACCGGCTGGGTGCTCCCCCATTCGGGATGCCCGAATGAAAGAGCGACTGTTCCTGGAGGTTACCGGCAACATCACGTGTTTCTACGTTGCCCCATCTAAAATTAGACACTTATCAGTGTTTGAGAGGGCCGTGATTTTACAGGTTCCTGTTTATTAAATCAACCTTTGCTTAGGGCCGTGTTTCCTGCCCCCTCCCTGGTAGAGACACTGCCCGCGGTTGTCCCCTGCGGCTTTGCGGTGGCCGGGGTCGGTATGAGCAGCAGAGAGGCCTCTGTTTCATTGACAAGGGGCTTTTGAGCTGGCAGGCAAGATGCTGGTGGTGCCTCAGCCGGCAGGGATGAGCGGTTTTGCCCTGTGAGCATCAGCACCGGCAAGAACCACTGGAAATGCAACTAGGAAATCTTCCCCTGCCTGCTCCTGCTGCTCCAAAACAGCTTCCGAGCTTTGGAGATGCTGGGTGTCTTGCTCACAGCCAACCCCAGTGCTGGCGTGGGGGTGCATGGGGGTGCTGCTGGACATCCCTGGGGGTGCCAGGCCACCCTTGTTGTATCCCTGTGGCTTGGTGCCCAGGGCAGTGTCAGAGCCCCACGGTGCTGCTGTCCCTGGGGAGGGTGGGGGTGCTGGGACATGGCCTGGGGCTGGGGGTGGCAGCTGGGGTGACTGGTGGGGTGGAGTGAGGGGTGGCAGGGTAGGTGTTGGCCACGCCGCTGTCTGGTAACACCCTTGCTTGTCTGTCCTTCTGCAGGCAGGCGGCCGAGCTGTGACCAGCGTCCTGACCCAGCACCCTGACGTGGGGGCGAGCGCGCCCTGAGCACCACTCCACCATGTTCAACCTGATGAAGAAGGACAAAGAGAAGGATGGGGGCCGAAAGGAGAAGAAGGAAAAGAAGGAGAAGAAGGAGCGGATGTCGGCGGCTGAGCTCAAGAGCCTGGAGGAGATGAGCATGCGCCGGGGCTTCTTCAACCTCAACCGTGCCTCCAAGCGGGACTCTAAGACCCGCCTGGAGATCTCCAACCCCATCCCCATCAAGGTAGCCAGTGGCTCTGACCTGCATCTCACGGACATCGACTCCGACAGCAACCGGGGCAGCGTCATCCTGGACTCAGGCCACCTGAGCACGGCCAGCTCCAGCGATGATCTCAAGGTGGACGATGGCAATTTCAAGGGCTCAGTGCTGCAGCGGGCAGCCAAGTTCGGCTCATTGGCCAAGCAGAACTCCCAGATGATTGTCAAACGCTTTTCCTTTTCCCAGAAGAGCCGGGACGAGAGCACCTCAGAGACATCCACCCCCTCCGAGCACTCGGCGGCCCCCTCCCCGCAGGTGGAGGCGCGCATGCTGGAGACCCAACTCGCCAAGCAAGCGGTCCCCCCGGGACACCCCTGTACCCCTCCCGCCGCCTCCCTGCGTGCCAGGGTGCTGGAGCTCGTTGGCAAGAGGTTCCCCGCTGAGCTGCGACTGCCCGCCTTGGTGCCCCCGCAGCCCCCTACCCCGCGGCAGCTGGAGCTGCAGAGGCGCAACACTGGCGATTTTGGCTTCTCCCTGCGCCGCACCACCATGCTGGACCGAGCGCCCGATGGGCAGGTGTACCGGCGCGTCGTGCACTTTGCCGAACCCGGAGCCGGCACCAAAGACTTGGCATTGGGTTTGGTGCCAGGTGACCGGCTGGTGGAAATCAACGGGCGAAACGTGGAGAACAAATCCCGAGATGAAATCGTGGAGATGATCCGGCAGTCGGGGGAGACGGTGCAGCTGAAGGTGCAGCCCATCCTGGAGCTGAGCGAGCTGAGCCGCTGCTGGCTGCGGGGCGGCCAAGGGACACGCCGCGCTGCCTGGGATGTGAGTAACGCCAGCCTTGCCGCGGGGCCGATGCCCTGGGTTCTTGCCGGCTGCCAGCGTCCTCACGGCGGGTGTTTGGGTTGGCAGGGGCTGTGGGAACTGGCGGGTGCTGGAGCTGCTCCGATGGGGAGTGATGCAGAGGGAGGAGCGGGAGGCTGTGACTGGGGTGCAGGGGTGTTGCTGCCTGTGTCCCAGGGCAGCAGAGTGGCTGCAAGGGCGGGTTTGCATCAGGGCTTGTGAACCAGCACCAGAAGGTTTTGCTACCTGAAATACTCAGTGTGCTGTTGAGTTTAGTTTTCCTCTGACCAGAGGGGGTCTGGGAGAGCCCAGCTCTGTGTCACCTGTAGGAAGTCTGTCCATGTCCGGTCACTGAGACAGCACGGTCCAGCAGGGAAAGGAGCTTTGCTCCTCTCTTCTGAAAAACCACTACTGCTGCTTTGCAGGAGAAGCTCTGGTTGCCCTGTTGCCCAGCAGCAGCTCCCCGTGATGGGATCCCTCTCCGGGGACCAGGGAGGGCAGTGTGCTGTGCCGGGGGGACAGGAGCTGCCGATGGCGTGCGCAGCCCTGCGTGTGCGGCTGGTGCTGTATAAATAGAAACTTAATGGCTGGGTGACCCACATCTCTTGCGCGAGCCACCCGGCTCTGCTGACCCTGCCGCAGGGTAACAAGCGTCCCGGTCGGCACAGGCCCCCCGAATGCTGACAACCAGCCGGGCTGGACCCCCTCCATGGTGGCAGGGTTGTAGCATGTTTGTTTGATTTATAAGTGGGCTTGTTTAGTGTATTTTCAAGCCTTTTTTAAGGGGAGGAGCATGCCTATGCCTGTGGAGCAGGTTGCCTGAACCAGGGAGAGCCATGCTGAGCACGGCAGGGCCCTGACCTCAGGGAGTGGTGGCCAGGATGGAGCAAGGGTGGCCACAGTGAGGCCGTGGTGGTGGCCATGGGGCTCCATGTGATTTCTGCTGGCACTGCGGGGTGGAGTCTGTGCCGAGTTGGAGCTCTGGCTTTCCAGGAGCTCCTCCCAGAGCCTGGGCAGTGCCGGCTGTGCCACCGGGATAACCCCTGGACGAATAATCCTGTGGGGCTGGGGGGCATGGCTGCCACCCTTTGTGCATCGTGCCAGCATAGGAGCAGGTGCACATTTGATGCCAGTGTGCGGGGGCCGGCGACGTGCTTGTGCCAGCCAAGAATGCGGTAATGTGGCTGGGAAGGGGAGAGAAGATAGCGGTGCCCTTGGGGCTGCGGAGGAGAGGCTGCAGTGTATGGCCTCATGCTGGGTCCTGGTGTGGTTAGATGGCATCAGCCAGAGCCGGGGCAGTGACCGTGCTTGTGGTACCTTTAGGTGCCACCGCAGCATGGGCATCTCCTGGGGTGCACCAGGGGGATGCTCTGTGGCTTTGCTGGTGCTGGGGAGCTGAGGCTGCGGTGCAGGGTACGATCGAGAGTCCCTCACCCTGCAAGGCCACGCAAGGTGGCGGCGCAGAGGGAGGCCCAGCTCTCCCCCAGGCCCCGCTAAGCTCCCTGGAATGTTTCTGGTCCTAATTTAAATAAAAATGATCCTTTTTGAAACAGGAAATTATAGACATATTTTGGGCTGTTGCTCTGGAAGCCCCTCCCTGGCTGGAGCAGGGATGGTTCTGGACTCCCTTTGTACCACAGGGGGTTTAACCCACTTGGCGGGGGCCACACCAAACCGCCTGTGGACCCCACGCCACAGCTGGGCAGGGGCAGCACCTGTCGTGTCTGGGGGGGTCCGTGGTGCTGTGGGGAGCTGACGAGCAGCATGACACGGCTGGACATTGAGCGAAGCCACCCTACTGTGTTCCCAGCCTTGCTCCCGGCGTGGGGCAGCCGGCCTGGCTCGGTTCCATGCTTCTATTTATTTATTTACCGGCAAAATTCCTCTGGCAGGGTCCAGGCGTGCGCCGGCCAGGCAGAAATATTCCAAAAACGCCTCTGCCTGCTTCAGCACTTTGGTGGGACCACAGGCATGTGGTGGCCGCGCCAGTAGACCCCGTGTGCCACGCTTGCCTACTGGCTGTGGGCGACCTGGTCCTGGAGGGTTGGCTGTTCTTCTGCCCTCGCTATAGGGATGGTGCTGCTGGGGCATCCCCAATGTGGAGGTCCCCAAGGAACACTGTGGGGGACACCCTGTGTCTGGCAGGCTCGTCCATGGGGTTGCTTCATCTCCACCAGAGTTCCCAGTGGAGGAATGGGAGGAATCTGCTGGCCAACACAAACACTGCCATGCCTGCATGGCTGGGCTGGGGGTCCCAGTGGAGATGGGCAGTGGGAGCCAGGCACCTCCTTGGCGAGTGGCTCCGTGCCCTGCCTCAGAGATGCTCAAGAATGCCTGGGGTGGCAGGGCCACGTTGTGTCCCCCAGGTCTGTGCAGGTTTGGCTCACTGTGGAGGGTTGCTCTGCCCTCGTTAGAGCCTCTTGTTCCTGCCATCAGGGGACACGACTGTGACTTTTTACTTATAACCCAGTGGCTGCCTCCAGCAATACCTGGGGACGCCGTGGACACCTTCTGCTGTGTTGTGCCAGGCCTGCCAAGTGTGTTTGATGTGGCATCTCTCCAATGCATGCCCGATGCAGAGAGGGGCCAGGGCTGCCGTGTGGTGCCAGCGTTGGGGCAGTGCTGCCAAACTGGCGTTAACGTGGGCCAGGAGGAACACGACCCAGTGCTGGTGTCCCCAGCACAGGGATTTCCATCCTGCCGTTGGCACAGCCCTCGCAGTCAGGCCAGGACCCGCTGCTCCCTTCGGGCGTGGATTTTGGCTTGGAGCACATTTGCGTCCCTGAGGTCAGGCAGGGACCTGCTCAGGTTCTGCAGGAGTCCCTGCCATGCCCGTATGGTCACCATCTCTCCTCCATGCCGCCGGCGCCTGGCTCCCTGCCACCGGCCTCCTCCCAGCAGCCCTTGCGCAGGGAGGCCCCCAACCCCTCGCCCCGCTCCCACTGTTTCCAGGGAGACCTTGGACTTCCAGAGGCAGCTTTGCCATGAAAGCGGCTTTATCGTGGGCTGCTGTGTCGTGCCGGGGGGCTGGTGAGCCGGCACGCGGCCGTGTCCGTCTCCGTCTCCAGGAGTGTTCTCGGGGACTTTTGTGTTCGTGGGATAGCAAAGGGAGGAGCAAGCGGTGTCAGGGCTGTGCGGCCTGGCACGACGCCAAGCACCACGCTCTGACACCAGGCACCTGGCCACGGCACCCTGGGGTGTAGCCCCATCCCTCACAACGCAGGACACTCCCTGACTCACCCCCAACCCCACAGCTGTACTTGGCCCTCGAGGGTCTTTCCCTGCTTCCTCCGGGACGAGCAGTGGGATGGCGGCCGGGCAGTTCCCCCTGCAGCGTCCGGCCGCCGCCAGCCCACATCACTTCCTCCAGCGGTGACGGCGGCGGTGCTGCTGGTGGTGGTGGTGGCCGTGGTGGTGGCGAGGCCCCACTGCCCGCGTGTCCCCCCCGGTGCTCGCTCCGGCTGCTGCGCGCGCCGGCGGGGCCCTTTGCATTCCTCGGCTATTTTTAGGGTGGCCCTATCAGCCCAGCTGTCCCTGCGCCGTCGGCTGCCGCCCCGTTAGTGCCTCTCCCACCACGCTGCGCTGCGCTCGCCCCGGCGGAAACCCCGCTCCCGGCTCGCCCCAATCCTGCGGTAAGGTGGGAACCCCTGGCGTGACCAGTTTGATATGGGGGAGCACGAGTGGGGAATGTGGGAGTCAGTCCCGGCACCGGAGTTGGGGGCTGTGAGGCTGCACCCACTCCTGGGGTGCTTTGGTGACTAGGGACCCCGACAACAGTGCTCTCTGGGGACCTTTGGAGCAGTGCCAGGCTGTGTGGAGGTGGGAGAGCTGTGGACAGAGGGCCTGGGGGCTCTCATCCGTGGGTAGGTTCGTCTCCGGACCCCCCTGCCTAGCCTGTGCTCTAGGCACCAGCATTTCATGCTGCGGTGCCGGAGGGTACAGGGGAACCCTCGGGGACAGGACGATGTACCCCTGGACAGATGGGTTTGCTCAGTGGCCGGGAGCTCCTCCACACCGTGCCTGGCCCTGGAAGGGGGAGTGCTCCTTAATGGTCCCGGGTACAACCCCCTGGAGTTTCAGAGCACGGTGTTAGCCGGGGCAGTGGGTCCCCGCTGGGGCTGCCTGGCCGCTGGCATAGGGTCAGGCTCAGAATAAACCCCACTGGCCGGGTAAGCAGGGCGTCCAGGGCGGAAAATATCTCTTCCCTCATCCTGGCATTTGCTTACCACAGCGAGCTGGCCCGCCCAGGGGGAACAGGAGCACGGTCCTGCTGCCTGACTAAAGGGGCTTTTTTTGCACAATGAGTTTTATCTGGTCTGAGCGTGACCACCTGCCTGTCCCCACAGCCCTTCCTATAGGCACTGCCTGTGGTGGGGCCAAGTGGGCTCAGACCCCTGTTCCCAAGGGTCCAGCGGGGAAGGACACGTGCTCATGCACTGTGCCACAATTCAGTGTCCCATGTTCCAGCCCCAGACCATCTCACCTCTCCCTCTCTCCCCAGCCAGGGCTGCGGCTCCATGAGACATCGCCATGGCGTTTTCATCCCGGTTTGCGTTCTGGGAGCAGAAGGGAAGTCTCTTGCTCGTTTGCCCGCGCCCCGCATTCGGGTCACACTGCGACGCGCTGTTAACTAGTTCCCTTGGTTTGCTAGTGCCACATTCGGAGTGGCACTCCCAGCTGCTCGCTGTGCTATCATGATGGAGCTGCGCTGAGCAAACGGGGAGCTGCCCTGTGCCCCGGCACGGCACGGCTGCTGTCACCGCCACAGCCACGCATGTGATTACTAACACTATCACTAACCACCGCTTTGCGAGTGGCTGGTGCAGCCCCTAACACAGTGTGAGCCACCTCGGTGCCCATTGGGGAGCGTAGCCCACGAGGTGCACCGTGTGTTGCCACCAGGGTGCCACAGCCGAGCCCTGGAGCTCAGAGCCGTGGCCCGTGGCACCAGAGGGTTTAGCTGCTCACCCCACCAGAGACCTCTGGTCTCTCCGCTCGGCAGGGAGCTGGCACGTCCCATGGTGCGGCTGCCGCAGAGATTAGCTGGTGACACTTAAAATGTGCTGTGATACCCAGAGGGATGACGTGTGGAATGACAGAGTCCCCGTGGGGAACGGTGACAGGGCTCTATGTACCCGTTTGCTCACTGGTAGCACATGAGGAAGGGGCCCGGGCCAGGCAGGCAGAGCTCTTCCCCTTCCCCCGTTTGGGGTTTGCTGTATCTGGGGCGTATCTCTGCGTTTCTTGCCTCTTTTTCGGCCACTAGGAAATCTGGAAGGACACACGTCCTTGTCCCTGGGACTGCAACGGGCTGCACACTGAGGCATCAGCCTCTTGTCCCCTTGGCATGGAGTGGTTCCGGTGGCTTTTCCTGGTCCCTGTGGCTTTTCTGTCAGTGAGGCCCTGCGGCGGGCTGAAACACGCTCCTCTTGTTTGTCTGACCCCTCAGGTCAAGGACGAGGACAAATCCTTAGCTGCGAAAAGACCTGGGAAGGAGGATGGGGCTGTAAGTGTCGCAGGGCATGGGCAGGGGGGATGCTGTGTCAGGGATGGGGCTTGGCCTTGGTGGGGACAGACCCTGTGCCAGGGCCTGGGGACATCATGGAGGATCTTGCACTCAACATCCCACACCGGTTCCTGGGAAGTGCCAGTGACTGCTCAGGGCAGCGTGTGGAGGGCAGTGGGTGTTTTCGGCAGGCGTGTCCGGCGGTGGACTCGCAGCCATCTCTCCCCCTCTGCCTCCCTGGGGCTCATCCCTGCCCTGCATGGGATGACAGGTTGGTGCCCACCCTATGGTTTTGGTATCAGCTTCTGTGATGCCCACCAAAGCTGTTGGGGATGGAAAATCTTGTGGCTTGCCCTACACGTTGCAGGGGAGCTGCTGGTGCCCTGAGCACTGGGTTTTGCCACCGTACTGGCAGCCTGAGGGTCAATGGGTCTCTGTGTGTGGGTCTGGGGAGGCCACCATCACTCCCTGCCCCAGGGTCTGGGTGAGGGCTGTAGATTGTCTAGTGAAGGTGACTGGGTGCTACATTCTTTGGGGCCGGGGTCTGGCTGGGAGCTGTGCTCCCATGACAGGGCACAAAGCCCCGGGCACCACCGTGTCCCAAGCAGCGGGTGCTTGCGGTGGCAGGCACCGCACCGCCAGACCTCCATTGACACCAGTGTCATTGTGGCTGCAGTCAGAGACCCCGAAGGATGTGACATCTGCACCCTTGAAGCCTGAACCCCCGAATCCGGAGCCCCCGAAGAGCCCTGAGCCACCCCCGGGACAAGAGAAGAGCCCGGAGCCCGTGCTGAACGGGGCAGCGGTGAACGGGCTGGAGGGCCCGGCCACCGATGCGCAAGGGGACGATGGCCAGGGGCTGTCCCGCCGCAGGGTGGTCCGGGTGGTGCGCAAGGTGGTGCGCAAAGTCCTGCCAGGGGAGGATAATGGCGGTGCCAAGGAGCCAGGACGAGACACCAAGTCTCCTGAGCCAGTGCGAGATGCCAAGTCTCCCGAGCCGGTGCCACCCCCGCGGAAGGAGGACACTGGCCGTCCCGCCATCCCGGCTCCCCCTCCTGCGCCACCTGCCCCTGCCATGCCGGCAGCCCCCGCCAAGCCAGAGCCCAAAGATGAGATCTCAGCAGGGCTCAAAACCCTCATGGCAAAGGGCAAAACCAAAGAGCACCGTCCGCGGCTCCGGCCAGGGGACAGGCGGGAAGAGAAGTCCCCTGAGCCAGCCAGGGGGGACACGAAGCCATCCCTGTCCTCGTGTGCCGAAGCCAAGCCAGAGCCGCTGGCGCAGCCTTCGGGAGGGAAAGTGGAGCCGGCAAAGGCATCCGCTCCGAAACCCACTGCCCTGGAGAGGCACAAGGTACCGGTGTGTGTACACGACGGGGAACGCTCTAACGTGGCGGCGGGTCTGTGCCACCCCACGTGGCACGGTGTGAGCTCACCTGCATGGTTTGCAGTGGTTTTGGGGTGTGTGGTGCTGGGCGAGGGTCATTTTTTGGGGCAGTCGCGTGTGCTGTGGCCACCCCATGACGCTGCCCCTTGTCTCTCCCCCGGCTCATGTGGAGAAGAAGCTGCAATCCGTCGAGAAGCGTCCAACCCCCGCGAAAACCACCCCGGCACCCGCCCAGAAGGTGTGTGGGAGCAGGGACCCTGATCCCTGGGCAATGTGGGGTATCCGCCGGTATCCGAGCTGTGCTGGCCTTGGCACCCGTGGGTCTGTGCCAGCCTTCGCCCTGGTACCCGCCCCAAGCACCAGTGGGCTGCAGGGATGGGAAAGCTTTTGCAATAGCCCCTCTGGCACCTGCTGTGCCATGAGTGCCAGGCCGGTGGGAGCTGTGGGGGCTGTGGGGCGGTTGGCCTGGTGCTAATGGTGCTCTGCCTCCAGGCAGCCCCCAGCCCTGCGTCCCAGCTGAGCCCGTCGGAGGATGCCCAGCGCCGGTTGGAGAGGATCTTCACTGCTTCTGTAATTCCAGGGGCGTTGGTGCTCGTGTGCCGCCCGCCCGGGGATGGGGACACGTGGGCAGCGTGTGGCTGTGCCGTATGCTCCACATAGAGTGATTGTACCCCTGTGTTGGGCCACCAGCCCTGTGGTCCCTCTCTGCGTGGCACTGATGGCAGGGATTGGATGAGTGGGGATGCCAGTGGGTTTGGGGTCACTGCCTGGACCAGTGTGTCCAGCCATGGGGATCTGCAGTGCCCAGCAGCCCCGATGGTGGCATCTCCATGGCAGCCTGGGCATGGCTGCCTGTGGCTAGGACAGTGCTCAGGCAGTGCCGTGGGGGATTGTTGCCGTGCCTGGGCCCGTGGCACATGGCAATGCTGCTGCTGCTGCTCTCTACTTCTCACCTCCTCTCTTCTCCCTTCTCTCCTCCTTCCTCACTGCTGTTAGCTGGACCCCGCCGCCTCCACCTCGGCACCCAGCCAGGTACCGTACCCCCGGCCTCAGGAGCCTTCTGCCTCCGTCGGCGACCCCCTGCCGTCCTCTGTCTGCCGCTGGGCTGGCGTCTGTGCCCGTGCCTCATGCTGGAGCGTAAGGCTTTCCCCATCCCGCCCTGCTCCGTGGGCTCCCACGTCACCCACGGGGCTGGAGGGTGCTGGGGTGGCCGGGACTGGGTGCCTCTCCCATAGCGGGATCGTGCTGGGGAACCAGGCATCCCGGGAGGGTGCTCTTGGTGGAGGTGACCCATCTGGGGTGGGCAGGGATGCAGAGCATGATGGAAAGGGGCAGAGCACCTGGCATAGGCAGGATGCGTGGCTTGTGCCGAAGCAGCCGTGGCGCGTGATGCTGGCAGTGCTCACGTCGGCACAGCGGTTCCCAGCCCTGGGGCTTCGGCGTCACGACCTCGTGGCCAGCGTTCTTCCCAGCTTCGTATGTCCCCAGCACTGTGCTGGACCTGCCACTCTGCCGGCCACAGCGGTGGCTGTGGCGCTGGGAGCTCTCGTGGGGTTTGGCACAATGGTGCTTTGCCCTCACTCGCTTCCCGCTGCCGCTTTCTGTGCCGTCCGTGGGGCAGAGATTAACCCTTCTCGCCTTCACGCCCCGTCTCTCGGCCTCGCCAGGGTCAAGCGGACGATGCCCCGGCAGCCCCCTTTGGCCCCGTCCCTGCTGCAGCTCAGGTTTGGCTCTGGGGCTCACCCTGCTCCCGGGTGGCGGGGACATCCCTGCTGTGTTGGCCGTGTCAACCCGGCATGTCCCACGTTGTCTCTGCGCCATCACTGTGCGGTGTCCAGTATCCCTCCATTATGTCCCTGCAGTGTGTCTTGTGTCCCTACAATGTGCCCCTGCAGCATGTCCCTTGTCCCCACAGCATGCCCAGTGTCCCTGCATCCCGGCACGTGGCTGGCATGGGTGCCCGCTCTCTGGGCTGCAGTTTGGGAGCTCGGCCCCTCCAGCCTTGCCCAGGGTGGCCGTGGTGAATGCAGTGTGGTGGCCACTGTGACTACATGTCTGTCCCAAGCTGTGGCAGGGCCCTGGTGGTTTCTGCAGCCCCGAGCCCACTGGTATCCCCAGGGGCAGCGGGCATATGTGCTGGGTGGGCTTGGAGATTGTGCAGGGTGGCCATGACTGCCTGGCATGTGGTTCTGTGGCCAGGTAGCCCTGCTCTCTCCAGCAGGGGCGTGGGGAGGGAGTGAGATGAGATGAGGGGCAGGTGACCACGGCTGCTCCACATCTCTCTGTCCCACAGGCCAAGACAGAGGAGCAGATAGCGGCCGAGGAGGCCTGGTATGAGACCGAGAAGGTTTGGCTGGTACACAAGGATGGCTTCTCCTTGGGTGAGTCAGGGGTCAGTCCGGTGCCACTGGGATAGGGGTACCCTGTCCTTCTTATGGCACAGCAAGCCCCCCCGACCTGGCTGCGGTGTTCCCGGGGGGGCTGCTGGCATGGCCCTGCTGAGCACCCCATGCCCCTCGCAGGCAGCCAGCTGCGGCCGGGGGAGGGCAGCCCCCTGCCCGAGGGCAAGGTGAAGGTGAAGCTGGACCATGACGGTACCGTCCTGGAAGTGGAGGAGGATGATGTGGAGAAGGTAGGGCCGTGGGCTGGGGGATGACGGGGCAGACTCCAGTTCCCTGCCTGACGCCATCCCCCTACTTCACTGCCAGACAAACCCCCCCTCTTGCGACCGCGTGGAGGATCTTGCCAGCCTCCTCTACCTCAACGAGTCCAGCGTGCTGCATACGCTGCGGCAGCGCTACGGCGGCAACCTCTTGCACACCTACGCCGGCCCCACCATGGTCATCATCAACCCGCTGAGCTCCCCCTCCATGTACTCTGAGAAGGTGACCCTGCTGCTGGGGAGGGGGTGGACCGGAGGGGACAGCGGCTGGGAGCCGTGCCACCGGGCAGAGGGAGCCGGTGGGGGTGGCGAGGGACTGACCCTGGCCCGCTCCCTGCCAGGTCATGCATATGTTCAAAGGATGCCGCAGGGAGGACACGTCCCCGCACATCTACGCAGTGGCCCAGGCCGCCTACCGCAGCATGCTGATGAGCCGCCAGGACCAGGCCATCGTCCTGCTGGGCGCCAGTGGCAGCGGCAAAACCACCAACTGCCAGCACCTCGTCCAGTACCTCGCCACCATCGCCGGCAGCACCGGAAAAGTCTTCTCCGGTGAGTCCCCGGCAGGGCGCGGGGTCCCCGTGCCACCTGTGCGCCTCTTTCTTTGCGGTCACAGCCCATCCGGCAACAGCCGGACACACGGCACGCACTGCACTTTCACTTTCTCACGCCAGTCCGTTTGCCGCGCTCTTGAGGGCCGATCGCGGTGCGGAGCACGGCACAGGAGCAGCAGCGCTTGCCCGGCCAGCGGTGCCGGCTCTGGCCACCCGCCACACAGCCCCTGCACCCCACCGCCCCGCTTCTCTTCCCGCAGTGGAAAAGTGGCAGGCGCTCTACACCGTCCTGGAGGCTTTTGGCAATAGCAGCACCGGCATGAACAGCAACGCCACGCGCTTCTCCCAGATCATCTCACTGGACTTCGACCAGGCTGGACAGGTGGCGTCTGCCTCCGTACAGGTGAGGGGGCCAGGGTGGTCCCCCACCCAGCTTGGGAACTTGTCTGTCCTTACTGCCGTGGTCCCCCTTGGCACGGGACCTGGTCTGTCCTCATTGTGGCGGCCCCCCTTGGCACAGGAACTGGTCCATCCTCGCTGCTCTGGCCCCCCTCAGCATGGGAGCTTGTCCACCCTCACCAAGTTGGCCTTCCTGGGCATGGTCCGTCCTCACCAGTGTATTTCCGCCCAGCACCTCGACTGTGCTTGCAGCACTGAGCAGCCAGGCATCCTGCTCTCACCTTTGTTCACTCCCAATCGTGCACAGATCAGACCATCTTCCCATCCTTGCTGAGTTAGCCCTGATATTGGGGTGTCTTTCTGCCAGATACCTCCCCAGTGTCATAGCAGCAGAACCCTTAAAATTCAAGAGAGCCACTTCTTGCTCTTAAAATAGCAGGCAGCCCAAGAGAGGAGATACTCACAGGTTACTTGGATAATGTTTGCATTCATACGGTGTCCTGTGATGGGCAGGAGACCCTCATGTCTCTGTGGGGACCCTGAGCAGGCAGCAAGGATGAGGCTGGGATGGACTGGGGGAGGTCTTAGTAGGAGTGGGGTTCTCAGGGACAGTTCCCAACCCTCCCACCTCTACCAGACACTGCTGCTGGAGAAGCTGCGTGTGGCCAGGCGCCCAGCCAACGAGGCCACCTTCAACGTCTTCTACTACCTGCTGGCCTGCTCCGACAGCGCCCTGCGGTGAGCTGGGGGGAGCGAGGGCACGGCCCTGGCCTGAGGGGTCTCTGGGGTCTCCCCCACAGGGCCAATCTCGGTGTTTATCTGTCTCCACAGGACTGAGCTTCACTTCAACCACCTGGCAGAGAACAACATCTTCAGCATAGTGCCTCTCTGCAAGGTCACTGCTATGGGGCTGGGTGGGGGGCTGTAGCAGGGAGGGACAGGGTTCCCTGGCCCGTTCGGGTGCAGGGGGAGGTCAAGCTGGGTTCCCACACTGATGGCTCCCGTTGCTCTCCACAGCCAGAAGAAAAGCAGAAGGCAACTCAGCAGTTCAACAAGCTCCAGGCTGCCATGAAAGTGATGGGCATCTCCAGCGATGAGCAGAAAGCCTTCTGGCTCGTCCTGGGCGCCATTTATCATCTGGGGGCTGCTGGGGCCACAAAAGGTAACGAGCGACTCAGGGCTGGGAGGCATTAACGAGCCAAGACTTGGGGCTGATGGCTGCAGGAGGTCCTGGAGCGATCACCAGCACCTCGGCACCTTGCAAACGGCTCCCCCCAGCGTGGCTGAGCTCTGGAGAGGGGGTGTTTGGGGCTGTGTCAGGTGGAGGACAACACCCTGCCACCCTGGAGTACCCGGTTTTGCCCCCTTGTTTGGGATGGTCCCACTGGCTGCTGGGAACACCCCAAGACACCCCAAGAGCCTGGGCTGGCCCCTGCCAACCTGGGGGACTAGCAGCTTGGCTGGGGCTTAGGGTGTTGGGGGTGCATGTGTCCCCCATCCCCAGTGTAACACCTCTCCTCCCTGTCGTCCCCGCAGAGCCGCTGGCAGACGGAGCCGGTAATCAGAGCTGGGTGGGGGGGCTCTGCTCCGTGTGGTGCTGCACGATACTGGTTTTGGGCCTGAAATGGGGGCTTGGGATGCAGCTGGTGTGCCAGGACCAACCCTGACCCCTGACTGGGTCCTGGCAGCTTCAAATTTGCCTGCTGCCCATCAGGACCCCCACATCTGGTCCTCTTGGCACCACTGGTGGTGTGGGACAGGGCTGCTCTGGCACCCAGAGCTCCCCATGGGCTGCGGGGCTTGTTCTGATGGGCACCAGCTTCACTCTCCATCTCTAGGGGTGGTGAATTTGGCTTTGTGGGGCTCCCGTTCTCCCCGTGAGGCTTCCACCTTCTCTTCTGTGTTGCTGGAAGCCTCTCGTGGTGCTACACACTGGTGGGAGGGCCTGGGCACAGCACAACCAAAATGGGCACCTGGAACTGGTGGCAGAATTTGTACCCTTGGGCGGAAAAGATGAGTTGGGGATGGGGAGGGAGAGAGCGGAGGGGTCCTGGGATGCAGTGTGGCGCAGCGGGGTGCTGTGCTGGCCCATGGGGTGCTTTGAGGCACTAGAGGGCAGCAGGGCCCTGCTGCAGCCAGCACAGTGTGATGGTGGCTTGGGAACTTCACGAGGGCCTACTGGAGGGGACCCTCAGATCCTGCTCGGGGGGAGCATCCCCATATCCTGTTCAGGGCAACCATCCCAGCTCTATGCTGCTTCTGGAACCTCCCCTGCATCTCGTGGACACTGGGGATGCTCAGAGCCAGCTCAGCTGCTGCAGTCCCCAGCTCCTTGGCCCCTGTGACTCTTGTACTGGGCTGGATCAGACAATGGCTCCCCACGCCCCGGGGCAGATCTGAGTGGCTCCCCATCAGTGCCCATGGCACGCTTGGGGTTCACAGGAGAAGGGACCCCATGCCAGGTCACAGCCTTTCACTGCAGCGATCCCTGGGCGGGGGGAGACCAGGCTTGGCATGTGCGTGACGTGGCGGTGCCTGTGCCTGGTGCGTAGGGGCGGGAGGGCGTCCCCGTGCCGCGTGTCCGCGCTGTGCCGTGCCGTTGTTTCTAACCCCTGTCTCTGTTCGCATGGTGCATGCTGCCCTTTGGCAATGCAGACGCCGACGAAGGTAAAGTCTTGTTCTCCGCGCGTGCCGCCTTCCCCCTCCCACGTGCCACCGCCTTCCCTCCGTTTGTGTCCCTACCTGTCACCATTAACCTACTCCCACCTCCCCTGCCCTCCCCTGGCATCCATGTGCTTGTGTCTGGCAGCCGTGTTCTGTCCTGCCACGGTCGCAATGGGGCTGCTCAGCGCACGTGGCTGAGCAGGGACGTGCGTGCTGGGCTGGCTCAGAGCCCTGCACTGCCACAGGCCCCAGGGGTCTCTGGGCAGCCGTGGCAAGGGATGACCCCCGTCTGCCCACCCCACAGTATGGCTCTGGGCTCAGCCCTACAGAGGCATGAAGCTGTTCATGTTCCCGTGTCCTCTAACTGGACCCCAAAACATGCTTCGTCATGTGCTCCCACTGCGCACAGCATCCCCAGCCTACTCTGGGAAACTCTGAGCTCATCCCATGGCAGGCTGGAAACACTCCCCATTTAGGGGGATGTCCTGGCCGGCACTGAGCTCCCTTCTCCACCCTCCAGCCGGGAGGAAGCAGTTTGCACGGCACGAGTGGGCTCAGAAGGCCGCGTACCTGCTGGGCTGCAGCCTGGAGGAGCTTTCCTCCTCTATCTTCAAACACCAGCCCAAGGGCACCCTGCAGCGATCCACCTCCTTCCGTCAGGGCCCCGACGATCCCCCCCTGGGTGACGGCAGCTCAGGTAGGGTGAGGGACGATGGGATGGGGAGTGGTCCTGGGGGATGCCAGGTTGGTGACACTCAAGATTTCCTTGACCAGGTCCCAAGCTGACGGCGCTGGAGTGCCTGGAGGGCATGGCAGCTGGCTTGTATTCTGAGCTCTTCACCCTCCTCATCTCCCTCCTAAACAGGTACTTGTCGGGGAGGCAGAGGGGAGAGCTGGGGGGGACCCTGGCAGCACCCGCTGACCCCTCTTTGTCCCCACAGGGCGCTGAAGTCAAGCCAGCACTCGGTTTGCTCGGTGACGGTGGTGGACACCCCTGGAGCTCAAAACCCCGAGCTGGCGGGGCAGAGCCGGGGGGCCAGCTTCGAGGAGCTCTGCCACAACTACGCCCAGGAGCGCCTGCAGCTTCTCTTCCACCAGCGCACCTTCGCCCGTGAGCTGGAGCGCTACAAGGAGGTAACGGGGATGCTCAAGGCTGCCATCGCCTCCTCCCCTCCTGCCCTGTCCTCTCCTCTCTGCACCAGCACCTTCTGCGTTCCCCCACCTTACTCTTTTACTCTGTGGTCGCTCTGGACCAGTCCAGCTGAAGCAGCCCCAACATGATGCTCGGTCAGGGGCTCCCCAACTTTCCCGCTGTGGGTGGTCCCTTTGCCAGCAGCTGTGGCCCGGCCAAGCAGCTTTGCCTACAAACCTGCCAGACTGGGAGGCAATGGGGTGGCTGTGGGTGGTGGTGGGGAAGATCACTGCTATTCAGTGGGCCCAGGTGGCCAAGAAGGCCAGGAGCATCCTGGCTTGGATCAGCACTGGTGTGGCCAGCAGGACTAGGGCAAGGATTGTCCCCCTGGACTGGACACTGGGGAGGCCATGCCTCGAATACTGGGTTCAGTTTTGGGCCCCTCACTCCCAGGAGGACCTTGAGGGGCTGGAGTGTGTCCAGAGAAGGGCAATGAAGCTGGGGAAGGTTCTACAGCAGGAGTCTGGTGAGGAGTGGCNGCTGGAAACACTCCCCATTTAGGGGGATGTCCTGGCCGGCACTGAGCTCCCTTCTCCACCCTCCAGCCGGGAGGAAGCAGTTTGCACGGCACGAGTGGGCTCAGAAGGCCGCGTACCTGCTGGGCTGCAGCCTGGAGGAGCTTTCCTCCTCTATCTTCAAACACCAGCCCAAGGGCACCCTGCAGCGATCCACCTCCTTCCGTCAGGGCCCCGACGATCCCCCCCTGGGTGACGGCAGCTCAGGTAGGGTGAGGGACGATGGGACGGGGAGTAGTCCTGGGGGATGCCAGGTTGGTGACACTCAAGATTTCCTTGACCAGGTCCCAAGCTGACGGCGCTGGAGTGCCTGGAGGGCATGGCAGCTGGCTTGTATTCTGAGCTCTTCACCCTCCTCATCTCCCTCCTAAACAGGTACTTGTCGGGGAGGCAGAGGGGAGAGCTGGGGGGGACCCTGGCAGCACCCGCTGACCCCTCTTTGTCCCCACAGGGCGCTGAAGTCAAGCCAGCACTCGGTTTGCTCGGTGACGGTGGTGGACACCCCTGGAGCTCAAAACCCCGAGCTGGCGGGGCAGAGCCGGGGGGCCAGCTTCGAGGAGCTCTGCCACAACTACGCCCAGGAGCGCCTGCAGCTTCTCTTCCACCAGCGCACCTTCGCCCGTGAGCTGGAGCGCTACAAGGAGGTAACGGGGATGCTCAAGGCTGCCATCGCCTCCTCCCCTCCTGCCCTGTCCTCTCCTCTCTGCACCAGCACCTTCTGCGTTCCCCCACCTTACTCTTTTACTCTGTGGTCGCTCTGGACCAGTCCAGCTGAAGCAGCCCCAACATGATGCTCGGTCAGGGGCTCCCCAACTTTCCCGCTGTGGATGGTCCCTTTGCCAGCAGCTGTGGCCCGGCCAAGCAGCTTTGCCTACAAACCTGCCAGACTGGGAGGCAATGGGGTGGCTGTGGGTGGTGGTGGGGAAGATCACTGCTATTCAGTGGGCCCAGGTGGCCAAGAAGGCCAGGAGCATCCTGGCTTGGATCAGCACGGGTGTGGCCAGCAGGACTAGGGCAAGGATTGTCCCCCTGGACTGGACACTGGGGAGGCCATGCCTCGAATACTGGGTTCAGTTTTGGGCCCCTCACTCCCAGGAGGACCTTGAGGGGCTGGAGTGTGTCCAGAGAAGGGCAATGAAGCTGGGGAAGGTTCTACAGCAGGAGTCTGGTGAGGAGTGGCTGAGGGACCTGGGGTTGTTCAGCCTGGAGAGAGGAGGCTCAGGGGAGACCACTTTGCTNCTGCGAGGCCGGGCTCATGCAGCTGGACGTGCCCCTCCTGCGTGCCCAGCTCCGCGGTTCCCGTCTGCTCGATGCCCTCCGCATGTACCGCCAAGGTGAGCCGTGCCACCGGCACTCCAGCACTCGTGGCGGGGGGATGCCAAGGNAGGAGGCTCAGGGGAGACCACTTTGCTCTCAACAGCTCCCTGAAAGGGACGTCGCCCTCAGCACCCAGCATCTCCCTGTGCTGTGCCGGCGCAGCACCGGGACACTGGGAAAGCCCCCATCTCCCGCCTAGACCCCATTGAGACCAATGCCTTGACCGGTTGCCGGTCCCTATTGTTGCTCCCCTGCTGCACAGGCACTAACTGCACCTCTTGCCTCTCACCAGGAGAACATAGAGCTCGCCCTGGCTGATGCTGAGCCCGGCTCCTCTGGCTCTGTAGCTGCCATCGACCAATCCTCGCACCAGGCACTGGTAAGCCCCCACCGCGCTTCCTCATGGCTACACCATGGCAGTTTGTGGCATGTGACAGCGGCCGGGCGGCTTTCCTGGCCCTTTGGCAGGAGTTAGGGGAAGGAGAGGGGCTGTCCTGGAGGCTTGGCCCTGAGAGCGTGGCTGTAACCACATGTGCAGCCCCCAGCCCTGATGCATCACCCAGTATGGTGTCCCTGCCATCCCATGCCGAGAGGAGCCCTTGGGTGATCTTCAGGGTGCTCCAGTCCCTGCGGTGCACCAATTCCCAGGGTGCTCCTGTTCTCAAGGTGCTCTGGTCCCTAAAGTTCTCAGGTCCTCAGGGTGCACAGGTCCCTGAGGTTCTCCAGTCCCTGGGGTGACCTGATCTCCAAGGAGCTCAGATGCCCGGGGTGCACAGGTCCCCCAGGTTCTCCAGTCCTTGAGATGCTCTGGTCCTCAGGGTGCGTAGGTCCCTACGGTGCACCAACAGTCCCTGGGGTGCTCCAGTCTCTGCTGGAGGAGGCTTCAGAGACCATGAGGAGCTGCTAGCTCCACCCCTGAGCTGAGTTCCATCCCATGGGTGCCTGGGCACAGCATTTTCCACCCCAGTGAACATCCCATTGCCCTTTGCCTGCTGGGTCTCCATTAAGCAGGGGCCCTCTTGGCCTCGCTGCTGATAGCAGCCGAGGTTTCACACTGCCTGGGTGGACCTGAGATGGGTCATGCCCCCCTGGCCAGAATTCTGGGCCTGGTGCAAGCATGGTGTCACCCACAGGTCCGGTCCCTGGCCCGCACGGACGAGGCAAGGGGGCTGCTGTGGCTGCTGGAGGAGGAGGCGTTGCAGCCGGGCGGCAACGAGGACACCTTGCTGGAGCGGCTCTTCTCCTACTATGGGCCCCAGGAAGGGGGCAAGAAAGGTCAGAGGGGACTCTGAGCTGCTGGACCGTGTGTCAAGAGAAGCCCTGGCCCCGTGCTCATCAATGCCATGTCTCCCTGCAGGGCAAAACCCACTGCTCCCCAGTGACAAGCCCCGACACTTCCTCCTGGGTCACAGCTCCGGGACCAACTGGGTGGAATACGATGCCACGGGCTGGCTCAACTATGTCAAGCACAACCCAGCCTCCCAAAATGCCTCTGTCCTACTGCAGGAGTCACAGAAGTGAGCAGGGTACTGGGGTGGAGAGCGTGGTGAGGGAGGTGACACGTTTCTGGGGGTGACATCCCCTCTGTGCCCTGCAGGAAGGTCATCAGCAGCCTGTTTGCTGGCCGTGGTGGGTCGGCGCTGGTGCTGTCGGGCTCGGTGGCAGGGCTGGAGGGAGGCTCTCAGCTGGCCCTGCGCCGGGCCACCAGCATGCGCAAGACCTTCACCACCGGCGTGGCCGCCGTCAAGAAGAAGTCCCTCTGCATCCAGATCAAGCTGCAAGTGGTGAGTGAGTGGCTCCCAAGGGGGTGGTCTCCAGGTCCAGCCAGGGCCCTGCTGCCTGCCACCACTCACCCCTCTCTCCTGTGCCTACAGGACGCCCTTATCGACAGCATCAAGAAGTCCAAGCTCCACTTCGTGCACTGCTTCCTGCCCAAGGCGGCGGGGGCCGGCGGGGACCCCCAGGCTCTGCCGTGCCGGCGGGTGAGCGGCAGTGAGCTGGAGCTGCCGGCGGCGGAGCACTGCGAGGCCGGGCTCATGCAGCTGGACGTGCCCCTCCTGCGTGCCCAGCTCCGCGGTTCCCGTCTGCTCGATGCCCTCCGCATGTACCGCCAAGGTGAGCCGTGCCACCGGCACTCCAGCACTCGTGGCGGGGGGATGCCAAGGCAGCGGTCTGCATCCTGCTGGTGGTGTGGATGCTGTGAAGGTCCCGGCTGCATCTCCTCCCTGGGAAGCCAAACCCCCCCTGGGGAACCCCTTTGGCACGTGCCGCTGCTCTGAGCTCCGCCGCTGCCAGCCCCAGGGTGGTCCTGTCCCCATCGCCCCTCCTCGGCAGGGCCTTATCTGTGCTGGGGACAGTCATGGCCTTAATTGGGTGTCTCGGCTGGTGCTGCCGGCTCCTGGCAGCTCTCCCGCTGGCAGCCAGCCCCTGTCCCACTGGGGCGAGGGACTCCGGGTCGTGCTCAGCAAAGCATTTATCGATACGCGTGGCCGGCCGCCGAGATGAGGTTTTATTGCCTGGAGGCCGGACCCTTCCTGCCGGGATTGGAAATCGATGCCGCCCGCACACCTCCTGGATCGATGGCCATGGTCAGCCGGCTGTGCCGGGGTCAGCGTCCCCGTCAATACCTCGTCGTTAATTAAGATGTGGAGGCTCAGCACCGTGAGCCCGATGCAGAAGTTGGCTGCGGCTCAGAGCGGAGCCAGAGCGGGGCCTGTTTGCTTGCACAGGTGGCACGTGGTCCTTGTGATTCCCCCGAGGCAGGATCTGGCCGCTTTCTCCCCAGATCCCGGCCAAAGCTGCTGGAGTACACGGCCAAGGAAAACCTTCTGGGGAGGCTTGGGGCACTCCGGTCGTGCCTGGCCGTGTGGGGACCTTGTGCCACGTGGGATGACCCCATCAGCTCTCCCAAAAGATGGGTCCCAGCAAGTCAGGGCACATGGAGCTGTCCTTGGCTGTCCCTGGCGCATCCCGGCTGCCCCTACAGCCCTGCTCTCCTTTACTCCCCCCAGGTTACCCCGACCACATGGTGTTTGCGGAGTTCAGGCGGCGCTTTGACGTCCTGGCCCCGCACCTGACCAAGAAGCACGGGCGCAACTACATTGTGGTGGATGAGAAGCGGGTACGTTCTCCATGCTGGGGCCAGCTCTGCAGTCCAGGGGTCTCCTGCACCCCGGGGCACTGGCAGCCCAACCCTGACACCTCTTCCTCCCCACAGGCAGTGGAGGAGCTCCTGGAGTCTCTGGACCTGGAGAAGAGCAGCTACCACATGGGCTTGAGCCGGGTATGATGCCCGACTGCGGGTGCCAGCAGTGGCACGGGCGCGGGGGGGTGGCACAAGGGCAGTACTGTTTACTCCCATCTCCAGCATTCCCGGTGTGCCTGGGGAATATAACCCCCGCAACGGGACAGGATCAGTGGCCTGAGGGAAGAGCCACATTCCCAGCAGCCGGTGTGGCAGGGGGGTGGCATAGAGTGGCCGGAGGGATGCCGGCGCACATTGGCATCTCACCCTGCTCCCCTCCCGCAGGTGTTTTTCCGGGCCGGATCACTGGCCAGGCTGGAGGAGCAGCGGGACACACAGACCAGCAGAAACATCACCCTCTTCCAGGCAGTGTGCAGGGGCTTCCTGGCAAGGCAGCAGTTCAAGAAGAGGAAGGTTCGTCCCAGCAGCTCTCCCCTCCCTGCTCCGCAGCACAATTTCGCCTAAAATGGGCAGCGCAGCCTTTCTGCAGCCGCCTGGGCCAGCACCTCCTCCTCCTCCCACCTCCCCCCGCGGCCGCCCAGCCGTGGGGAGCCGTGGGGGGCCGGGGGGAACCAGGAGGCTGGGGAGAACCGGTGAGGAGGGTGCTGAGCATCGCCGCAGTGGGATGAAGCAGCGTCTCGGCTCCTGCTTTTAGTTCTAAAGAGGGCGTAAAACAGGCGTCTCGGCGGCGCCTCGCCTTTCGCGAGATTAGCCTTTGGAGGGGCTGGAGGGAATCAAGCAGCAGATAAGCTGGGGGCAATCAGCCCAAATGCTAACGAAGGGGAGTATGCCGGGGTGCTGAGCTCCCTCCCACCCGACTGTCCCACCGGTGACGCCCCGTGCTGATACCGTGCCCCGCACAGATCCAGGATTTGGCCATCCGGTGCGTGCAGAAGAACATCAAGAAGAACAAGGGAGTGAAGGACTGGCCCTGGTGGAAGCTCTTCACCACCGTGCGGCCCCTCATCGAGGTGCAGCTCACCGAGGACCAGATCCGCGGCAAAGACGTGGGTATCTCTGTGCTGGGGGGCACTGGATGGGGCAGGGTGAGCTCGAGGGACTGTTGGTCCGGGGCAGGACCCCACAGTGGGGTGGGATGCAGGATCTCACGGTAAGGTGGGTTGCGGGATCCTGCAGTGGGTTGGGATGCAGGATTTTGCAGCAGGATGGGATGCAGGATCCTGTACAGGCAGGGTGTGATGCAGGACCCCAGGGAAAGGTGGGATACAGAACCCAGGGTGGGATGCAGGAGCCCACGATGCGATGAGATGCAGGACCGTGGCTGCCCGTGCCCCGTCAGCGCCAGGCTCGAATTGCTCCCTAATTTGCGAATCAGCATGTCATTAGCATCCCGAGAGCCGGCTGTTGCATGAGCCCAATTACAAGGCGTGGAGAATGGAAATGAAACCGTGCGCCGAGAGGCATATGCAGGGGCTCCGCGCCGCGCTGGCAACCAGACACTTGTGCCCCCGCCGAGCCTGTGCGGCACCGAGCCGCTGCCTGGCTCAGCTTTCACCCCTACCTGCCGAGGACAGGCACCTGGGGTGGGGGCATCTGGGCCCCTCCTGCCCTCCCCCAGCCTGTGCTGGGACCAGAGGAGAGGAGAGAGATGTGTTTGAAGCTGGCATCCGGGCACGCCTCCCTGGGGCTGGCTGGTGGTCCCTGGACATCCCGGTGGGCCCCCTCCCTTCCCACTCAGGCTGAGTGCTTCCAAACCCCTTGTGAGCGGCCGATGGGTGGGTTTGCTCCCTCCCCCTCTCCTGGGGGCTGTGGGGACCCCTCTCCAGCTTTGCCGGGGCTGCCTGGTGCTTCAGCACCATTTATGGGGTTGGAGTCAGCATGGCGGAGTGGGTTGGGGAAAGTCCCTGCCCAGCCCTTGGCAGAAAAGAGTGGCCCCCACCCTGGGAGCTCCCACCATGCCCACCCACTGCTAGGGGGGTCTAGGGGGTGTGGAGACTTGCCAGGCTCCTGCCTGCCAGCCTCTTGCGCCTGCCCCCTCCCTCACCGCTCGCTTTGTTGCAGGAAGAGATCCAGCAGCTGAAGAGCAAACTTGAGAAAGTGGAGAAGGAGCGTAACGAGCTCCGGCTCAACAGCGACCGCCTGGAGAGCAGGGTAGGTCCTTGCCGGTGCTGGGCTGGGGTTTGATGCCATGCTGGCCTGCCCCAGCCCGTGATCCTACTCCCCCCCACCATACCTAGATCACAGAGCTGACATCGGAGCTGACGGACGAGCGCAACACCGGCGAGTCGGCTTCCCAGCTGCTAGACGCTGAGACGGCCGAGAGGCTGCGGGCTGAGAAGGAGATGAAGGACCTGCAGGTACAGGCATCTCTCCCCGACCTCGCAGCATCTCCCACCTCACCCTGGCGCTCACCACGACCGTGTTCCCTCCCAGGCCAAGTATGATGCTCTGAAGAAGCAGATGGAGTCGATGGAAATGGAGGTGATGGAGGCTCGGCTCATCCGGGCGGCCGAGCTCAACGGGGAGCTCGACGATGATGATTCAGGTACCATCCTGCCTGCAGTGCTCACGGCTGGCAAACCCTGGGTGCCCTGTGGGCACAGCACCATTCCCTCTCCCCACGGTGGCCCCGCACCACCCCACACAGCCACCCGGTGACCCCGTTTTCCCGCGCAGGCGGCGAATGGCGGCTGAAATACGAGCGGGCTGTACGGGAGATCGACTTCACCAAGAAACGGCTGCAGCAGGAGCTGGAGGACAAGCTGGAGGTGGAGCAGCAGAGCAAGAGGCAACTGGAGCGGAGAGTGAGTGGGGCTCAACCCCAGGGACCCCTCAGTCCCCTTAGCATGGAGAGGGGCAGGGGGTGGGCAGTCGCTGCCTGCTCAGAGCTGAGGGACCACATGGAGAGAGCAGTGAGGACATGGTGGCTTCTTGGAGCCCTCACCACGCTGCCCGCTCCTGCCCGCAGCTGACAGACCTGCAGGCAGACAGCGAGGAGAGCCAGCGGGCGCTGCAGCAGCTGAAGAAGAAGTGCCAGCGCCTGGCTGCAGAGCTGCAGGACACCAAGCTGCACCTTGAGGGCCAGCAAGGACGGAACCATGACCTGGAGAAGAAGCAGCGGAGGTGGGGACCGTATGCTGGCAGCTGGGGGGTGACGAATGCGGAGGGGGATGGCATCAGCACTGCACAGCGAGCCTTCTTGCAAAGTGGCATTACCATTTTAGCAGGGATTTGGGCACTTCACCAACTCCCACTTGGCCGAGGTGTCTCCAGCAGGATGGGGCTGCCCGGGTTGGATGTGTTTATTGCGGGGTACACACGCACCGATGACCTTCTGAGGGGCCTGGAGCCAAGTGATCCCGCTGTGTGGGGTGGTGCCCCATGGCAGAGGCTGCTTGTGCCCCACAGCTCTGCTCAGTGCTCACTCTCAACCCGTCCCCTCTCCCAGCCCTGAAGTTTGTTAACGTTATTAAGCAGCAGGGACGCTTTCATCTCATTATGGTAATGATCACACACACAAATACGGCGAGAGAATCCAATCTAATTAATTTCAATTTCCGCGGATTGGAGTCTGTGCTAATGCAGCTGTTTATTACCCGGCGCGAGGAAAAATGGGGATTAGCTGGCGAGGTGTTTAACGCAGGTCACAAACTCAAGCTCAGGGCTGTTTTCCAAGCCCTAAAGGCAGTGATTTTAGAGCAAACCCGGCTGATCCCATCCCAGGGGCACTGGGAGAGGCTGCTCTAGGCTGTGCTGAGTGCTCCCCACTGGGGGGCTCGTATGCCCTCCGAGGATTGGATCGATGCCATCTCATGCGGGACTGTGGCACTAGGCTGTGGCTTGGGCAACCAAGTGGCCGGAGACCCGCTGTGCCCTGCAGCCCCTCCATGTCCTGCAGCCCCTCTGTCTCCTGTTTCGAGGGTGTGGTGTCCCCAGCTACCTCCACGTAGCCAAGACCCCACCATTAGCAGCCACAGTCCCTGCTGGCCTGTGCCAGCCCCACGGGGTGGCTGCTGGCTCTGTGCTGTGGTGCTGAGAGAAGGTGTTGGGAGGAGTTTCTCCAAGAGGCTCCGCGCCACCACGCTGGCAATTAAAGACTCACCAACAGCACGTTTCGAATGCGCACTGGGCGGCACGCCACCCTTCCCAGTGCCTGCCGCCATGAGATGGGAAAGCTCAGTGTGGTGTCAGTGGCACAGGGCTGGGGACCTGTCCCCGGTGCCCATTGCGGGGTGCTGAGTGCCCACCCCGCTCTCCCCATGCAGGTTCGACAGCGAGCTCTCGCAGGCGCATGAGGAGGCTCAGCGGGAGCGGCTGCAGCGGGAGAAGCTGAGCCGCGAGAAGGACGTGCTGGTGGCTGAGGTCTTTGGCCTCAAGCAGCTGCTGGAGGTGAGGAGCCCTTGGTCCTCCCCCTGGTCCCCCCAGCTGGCAAGTGCCCCAAACTCACAATGACCCCCTCTCTCGACAGGACAAGGACTTGGACATTGTGGGGCTGACACAGAAGGCAGAGGCACTGGAGGCCGAGCTGCAGGACATCTCCTCCCAGGAGTCGAAGGATGAAGCCTCCCTGGCCAAGGTGAAGAAGCAACTAAGGGACCTGGAGGCAAAGGTCAAGGACCAGGAGGAGGAACTGGATGAGCAGGCTGGGACCATCCAGATGCTGGAGCAGGTACAGCAGGGAGGGGTGAGGTTTCTGGGCGGGGTGGTTTCATGCAGGGTTGTTATTACCTGGGCTGGGCTTGCCTGGGAAGAGGAGGCGATCGCCCTCAGCCCAGCGTCGAGCCAGGCATCGCGGCTGCTGACACGGCTCCTAGTCCTCCGTGCCATGGCCCGGCAGGTCACTGTGGGGCGGGCAGCTCAGCCAGCCTCAGACCAGGGGATTTTGTGGGTGAGTGGCACCCAGGGAGAGGCATAGGGGGGATCCTCATGTCCCCTTTGCTCTGACCACATCCCTGCCATTTGCAGGCCAAGCTGCGGCTGGAGATGGAGATGGAGCGGCTGCGGCAGACCCACGCCAAGGAGGTGGAGAGCCGCGATGAGGAGGTGGAGGAGATTCGCCAGTCATGCCAGAAGAAGGTAGGGCTTGGTTGTGGCCCCTCTGCCCAGGGGGGACTAGGATGTGTCCCTGTGCTCCGGCCGGGTGCTGGGAGCTGCCAGCTGGGCACCATCACGCAGCACTCGGCTCCCACGCGGCCACAGCCTGGCTCTGCTGGTCCGGCTGGTCCAACCGGTCCCTCCGATGCCCTGGCCAGCCTACACCGGGCTTTGTGCCTCTGGTTGCGCAAACACCCGGCTGGTGGGGTCAGCTGGTATCCCCAGTATGTGGGGACATGTGAGAAGACGGTCTCAGCCCCTTCCGGCTGCCCTGACTGGGTTGCCTGGACTGTCCCTTAGCTGAAGCAGATGGAGGTGCAGCTGGAGGAGGAGTATGAGGAGAAGCAGAAGGTGCTGAGAGAGAAACGGGAGCTGGAGAGCAAGTTGTCTGCTGTCAGCGAGCAGGTAGGGTGGGGGGCAGCCAGGCAGGTGCCTCACTTCAGGGACCCTGAGGTGGCCATGGAGGGGCGGGTGCCCCGCCAGCGTAGTGCTCTGGCACGGTCCCCCCTGCCGCAGGCCAACCAGCGGGACTTCGAGACAGAGAAGCGCCTGCGCCGGGACCTGAAGAGGACGAAGGCGCTGCTGGCTGATGCGCAGATCATGCTGGACCACCTAAAGAACAACGCTCCCAGCAAGAGGGAGATCGCCCAGCTCAAGAACCAGGTGTGCATCCAGACCCCCCAAAACCACAGCCTTTGAGGGACACGTAGTGTCCCCGTCGCTGAGCCGTGTCCCTGCAGCTGGAGGAGTCGGAGTTCACCTGCGCGGCCGCCGTCAAGGCCCGCAAGTCGATGGAGGTGGAGATCGAAGACCTTCACCTGCAGATTGATGACCTTGCCAAGGCCAAGGCAGCGGTAAGGGGCTTTTGGGGTGCAATGCACCCTGATGGGGCCATTTCCCACCTGCACCCTGGGGAAGACCCCCCCATCAGCGTGGCACATGCTGGCAGGATGACCGTACACCATTTGAGGGGGTTTGGGGAGGTGGGTGCCCTGCTCCTGGGGTGCAGTGGGAGATGCAGGCGGCTCCCCCCAGCTGGAGGAGCAGCTGAGCCGGCTGCAGCGGGAGAAGAACGAGGTGCAGAGTCGGCTGGAGGAGGACCAGGAGGACATGAATGAGCTGATGAAGAAGCACAAGGCGGCTGTGGCCCAGGTGAGGGGCAAACAGCACCTGCAACACCTTCTCCCCACTCTCGTAATGGCCGTCTCAGAGTTGGCACGGGGGGTCCCTGCTGATGGCCCCGGTGTGTCCCACAGGCATCCCGGGACCTGGCACAGATGAACGACCTCCAGGCCCAGCTAGAGGAGGTCAGCAAGGAGAAGCAGGAGCTGCAGGAGAAGGTGGGGAGCACCAACGGGCATGCACCCTGAGTGAAGCTGGGGAGACGAGGGGCACCCAGAGACCTGCTGCGCACACTGTGGGAGGTGCAGAGCGGTCTTACGGGGGAGCTCTCCATTGGGATGGGAGCAGCATGGTCTGCAGCTCCACTCCAGGACCAGAGTGGTTGTGGTCAAGGCTGAGCCTGTTGCCCCCTCTGCAGCTGCAAGGCCTGCAGAGCCAGCTGGAGTTCCTGGAGCAATCCATGGTGGACAAGTCGCTGGTGAGCCGGCAAGAGGCCAAGATCCGCGAGCTGGAGACCAAGCTGGAGTTCGAGCGGACGCAAGTCAAGCGCCTGGAGGTAAGCGCTGGGCTCTCCCTCCGCTCCGGCTGGGACTGGCGTGCAGTGGGACCATGAAGCAAAGCTTCCCAGGGGATCCACTGAGCACATCTCCAATATCCTCTCTCCAGGACCCCGCACACTGCAACCCTCCCTCCCCTGCTGGCAGCACGTCCCTGACCCCGCAGGGAAAGCTCCCTGCAAGCACCGATAACAGTAATCCACCGCTCGGCAAAGTGCTGCTCTTTCCCTGCATTGACTTTGGGAAATTACAGACTCTCCCGGCCCCGCTAAATGCAGCCTGCTTTATATTCTGCCTTTGCAGCTCTGCCAGGGGAGCGGAGCAGCTTAGCTCTCCTCTTAATATTTTCCGAGCTGTTATTTCCCTTCCCCGCTCGCTCTGCCGGGACCATAAATATGCAGCGGCTGGCTCAGCGGCTGGGGGAGAATGGGAGCTATTTTTTCCCTACGTTACACGCTGTAATTACTTCACACACAGTTAAATCTATTTTTCCGATTCGACAAAGCCCCTGTGGTTGTTCTGGCCTTTCCCTGGCCCCAGGGGGGGTTTTCTCCTCCAGCAACTTGTGTAAATTCATGGGGATGGGATCTGTCCTCGCATGAGCCCTTGGTGGGTGCTGCTGCATGATGAGGGGTCTGGGGGGGATGTGGGGTGACCCCCTGCCCACCACCCTGCAGAGCCTGGCCACACGGCTGAAGGAGAACATGGAGAAGCTGACGGAGGAGCGGGATCAGCGAGTGGCTGCCGAGAACCGGGAGAAAGAGCAGAACAAGCGACTGCAGCGACAGCTCCGTGATGTCAAGGAGGAGATGGGCGAGCTGGCCAAGAAGGAGGCGGAGGCCAGCCGCAAGAAGCACGAGCTGGTGAGGCACCCACAACGGGGCTGGGCAGGGAGCCAGTGGGGTTTCTCTGGGGTACCCAGCTCACTCTGCTCCTTCCCTGCAGGAGATGGACCTGGAGAGCCTGGAAGCTGCCAACCAAAGCCTGCAGTCGGACCTGAAGCTGGCCTTCAAGCGCATCGGGGACCTGCAGGCGGCCATCGAGGATGAGATGGAGAGTGACAGCAATGAGGACCTCATCAATAGGTGAGAGATCTTGGGCCTGGCTCCTGCATGAGGTGCATCACCGGGACTCACTGCTTCTCCTCATCACTTCTGAAATGCCACTGGGACCCCTCGGTTCTGCCTGGCCCTGGCAGGATGCCATCTGTCCATCCGTCCATCCATGCATCGTGCACATGTGCATCTGCCCGTGCGCCCGTGCATCTGTCTGTCCGTGCATTGTGCACCCATGCACACGGCAGTCTGTGCATCTGCGGATCCCTCCCTCCACCCGCAGCCCCCATGCAACTTCACCTACTTCTGGAGGTGCCTGAAATGCAGCCCAGGATGCGCCAGGAGCCAGGGCAGCGCAGGCTGGCCAGAGGTCTGGGGTGTTGGGATCCAGCTCAGCCCACGATGCTGGGATCCAGTCCAGCCTGGGATAACAGGATCCAGCCTAGCCTGGGATAGAATCATAGAATTGTTTTGGTTGGAAAAGACCTTTAAGATCATCAAGTCCAACCACTAACCCAGCACTACCAGGTCACCACTAAACCCTGTCCCTCAGCTCCCCATCTCCACAGCTTTGAAACCCCTCCAGAGATGGGAACTCCACTACTGCCCTGGGCAGCCTGGGCCAGGCTTTGACAACCCAGGAGGAGAAGGAAGTGTTCCTCATGTCCAACTTAAACCTCCCCTGGTGCAACTTGGGACCATTTCCCCTTGTCCTGCCACTTGTTCCTTGGGAGCAGAGCCCGATCCCCTGTGGCTTCAGCCTCCTTTTCAGGGAGTTGTTGAGAGTGAGAAGGTATCACCTGAACCTCCATTTCTCCGGGTTAAACAACCCCAGTTCCCTCAGCTGCTTCTTACAATACTTGTGCTCTAGGCCCTTCATCAGTTTTGTTCCTCTTCTTTGGACACTTTCCAGCACCTGGCCTGGGATGCTGGGATCCATCCAGGTGCAGGCCCAGGCTGGGGGTGCAGACCAGCCCCACCTCCCTCCCCTGGTCCTTCCCCACTATTTAATTTGCCCCTTATTTGTTCCCCCCCCATTTGTTCTTTTTTTTTTTTTTTTTTGTTGCTTTTATTTTCATTTGATCTCCTTTCTGTTGTGTTTTCCCCCTCTCCGACCTCCCCCCAACCCCTCCCAGTTTACAGGACATGGTGGCAAAGTATCAGAAAAGAAAGAGTAAACTGTGAGGAGATTCTCTTTCCTTCCTCCCCTCCCCTAACTCCCACCTTACCCCCGTGGGCCGGGGCCCCGCATGCCACTGGCCCGTCTCCGCATGTCCTAACAGCACCCGGCACGGCACGGCACGTAACCGCATCCCACGCTGGGGGACAGGGCACGAGCCCCCGGGGCGGGGTGGGTGATGCTCTGTCGTGGCTGGTGAGGAGCGTATCAGCGGAGCGGCGACAGAACCCCACGACCACGCGCCGTTAATATCGCTCCGCTGCGACCTGGGTCTCGCTTGACTAACGGCACGCTCGCCCAGACATAAATCTGTTTGACGTGGAATTTAATTCTGATGGTTATAAAACCTTAGTTGCCCCCAGAGTTTGTTTATGGGGCTCACAGGGATTTTTTTGTTGTTGTTGTTCTGTGGTTTTTTGTCGGATTTTTGTTTGTTGTTTTTTTTCTTTCCAAGCCGAGCTTTGCCTGGATGTATTGCAGGGGAGGGAGACACATGTGATGGAGTGCGGCTCATTGCTTTGAATTTAACAAGGAGGATTCATGCACAGGGTCTATCCCAGCCTGTCCACCGTGCTGTTTGCCGCCGTCCCCAGGCAGGGAATAAACCCAAAGTCGGGCGGATAAAACGGCCGTTTAAGATAATATGATATATCCCTTTGCCGGCAGCGGCTCGGTGGGAGCCCTCACCTCTCGCCGGCCGGCGGCGGGCTGAGGAGAAGGAGCCGTGCCGCTTCGATTTCCTTATAGATCCCGCCGGTACTGCCATAACCCTAATGAAAGCAGTAAGCAGTTGGGTATTAAGGGAGATTTATGCAGGGATGCTTTTAACGTGGAGGAATGGATTTTGCAATGCATACGGCACCTTCTTTCTAAAAGCAATCAATATGGCTACGAACGGCCATTATAAATTAGATGGTTTAAGCTAGATAGGGTTTTTTTTTTTACGCCGAGACGTAAATCAGGGGCTCTCCAGCACGGCAGGGCTGTAAATCTGCCCGCACGCTCCTGTGCCCGCCTTGCCGGAGTCGTTTCTGTTCTGCCTGCTAAACTCCTGTTTACCCAGGGCCATCAACATCGCTCTTCCTCGCTGTAATTTTACACTCGACGGTGGCCTGTAAAATGAACCCACTTATTTCCTTCCTAACCCCGGAGCTGGAAATCTCCCATGTTTTTGGAGTCTGCTGCCCCAACTCTGGCCTTACCGTCTTATCTTTCCAGCCCTGGAGCTGTGCAGTGACAGCGGGGGGACGTTGGACAGAGGGTGCAGGAGTTCTTTGTCCAGGCAGGAGGATGTTTTGGGGGTTTGGGAGGGGTGTGCCGTGGCTGTGCTTCAGGGAGCCCTTAACATGTGGGTTGAGCTGTGTGCATGTAGCTTGCACCCCAGGAGATGGAGCAGGACCACGGGATGGGGTTTTGCCCGTGCCAGGGAACAGAGGCAATGGGTGCTGGGTGCCAGCTCAGTTTCGCCTCCCCAGCACCCAGAATCTCACTGCTCCATGCTCACCTCTTGTTTTCTCCTGCCCTGACCTGCTCCTCCGGCAGTGATGGTGACTCGGATGTGGACTCAGAGCTGGAGGAGCGCGTGGATGGGGTGAAGTCCTGGCTCTCCAAGAACAAAGGCTCTTCCAAAGCACTCTCAGATGACGGCAGCCTGAAGGGCAGCAGGTAGGTGCAGGGCTGGGCACAGGCTGGGATGGCTGGGGTGCACTGTAGACACTTTCTGGTGCTTGTGTGGCTGGCCAGTGATAAGCGTTAATGTGGATAAGCGACTTGGTCTCTATTGGGGACACATGTCCCTCTCTGCAGCATCCCACCCACTGCAGCAGAGACCCATGAGCATCCACAGCCCCCTGCCCATCTGTCTTCCCAGAGTTCAGGGTGACGGATGCCTCTCCATCCTCCCCTTGTTTGCAGCCCCACCACATCCCTCCCTGCCCCTCAGCAAACACCAGCTGCCCACAACCCCCAGAAGAGGTGGGGGTCATGCCGGGCTGCCCCGATGGCGCAGGGCTGGCATGGGGCTGTGGCACACAGCCCCGCTCCTGTTCCCTGAAGAAAGCACTTGACTGCTGAGCGCAGAATGCTTTTATCCAAACCCAATTTCCTAGCAGGGCTCCGCGAGTCTCGGGAGGCTCCCCCTACTCTGCCGAGCAGGGGGGAAAGATCTGAGCCGTTTTTTTTCTTAATTGGTTTAATTTATTCAGCAGTGCAGATGTAAAACATTCTGTTATTGGAGTTAATTCCACCTTTTCTGAAGTCAGGAATCAAACGCAGCGGCTCTAGGTAGCCAACAATGAAATAAATTGAACGCAATGCTTTAAAGGGAAATCAAAGTGCCAGGCTAGAACAATTCCCCCATTTACATGACATTTTTCCACAATGCCATTTCCCGCTGATGCAAATTACGGAGGCTGCTGCACTGCCCATCCCTTGCCCGCTCATCTCAGCCTGTCTCTTGTCTCCCGGTGCGTGCGCGGGGCCACGGTGCCGCCGGCACAGGTCAATGCCGCCGGACGGTCCTGAGGGCGAGGAGCGGCCGGTGTCGGTGTTGAGCTGCCTCAGCTATAGGAAGCGTCCGGGCCTCAAGGACTCCATAGGTGGCCGTGGTGATGAGCAGACACTCCTCAGCACTCTCAGCGAGCGAACGCCTTCCCCCGAGCGTGCTTCCCTCAGGGCAGCCCGGGCTGCCGAGCCCGAGGACCGGGCGGCCGTTATCGCCCGCGCCTTTGCTGACGCCAGCAGCCGGGCTCGGCAAGGGCTGGGCAAGCGTTGGTCCCTCTCAGCCGCTGATGGCGAGAAAGCCTCTGTCGCCTCTGCCCCGGTGAGCCGGGCCTCCTCTACCTCCTGGCGCGGGCTGGACGACAGAGATGATGGGGATGAAGGGTACTCGGTGCTGAGCTTCGCCCTCTCCAGCCCCGGGAGCTTGCGGAGCCGGCGCGGGGGACCAGAGGGTCGCCCCGAGTCGCGGCTCTCCCTGGCCCGCAGCTGCCTGGATGAGATGGATGAAGGGTCCCGCGGGCAACCCCCCTTGGCACGCAGCTTCTCCGTGCCCCCTCGGCCCCGCAGCGCTGCTTCCGAGGAAGGAGGTTCTGGGGACGTCCGCCCTGTGGGGCGCCGCTCCTACCTTGACCCTGACCTGGAAGCCGCCATCCAGGAGGTGCTGAGCTACCGCCCACCACGGGCCAGGGGCTGCTCTAGCCCCGAGGCCGACTCGGGGGATGACGGCCGAAGTGTGAGGAGTGTGCGGAGCGCGGCCCCCCTGGGTGCCGCCAACCGCCCCCCCGGCAGCCTCCGTCGCTCTGCATCCGCCCTCGACTTTTCCCGGCGCACCGGCCGGCACCGCAGCAGCTCGGGCTCCTCAGAGGAAGAGGAGGAGCGGAAGAAGAAGAGCAACAAGAAGCGCTCTAAGAAGGCCAAGAAGAAATCCAAGAAGAAGAAGAAGAAGCAGCAGTCATCATCCGACTCAGATTCCTCCTCCGATTCCTCCTCCGATTCCTCCTCCGGCTCCACCAGCTCCTACCGGAGCACCTCCAGCGTCAAGAAGGGCCCAAAGGCGGCGGGGGGCGAGGAGCCAGGACGTACTGGCCGGGGCAAGAAGGAGGAGAAGCAGCGGAAGAAGCAGGTCGACAACCTGATGATGAAGTACTTGTACCGTCCCGAGAGCGACTGAGGCAGGAGGTGGGAGTGGTGTGTGCCGTGCAGCATGAACTTCCCTGTGTGCCACTAACCACTCGCCCTAACCCTTGCCCGGCTCTGGGCATGGAGCCCACATCCACTGGGCACCCTGGGATGGGACACCTCGCAGAAGCCCTGCTTTTGGGGTGCTGCAGGGCATCCCTGACACATCTCCAGCTGTGGGGAGCATCCCCAACACGGCCACAGCAGGACCAGCAGCTGCCTTTGCTGCCAGGATGCAGCGTGTTCGGGATTAGTGGCTGTGGGATACTGGGAAGTGCTCGTTCCTTCCCGGCTCCCAGGACGCAGCTGAATTTATTCCATGAGGCTTGTTGTTTGGCACAGCATCCCCACTTGATCCAGGGGATTTGCCACCCTGGGAACAACAGCAGGTCCCAAAGGTGTTGGGGAGGAGCAGGACGAGTACTAACATGCACCCGCTGCAGTGTGTGAGTGCGGGGGGAGGCAGCACCCGTGGTGAGGGAGCCGAGGTGGGCGGTTAGGGCTCGGAGGTGTTTCCCAGGGTGGCTGCATCGTGCTGCCCTGCACCGCGGAGGGTGCCTGTGGTGAGGAATCGAGGTGCAAACGGCCTCATCCTGCAGGGCTTTAGGGCTCTGCGCCCTGTTTGGTGTCAGAGGAAAGGATGTGCAGCGATTTTGGAGTGGGTTTGATCCTTTCCAAGGGCTTGAATAGGAGCTGGGCAAAGGGACAAAAAGCCTTTTGGAACTGTGGTCACAGTTGAGCTGCCTGCTCCATGTCCGGGGCCAGGGAAGGTGTCAGGGGGACCCAAACACCCCCAGCACCCAGCTGTGGGCTCTAGTGCAACCGGGACCCCTCAAGCGCTGATGTCTCCAAGCCTTGGCATTTGCACCCATGGCCACATACCTTTTTCTGAGCACGTGGTGCCGGGTGCCCATGGAGGGTGGCAGGCACTGGGCAGACTTGGCTTGGCCCCACCGCAGAGTGGGGGCTCAGCTCAGCCTGGCGAGGAGTCAGGCACAGCGGAGAATGCCCCAGGTATCTTGGAAATAACACAACAGTTGGCGATCGAAACTCCATCCAGTGGGCTGCCAGTGTTCCAGCTCAGCGCAGCTCCCGGCGCAGCCGTGCTGCGGCCACGGAGCACTCCCTGGCCCCCACTAATCCCTTTCTCTCCCACGCAGCCCCCCAAGCTCCCGACACCCCTTCACCTACGACCGATGGGATGAGGAGCAGGACGCCGGGGAAAGCAGACGCCGCTCCTCCCGCAGCTCCCCCAGCGCCAGCGAGACGGAGAGCCGGCCCGCCGAGACCCCCGCCTAGCCCCCCGCCACCATTTCCCGTCGCCCCAGAAACACTTCAGCTCTACGGGGCCGCCCCGGGCAGCCGGTATTTCTTCTGCACGGGGTTGGGGGGCCACACGCAGCTGCCCCCCGGCCCTGGCCATGTCATGGGGGGACCAGCCCGGCCGGCTCGCTGGCTGCAGCCCCCCAACCACCCCCACCTTCCCACCTCCCGTGTGTCCTCAGCGGCAGAGCCAGCAGCTCTGGCACCCTGGATTTATTCCTCGGTCCCTGCTGGCTCCTTATTTTATAACTTAAACTCCTCCCTACCCTCCCCAGGCACCCTGCCATCTTCTTACGCCCCTTTTAGTTGAGCCAAAGACGTCTCTTGCTGGCCGGGCCCTGGGGAGCAGCTGCCCCGTAGTCAGGAAAGGGGACACTGGGACAGGGTCCCACATGCCCCCCCCAGATTGTTGTCACCTCCCCCTGGCCCCCCACCCTTGGTTGTTTTGCACTAGCCCAGCTGTGCGTACTCTCCCCTACCCCATTTACTTTCAGTATGAAAATAAATGTCATTTCTGGCTGGTGACACCGGCTGCTGCCTGCTCCTCGTGCCAGGGTGGGGGTCACCCCACTTCGGGGGGTGTTTACATGGTGCTGGGGTCTGACGGGACAGATCCAGCCCCGGTGAGGATGTGGGGCTGCACAGAGGGGCCAAGCCCGGCCCCTTCCCTGAACTTGCTGCACCCATGGGTGATGGGGAGTGGGGAGAGGGCCCTCGTGGGTGCCGCCACTGAATCATTTATCAATCTTCATAAATATGCAGATGAGCAGCGGGGATGGGAGCCCTCTGCCTGCCGGCGTTAATTATTTAACACAGAGGAGATGACGATGTGCATTGCCGACCGCCTGCGTGGCACGCGGCTCGGCCTCAGCTCCGGCACCAGCCGCCCTGGGCCGGGTGCTGCCCCCAGCACACCCACCCACAAGCCCTAGGGACCCTCTGCACCCCCGGGACCCTCCCCCACCTCCGGGACCCCGGCAAACCAGGTCGTTTGATCCCTTTCCCCACCATCCCTTGAAAACAAATGGGCCGAGCTCGGCGCTCGCTGCCATAAAGCCACGCTGCGCTAATGCGCTTTCATTAAGTGGGAGCGATCTAATGATAATAAAATGGCACATTTAACATTAAAACATTTAACTTGACTCCTAAGCGAGTGTGTCTCTCCGCGCTGTTCCAGCTCCATCTTCATGAGGCTGACAAAGCTCTTTAATTTGTTTCCGGGGAGCGGGTGCTCGGCAGAGACAGCTTGGCACCGTGAGGCGTGGGGGATGCTGGGATGTGGGAATGCTGGGGATGCTGGGGACCAGAATGTTCTGGGATGTGGGGATGGAGAGGTGCAGGGCTACTGGAATATGGAGGCGCAGGGTTGCAGGGTTATCAGGGCACTGGGGTATGGGGATGGAGAGATGCAGGCTACAAGGATACTGGGATAAGGGGACGGAGAGGCGTTGAGATGTGGGGATGCTGGGTTGTCAGGATGCAAAGGTGCAGGTAGCAGGGATGCAGGCATGTGGGGATGGCAGGGTGCTGGGGTGTGGGCATGCAGGGATGCTGGGATGGTGCAGTAAGGGGATGTGGGGATGCAGGGTAGCTGGGATGTGGAGTGCAGTGTACTGGGACACCAGGATGCAGGGAGACAGAGATACATGGGGATGCAGGGATGCAGGCACACCAGGGTGTAAGGACACCAGGGACACAGCTGCAGGCCAGTGCGATGCTGTGTGGCCATGGCTGGAACTTTGCACCTACAGCGCAGCCCGGAGCACGCCAGGGAAGCGGTTGATGGCGAAAGGGGCCGTGCTGTGGGATGGCTCCTCGCCCAGGCTCAGCTCACACAGCAGCTTCCCCACCACTGGCGCCAGCTTGAACCCATGGCCTGTGAGAAGGAGGCAGATGTGTGAAGGCCACAGCCAACCCCACGACTCTGGTCAGCTCTGGAGTGCCAAGGCAGGGCCCAGTGTCCGCTTACCTGAGAAGCCGGCCCCGATGATGATGTTGCTGAACTTGGGATGCCGATCCACAATGAAATCTCCATCCGGAGTGTTCTGGAGGAGCCACAGGGTGAGAATGTGGGCTCCAGGGTCCTCTCCTGGACCCAAGATTGGGGAAGGAGGGACTGGGAAGTTCCAACTTAGGGTGTGGGAGAGGTTGGGACCCTGAACACCTGGGTCCCACTCCTGGTGGGGGTCTCACCGTGTAGAGACAGGTCTCCATCACAGCGGGCTGAGCCTCCAGCCCGGGCAGGTAGCTGCTGATGAAGCTGCTCAGGAGGGTGATGTTGGGGTGGGGGGTGCCTGAGAGGTCCCGATCTCTCTCCTCAGGGTCAGTGGGACTACCATGGTGGTAGCACACCTGGGGAGCAGCTGGTCAGGAGGGAACAGGCAGGAAATCCCCACCACCACCACTACCCCCCACTCACCTTTACCAGCCCCGGGTACTCAAGGGCGGGCAGCCCGTAGACGCTGTGGGGAGCTTGGCTCAGCCCCACGGTGATGAAGCAGGGACTGTCTCTGCCCATGCTGGGGGTCTTCGGCTCCTTCTCCCTCCAGTAGCAGACGTCGATGCGCAGGGGCTGAGGTCACAACATTAGCCTTGGCCATGGCCATAGCCACCCCACGGTGCCACCGACCCTTACCTGTAGAGGTAGGTGAAGACCCAAGGGTGCCAGGAGGGCACCAGCCCAAGCTCCAGCCGTGATGATGAGCCGTGGAGCTCGGTACACCCCAGCAGTGGTGGTGACAGTGAGCACGGCCCCGGGTTCAATGCGCAGCACCTTCTCTCCATCCCTCAGGGTGCCCCCGTGCCGACGAAAAACCTCCTGGGTAGAGATGGTGATGGAGGTGGCTGCAAGGACCAAGCCAGGACACCCCCATCCCATGCCCTCGGCAGCACCCACCTGCACCGCCCGCAGTGCCCGGTCAGCGAAGAGCACCCCACCGGTGCTGTCCCACAGGGCCACCTCGCCGGCGTGGAGCCGGAGACCAGGGAATCGCCGGGCCAGCGTCACAGCATCGAGGACCTCGTTGGTACCCAGGCTGCGTCGGCAGCCCTCCAGCTCTGAGTGTCCTGCCGGCCCCAGTATCACCAGCCCCGTCCGCCTGCACCCCACCAGCCACGTTAGTTCTCCCCTGGCCCCTGCCCCACACAGAACACCCCTTAATCTGCCCCAAGGTGCACGGCACTGGAGATGCTCAGGATGTGCCATAGCTCACACCCAGCATCCCACTGGGGCACCCCACAGCACGACACTGGGTGACATGGGCAGGGCCCGTGGGGTGATGCACGGCGAAGGGCCCAGACACCTGCATTACACTCAGCCCCTCAAATCCGGCAGTTACTATCAGCCCTGACCCCAGCACTCAGGATCGTTTAGATGCTCATTTCCTTTATGGAGCCCATAAATTAGCCAGAGCCAACGGCTGCCCGCCAGGATGGGCTCGTCCTGCCCGGCATTGCATCCTGACTGGGCAGCGGCCACAGCCCCCAGCCCGGCCCCGCAGGGAGGGGACAGTCCCTGGAGGGGGCTGCGTCCCCATCCCTGTCACCTGTAGAGAGTGGTGCTGGCCTCGGCCTCCAGCCGCTGCCAGAGGCGGAAGCTGTCGGGCATCATGCGGGCGTAGGCTGCCTGGGGGTAGGCACTGCGGGTGATGCGGCTCTGCCCATGTGAGCTGCCCCGCGAGTGTGGCAGGATGAACTGTGAGGCAAGGAGGACATGGGGGTGACATCGGCCACCAGCACCCCCCGACCCCACCAGCCCCATGTGCACTGGCGTGGTTCCGCAGTGAGCGCTTGGGGACACAGCCCACCCTGCCAACCACAGTGCTGGGAAATGGCAGGAAATGGGGATCCTGGTACTGGGAATATGGGGATCCTGGCACTGGGGACACAAAGGTCCTGGCACTGGGGACCATGGCTGCCGGCAGTGGCTCCTCTCTGTGCCGTGGCAGAGGGAACAAAGGTCTGCAGGCACCCGTCCCAGTGCGCTGGGACTGGGGACACAGCAGGACAGGAACACAGCAGGGCTGGGGATGCTAGTACCTGCTCCAGCAGTAGGGTGTCCCTGTGGCGCTGGGCCAGGTGGTAGGCGGCAAAGGAGCCCTGGATGCCGGCCCCAATGACGATGGCGTCGTAGGTAGCCTGGTGGGGCTGCCTCGTGGAAGCCATGTCTGTCCTTGTCCTCGTTCCTGCGGGCAACCAGGAGTTGAGCCAAGGGGAGGGACGGGGCAGAGTCCAGGCAAGCCAAGCAAGTAGCAGAGCTTTGGCTGCCCCCCAGTCTCCATGGGGACAGTGAGGCCACGCAGGGGCCACATTCTTCCCGCCCTCTGGAGCTGGCTGGGCAAGACCATTCCCCAATCTACACTGGCACCCAATCCCGGCAGGGAAGGCAGCTCGTCCGGCAGCGATGGCACAGCTGACGGTGGGGGGGTTCAGCCCTCTCCTTCCCCAGCCAGCTCCACACTGCTTTTTTATCCCTTCTTGGGATTTTTATCCCTTCTTGTCACATGGTGCTTGGCACCTCCCTCTCGGCCTGGCCCCAGCATGGTACATGGCCCACCAGGACTAGCCCCCCAAACCTCATGCACTCCGTCACCTTACCTCTCAATGGTAGCAGGGATCCTAGAACCCCGTGGCATTGGCAGCGAGATCAGAGTGAGTGACTGGGATAAATATGATGGAAAATTGTTTCCGATAAATCCCCTTTTCCCTAGTCTCTGCCAGCTCCAGCTGCAGCGGGATGTGGGGCTCGGGAATGCTCCCACTTGTATACCGATGGGAAACCTCCCACTTGCTTCAAGGCAAACAGGTTTTTTTCCTCCAGCACAATTTATTACAGCCATAAACTATTTTGTTGCCATCTTTTGTTGTTGCTGTTATTTTTTTTAACAGGAGATAGGCGTGATTTAGGGCTCACCAGAGCAGCCAGGATGCAGCGCAGAGCCCTGTGTCCCACCGGCTATAGGAGGATTTTGCAAGCCTGCAAAATTTTGGAGTGATACTTGGGCTTTAGGGACACTCAACGATGCCTCAGGGGGAGAATAAGACAGGCAAGGGCTGCCAGTTTTGCCCACTGGCGCCACTGCCCCGCACTGCCTGACAGCTAATTAGGGGAATTAATTTACTCTGGCTTTTGTGGTGTAAAAGGCATTATTTACCGGCTAATTGTCGTTATTACAAAATGTTAAATATCATTATTTATTTTGCCTCTCGCCTCTGGTGATGGATGAAGCGTCGGGGAGCGCGGGAAGCCCACACCAGGCAAGGGGGGAGGATTCCCAACCCCTTCCAACCGCAGTGCCCAGCTGGGTCATGGGGATACCCCAGCATCACGCAAAGGCAGAACCGGCAGCTGACAGCAATGGAGAGGCGAGAGAAGGAGGGTGGGGATTGCAGACAAAGGCTGGGATCCCCCCCAGGCCTCTTGTCCACACTGCTGCCCGGGACCACTAATGCGATGAGTACGTGCTGGTCTCAGCATCGCTGCTCTGCCCAGGGCTCTGCAGCGTGCGGTGCCCCCGTAAATCAGCACATCCTCCCTCGCCTTTGATGTTACAAATAATTCACCAGTTTCCCAAGGTTCTAGTTTGCTTTTTTGTAGCTTTGAACAGCCCCTCTACCTGCTCTTCTTTTTTTTTTTTTTTTTGCCGGGAAGATGAAGAATAATTAATTATCCGTGAAACGCTAAATGGCAAAAATGAACTCCTTTCCCGTTAACGGCATGTTAATAGACCGGGCTGGAAAAGCCTCACTTGTGCTGCTGTGATGCCAGGGAGGCCTCAGAGCAGTGCAGGGATGGTCAACAATATTGGAGGGGATGTCCAAGCCCTGGCAGGTGGGACATGTCCCCTCTAGCACTACAGACCGTCCCCAGGGCTCAGTGAGACCCCTCAAGCCATCGCTTTCGTTGGACAGATGATCCCAATCAGGGCTGATCCCCGGCTCTGGGGAGGTCTGCACCCCCAGGCCCCAAAAAGCAGTTGCACAGGCTCATCTTGCCTTGGGGGAAGTTTGTGGGGGCCCTTTCCCCAGCCCTGTGCCTGGTCTCTGACTTTGCTGCCGTCATCCGCTCGACCTGGGTTTAAATTAACCAGAGGCAATGCTTGTGGCAGGGAGAAATCCATTTCCCAAAGCAGCCGGTGCAGGTCAGGAGAGCTGCACTGAGAGTACCGTAAAAATGAAATATTCCCTGCGTGGGCTGGGTGGATGGATGGGAAAGCTCGGGGCTGGCACCAACATGGGGAAGGGGGTGTGATGGGGACTTGGGCGACAGCCCTACACATGCTGTGGGACCCACCCTGGCTCAGATCCATGTGGGACTGGGTGGAGAAATCAGGAATGAGGAGATTTGGCCAAGGCCAGGGAGGGTTCAGCAGCTGCTTGCTGCCTGCTGAGCTCTGCACTCGCTGCACCCGCTGCACACCGGGATGGCAGCTGAAGTTTGCCGAAAGCTGATCATCGGTTGTGCAAGCGCTTCCCACTGGCTCATCCTCCAGTAAGCGCAAAACAGCACTTAAACCAGAGTTAGGGAGCAAGGTGGTTCCCTGGGGAGCCAAGGCCATGTGGCTGTGGGGACTGTGGTGTCCTCCTCACCCAGCTGTAGCGTGCCAGCTCCGGCTGCGCTCACCTCCATTTGCCTCCCCATCCTCAATGCTTTGAAGGCATCTGCAAAGGGTTTGTTTGCTTTGTGTCAAAACCAACAGCCGACGAAGGCAGCCCTTCATTAGCAGTCCAGGTATGTGCCTGGAGAAGCATCGAGTGGATTAAAATTATTTGAATATCATAATATTAGAAACTCCAGTTTGGCCTCAAAATGCTCATCTTCCAAGCCCTACCAGGGCTTTGGCACATTAAACATTGATGGAGCTACCAGCGGATCAAAGTTTCGGGTTTAGCGCTGAAAAGTGCTTTGCAGGAGTGCCGGCTGCAACTCCCCCCCCAGCACCGCAGCCCCCCCGGGATGAGAAGAACGCAGCATCGCTGCCTGCCCCGCTCCCACCGCAGCTGTGGGGCTGATGGCACACAGTCCGTGCTGTGGGGCTGATGGAGCACAGCCTGTGCCATCGGTCTGGTGGCACACAGCTCATGCCATGGGGCTGGCCATTGCTCCATCCTCCCCGTGCCGAGCCATGCAGCGCCTGGATTGCCATTCTCGGTGGCAGGAGCCGTACGTGTCGGCAAAGCAAGGCCTAGGATTAAAAATAACCCCCCAGCCGGTGATGGTTGCGTGGGCCGCGTTTGCTGCCGGGGCTGGCCAGGCTGCGGGGGATCTGTGCGGCTCACGGCGTCAGCGCGGCGAGGCAAAACCATCTGTGGGCTTTTGTGGAGATGGGGGGGTTTATTAAACAAAGAGCTGGTTTTTCGTATTTTTAACGCACAAGAGCCATCCGGCAGCCGGCGCAGAGCTGCTCCGTGCCGGTGCCAACACCATCTGCCTGCTGCAGGGCTGGCTGCCCCCTGTCCCTCCCGGGGGAACAGGACACGGAGCCACAGGGGTTAGGGAAGGGGTGTCAGCCCCTCACCAGAAGGAATAAGGGCCCCCCCTCTGTGCACCGTGCCCAGATGCGAGGGCTGCCCCTGGGTCCAGGTTTCCCTGCTTAGGGGATGATGAGCCCTGTCCCAACTGGGCCTATTTAGGGATGGGGAAGGGCAAGTAGGAGGGGTCTCTGGGGCTTGGGCCTGCGTGTGCCTGAGGTGAGTGTCCTAGAGGGTGCAGCGTGGGGGATCGGCAAGGAGGGGAGGTAGTTCTATGCCCACAGCATTCTATGACATGATGGGGTAGGCACCGAGGACTTTTCCTGCAGCCCCCAGCGGCTCCGCAGCGCAGCGGGTCCTCGGTATTCGGGGAGAACGGGGAATAGGGATCCCCCTCCCCCAGCCTTCAGTTGCCAACATTTGCAGGCGCCGCACTCGGAGGGTTACGGCGCGGGGTGGGATGGGGGAGTTGGAAGGGAGGAGCCCCTCTTCCCAGCCTGTAGGATTGGCGGGGGTAGCGCTCGGAGCGTTACGGCAGGGAGGAGGGGAGAGCCCCCCCGCCTCGCCCCTGGGAATGGCGGGTGCCGAGCTAGGAGAATTACAGCGGAGGTGGAG
>VWZK01010314.1:275780-290532 GCA_013396935.1 Baryphthengus martii | reverse complement strand
ATACTCCGATGGCACGGGGAGTGGGAGCAGCCGGGGGCACGCAGAGCCGGTTTGCAGCCGGGCTGGTGCAACGCCGCCCCCGGCGGGCTCCGGCGACAGCCCCTCTCTGCCGGTATTACCGACGATGGGGGGGATACCGTTGTACCGGGGCTTGGGCAGGCATGGCACCGCCCGATGGGACCCGCTCCCTCTGTCACCGAGTCCTTCGACCCATCTCCTGGCTGGCTATTCCCAGGGGTGGGCTGCGAGCTGGTCCCTCTCCATGGTCCCTACCACGGGGCTTGGAGACATTGGAGACCAGGGCTCTTCCCTCCCTGCCCTGGTTGGGGTGACCCTTCCAGCTCCGGGGAGGGTATAGAGGAGATGCAGGGATGCTCGGTGTTGATCCTTCCCAAGGAGAGCAGCCAACACCCAGCTTGGCTCATTGGCTCTACCACCTATGGGGCATGGGCGGCCTCAACCTCTTGCGGTTCTGCTGCCCTAAAAACCGGGATTGAGGAAATGCTGAGGCTTGGGGTGCCCTCATCCACTGTGGCCACACCGATGGTGGGCAAAATTTCCAGGGCAAGGAGCAGGCGGGGGTCTGGCAGCAGTGAGATGCAAGCAGGAGGATGCGGGCAGCAGGACGCAAGCTGCCCGCACAGCTCAGTCGAGCCGCAGGCAGCAGCCGTGCGGGGAGTTACATAAACTCCCCATCTGGCAGCTGGGGAAGGGCATCATGGCCCTGTGCCCGCTGCTAGTCCTGTCTCGCTCTGCCACCCAGGGGGTGCTGTCGCCACAGCCCTCTTTCTTGGAAGGCATATGTGGTCAACCCTCCACAAGGCAGCAAGAGGGTCGAGGCCACAGCACCCTCATCTTCTGCCCTGCTGAGGGGGGGCAAGGCTGGAGGGGTGCCTGTGTCCCTGGCTCTGTCTTGGGAGCAGGGCCCTGGGCAGGGCAGGCTTCCCCCAAGGGGGGCTGGTGCTCACCATGTCAGTTTAATGATTCCTAATGAGCAATTACCTCTAGTCAGTCCCCTAATTTCTGAATATCAATAAAGTTAATTAAACTCTGCACACACATTTCCCAGAGTGTTAGGAGTAGGGCTGCCCTGGAAGGTGCTGAGCTCTTCCCAAGGCTAGGAGCCACAGGGCCCCACCCACCCTGTACCCTCTGTGTGTTGGGAGCTGCCCATGGGGCTCACCCATCCACTCCCTGGTCCCCATCTGGCAGGGCTCCCAGGCCAGCATCCCAGTTTCCATGCTTGATGACACTATGGCCTTGACTTGGCATCGATGGCCTGGTGGGGATGGGGGACATGGAGATAGAGGTCTCGGATCCCTCACCCAGGCTGGGGGTATTGGTGATGCCCTCTGGGCAGTGGCAATGCAGGGTCTCATCCTGTCCCTCTCCTGCTGCCCTATGTGGTGACTTGCAAGCCTGTCCTCACTGTGGGGCAGCACTAGGTCCTCGTGCCCACAGGGATTTACCCCAGAAGAAAGTGAGGTTTAAGCTCCATAATGCTCGTGCAGCTCTGGGGTACAGTGCCAGGCATGGCTCCATTCATCCTACCCCACTGCACCCCCTCTCCCCAGGTCTCTGAAGCCACGACAGGCCTGGCTTTTTCAGGGGGTCATCTTTGCCACACTGAATGGAGCTCCTTGTAAATAAGGGTCCTGGCAGCCTTCGGTAGTGGGAAGTAGTGTGGATTGTGACAGGGGTCACAGGGCCTGGCTGTGCCCCTGTGAGCTGTGCTGCTCTGTCCAGCATCAGCTGGATGCACCAAGCCCATGGACATGATTCATCTGTGGGACAGAGTGTCCCTGGGGATGTGGATGCTGGTTGGGGTCTCGGTGAGAGGAGGGGGCCAGGGAAGGAAGCAGGCATCTGCTACAGTAATTAATGTTGTGCGTGCTCATTCCCTGTGTGCCTCGGAGGAGTTCATCACTGCCACGCTGCCATGCTGCCAGGCCAGGATTATCTGGATAATTCTCTTAAGCCTGAGGGTGGGAGGACACGGCTGTCCCATGGGGATGCGGGGCGCAGGCTGGGCCAGCCGCCTCCACTGTTGCCCAGGGAGCCTGGTCGTCGCAGGACTGGCTGCTGGTTAGCGCTGGCAGGGGTGGATTTGGCACAGGGTGACGCACCAGGGAGGGCTGCCAGCCCCAGGCTTCGTGCAGCCAGAGTAGTGAGAATGTGAGGGCAAAAATGGGGTACAAAGGAGTCTGGGCAAGGGCATGGCAAGGACGTGGTGTGGAGCAGCGTGGAGCAGTGCGTGGATATCTCTGTGCCACCAGTGGGACCCTTAGAACTGCACAAGGCTCACCAGAGCTGTGTCTCCCTGTGTGCAGCCCTGTGTCAGGATGGGGGTCGGGACCAGGGCTGAGTCCGGGCTGCCAGGTCTCCTGTGAGCACAGACAGGCCCCGGGGGAGGTGGATGAAGTTGTGCCTCCAACGGCTTCGGCGGGAGAGGATAATTTCGCCTCCAATCAATTCTTTAAATGCGCACAATTGAAAGATTGCCTTTGAAAGCTGCCTATAACCAGGGAGGTAATGGATTCCCTCCAGTCACAGGCAGCAGCTCAGGAGCGACAGCATCCTTTCCTCTGGCTGCTGGGGAGACAGGGTGAGCTGGGGGACTGGCAACTCTCCCATCACAGGCATCCTTGGGTGGGCGAAGAGGCCACCTGGACCCATCGGAAGCAGAAGGGGATATGTCCATCTGCCTGGCTCCTCACCAGCCTGCCTCATGCTGAGGCTCGGCACCGCTCGTTGCATCCTCCAAGGTGTTGGAGGGTCTCATTGGCTGAGGTTGGGGACACGCTCGATCTCTCTGCTGTGGGAGAAGTGGCAGGAGCCGGCCCGCATGCCTGCCCTGCCAGTGGGGGTTATTACATATATAATTTAGACGCAGTAACGAGCTGTGCTGAAGGGATCAAATATTAATCAGCCATGAGAGTGACGCTGTGACCCTGGGAAAAGAGAGAGGTGCTTGAAATGCCAGATCAGCCGGCGCTGGGCGATGTGTGAGGGTGATGCCCGAGGTGGGTGGTCTCTGGTGGTCTCAAGTCTGCTGCCTTGGAGGGTGGCAGCAGAGGGGGAGACGCAGCCATAGCATCAGTCCTTGGTGCCTTCCAGAACAGTACGGGTTATCTTACACTAAGAGCTGTGACCAGGCAGGGTGTGGGGTTTGCTGGCAAGGGGATGCTGAATTCCCAGGATGCTGGCTCTGTCAGGAGCAGGCGATGATGCTCTGTGCTTCCCGCCAGCTGGGAGGGAATGGTGTCTGCGGGGAAGATGACATGGCTGAGCAGCCCAACACGGAGCCCGACAAGCAGCTCTCGCTCGCCTCCCACAACCAGATTTCAATTACTGTCGCTGGCAGCGGGCAGAGGGAAGGGGAGCCGGGAGGGTAGCGTGGCTCTGCTCTCCCTGTCTGCCTCCTGACCCTCACCAGGCAGGCAGCCCCAACACCCAGGGGTGACCTATGGGCTGGGTGCCTCTTCTGCCACCCTGGGTGTGCCAGGGGCTGAGGTATGCTGGGTCCTGGGGGAGCTCAGAGCGGGTACAGAGCCCCGGGGGGGCTGGTGCCCATGCCATGGGCACCCTGAGGTGGCATAGAGTGGGTGCTGCCTGGAAGCGGGGGCTCTGATGCAGGGCTGGGGAAACTGTTTCAGATGCTGCCAGCATGGGGAGGGGGGACATGGCACCACGTGGCTCCAGCGCTCGGGTCCGAAATAGCAGCAGACATGCAATTTATCACTGCCGCCGCTCAGGGAAATTGCTGTACAAATGCATTAGCTCCGCAGGGAGAGCGGGGGAAGTGGGATTACACGGGCTGTGGGCGGTGAGGAGAGGACAGGGGTGCTGCCAGCACCCCGTGGCACCCACTGGCTAGGGAGGGAGCAAAGCCCCAGGGACAGGCACCCGGATGCCTGCCAGGCTCTGCCCTCGTGCCCACCCGGTGTCAGCGATGCTCGGGGCTCGGTGTTGGGTATGTCAACCGGCGCTCGGCCGCCACCACCGTGATGCTCCAGGGAACTGGTTGCGGCGACATGTGACATGTGTCAGCGGGTAAATGACTGTTCAATTCAAGGAGAATCGCAAAACATACAAGGTCAAATGCTTCCCTGACTGTGCCGCCATGAATATTAAAGCCAGGCTCCTCTAGCAGCCGCCGGCACTGGTGGCCGTGCTCCAGCAGTGGCACCAGGGTGGCCCCTTGGGTGTTACCCCTGCTCCTTGTCCAGCTGCTCCAGTGGCCCCAACTTGGCTGTAGGCATCTGGGCTCACTGGCAATGCTGGGGTGGAGGAGGCCATGGATCAGCAGATATGGGTGCCAGTGTAGGTGCCAGCTGGTGTCATTGGGATGCCCTGCTCGCCGTGCTGGGTGCTGGTGGGTTTGCTGCGTGGTAACAGTGTCAGCTGGGCAGTGTGGGGAGCGGGGCTGTGTGGTGGGGAGTTGGCTGAACACTCCTATCTATGCCTACCCACCCCTGCCTGCAACCTCACAGTGTCTGTGTGCACCTGCCTGTGCTCACCCACCCACTCCTGCTTGCACCTATCTGCCCATGCGCTGCCTGCACCCACCCATCCCTGCCTGTGCTCTCACACCACCCACCCTTATGCTGCCTGTACCCTAACACTGCCTACCCCTGCCCACCCACCACCTGCACGCACCCTCATTTCCAGTCAGGGGCAGGCAGGAGAGTGATCCTCCCCCTGCCGGGGATCTCCATCCCCCAGGACCAACAGGTAAGGGACAGAGACGGGGGGATCTGGCATCAATCAGGCACATCCCCCCTTCCTGTGTCTACTGTGGGGTGATTTGGCTGGGGCTGGGAACTGTAGAAGGAGGAGTGTGGTGCCGGCTGCCTGACAGCTCATTCATCACGGCTGCCTGCCCTGGCTGTAGGGGCAAAGCCAGATTGGATTTTAAATTAGAAAATAAACCTGGACTCCTGTGAGCCCCAACCCCTGTCCTCCCAAGCCAGGGACCCAGCTGCCTGCACCTCCTGCCTGCCCAGGCTGCCAGCCACCTCCTACAGATGGGGAAACTGAGGCACAGAGCAACACCATGCCATGGGGCCACGATGCTCCTGGAGCAACTGAGGGCCTTGCTGTGTCCCCTCTGCTGAGACAGGTGCTGTGTTATTGCTTTCTTGGCGGGTGGCATCGATCGGCACTCCCCGGGTGGCCACGTGCCGCCTTATTTATTTATTTGTGACAGCAGGCGGCATTGATTCCCAATGGGGGGGTGGCCACCCGCCGCAGCCGGATTAGTCTCCGACATCTCCCGGGCTCCTGCCTGCCGTTAATAGACTCTGGTCTGGCAAAGCCGATGCAAGGGATTAGGACCCCAGTCCTGCTGCGGCCGTCAGCACGTGCCACGCATGCCAAGGAGCCCTGGGCACCTGAGTGGTGGTGATTTGGCAGCCCCTTTGCAAGGGTCTATGCCCACCTTGAGCCCTGAGGGGGTCCCTGCTGGGTGCCAGGGCCCAGAGGGAGGGTGCTGGGGAGCAGGATCTTTTATCACCAGCCCCTGGTCACCTTGGGGATGTGGGAGGGATGCGGCTATGGCGTGGTCACTGGAGATAAGCTGCTTAGAGACATCTGTGGAGGTGGAGGCTTTAATCCTGTGGTGTTTGAGGGGCATGAGTGGCAACATCTGGGCACGTGATGCCTTCCCACAGTGACCTGAGCCTCCTGCATCCCCTAAAGGTCAAGAGCATCCCCCATCTTGAGCATTCCCTGGTGACAGGAGCATCCTGCGGTACCCAGAGCACCACATAGAGCCCTGGGCTGCACCCAGTGCCCAGGCACTGCCCAGGGTGCCACAGCACCGGGATGGGTCCTGCTGTAAGAGCCTTGCTGCAGGATTCAGCCTCATCTGGCAGCCCTAATGGGGAGCACCGTGCTCCCCAGCACCGCGGGGAGCTGAGAAGCCAAGAGCAGGGAGGTGCAGGGGGCTAGGGTGGGCATCTCTGCCCCATTCTTCGCTGCGTGGGGCAGCTGCAGCGGCGCAGGGCCCAGCCCCAAGCACTAATCTGCTGTTAAAGCCTAAAAGAGATTTTTGGCGCCCTTCAGTATAAACTCATTAACTTTTATGTTCTAATAAATGGATCCTATTAAAAAATAATTCTGGCCTTGCTGGGGGGCTAGTGAACCTTTCAGAGCCTGTGCAGCTGGGCACTTGCCTCCCTGCTGTGCCCAGGGTGTTGTCACCGTCCCAGGGCAAAGGCAGGGGAGCGGTGGGGACACAAGGTAGGTGATGGGGATGCCTGCCAGCACCCAGCAGCTCCCCTCCATGCCGCACACCCGAGCTAATGTCTCTTAATAGTCCCTTAAAAGTGGCAGTCGCACAGTAATTAATCTTCGCAGAGCCCTGCCCTGCTACGGAGCGGTATAATTACCCAGTAATTGGCAGTATCGTGTCATCAGCGCCTGTGCACGGTGGCGAGACGTCCCTACACGCTGCCGTAGCCTCGCACACTGCACCGGCGTACGGAGGGATGCTGGGTGCCACCAGGGCATCCCCCCTGCTGTGGCACAGTAGGGGTGGGGAGCTCAGCACTCCCTGAGAAGGGACCGTGTGGTGCTGGATCCAGCAGGGAGAGATGCTTGGTGGCTCATTAGGGCTAATTAAGTTTTTTTTATTTTGGCCTAAAGGCTGTAAATAGCTGGGCTGGGCTTGCTGGGAGTTTGCTCGGGGACTAATGCATGTGGGGCTATGCTGGGGGCATCCCCGTGTCTGCAAGAGGGAGGAGATTCGGTGTGCTGGGGGTCCCTGGCAGACTGTCGTTGCCCAGGGACAGCCTGGCTGGAAAGTGGATGGAGAGAAGCTGAGCTCTCAGGGGCTCATTGCACTGGTGGCCTGGAGCAGGGTCCCAGGGTTCAGGTTCCAGTGACATCCCTGGTGCAGCCGGTCACGGCAGCCGTGGCAATCGTTTGTATGGCTGCACCACGGGGATGTGGGGGCCCAAGGGACTCTCGGCAGGGAATGGCCAGCTCCGTGGAGTGGGACAAGCTGTGACCAGGGCCACCCAACCCTGGTACCGTCCCCATCAGGGCTGGGTCACGGAAGGCGTGGGCACCCCTTAGTGTGGTACAAGCTGCAGCTGAGTATTAATTAACCAGGGCTTAATTGTCAGGCCTGCCCCAGGGAAGCAGGGGAGCTATGGCAGGGTCCCACTGCGTATGGTTGATGTGCTCGGTTGCTTTTGGTGCGGTATTTGTGTGAGTGGAAGTGTTAGTGCTTGGGGTGGCACTGAACCACGGTGAAGAGTTGGTCCATGGTGAATGTTGGTTCCCGGTGCAGCATCGGCCCCCAGTGCAACACAAGTCTGTGACAGGGCACCAGCATCGCTCCCTGGTGCAGTATCAGTCCCTGGCGCTGCACCTATCCCTGGTTCAGCATCAGTTCATATCCAGTGGTTGGTCCCAGGTGCCAGATCATGCACAGCACCGGTCTGTGATGTGATGAAGCCTCAGTTCCTGGTACCTCACTGGTCCCCAGTACTACATCGGTCCATGATGCAGCACCAGCCAATGGTGCATCATTGGTCCAGAGTGAAGTCTTGGTCCCAGGTACAGCATCAGTCCCCAGCACCCCACACTCTCTCCTACCCTCAGGCTTCAATGGACTGGCAAGGAAAGCTGGGGAGAGCGCTGAAGCCGAAGGGGAGCCGACAGCACTGCCCACGCCGGAGGAGCGGGAGGCAGAGGCTCACTTTGTGAGCACGGCGCCCACGCTGAAGCTCCTCAACCACCACCCGCTGCTGGAGGACCTACTGCACGAAGCCTTCCTGAAGAAGGACTACCTGGCCCAGGTGCCATTCCTGCCTGCTGGCCCTGGTCCCCTCCTGCCTGCCGATGCTCTCCAGCCAGCCCCTGGCCCTCCAGCCCCTGAGCCCTCACCACGCACTCCTGCCCTGCCCAGAGCCGCCTTCCCCACTGATCCACTGACCACACCAGCGGGGCGTCAGGGGCTGTGGGGGGAGGTGTGGGGGACGGTGCCAAGCTCCGATCCCTCACGGACCCCCACTGGAGTGCTGGATTCGGACCACGCATCCCCCAGTCAGGTGCCCGTCACCCCCAGCGCATCCTTGGAAACCCATGCTGGGGCTGATGCGGTCCCCAGGGATGAGGAAGGCACCACCACCACCACCTCCACCATCACCACCACCACTGTCACCACGCTGCAGGGACCAGGTGAGCACTGGGGAGGGAGCCAGGAGGGAGCTGGGGTGAAGCAAGGCTGAGATGGGGTCTCCTCTGTTGCTAGCCCCCTGCAACCGGACGCTGGCGGGCCCCGAGGGCTGGCTGGTGTCCCCGGAGCCAGCCATTCTCCCCTACGACGGCAGCCTGGACTGCACCTACACCATCTCTGTCTACCCTGGCTACGGTGTGGAGCTCAAGGTGAGCTGGGGGGCTGTGGGTGGGAAAGAGTGCCAAGTGCCCGCAGGCAAGCGTGGCTCACCCTCTGCTCCATGACGTGGTTGTGTGGCTATGCAGTGTGGCAAACAGGCGGTCCTGTCGCTGTCCTCATCCCTGTCCCATGCTCCTGAGCCAGGAGAGCCAGTTTAGGGCATCACCCACCCTCAGACCCCAAGGCAGGGATGTGGGTACATGGGCTGGTGGGATGCCCCAGGATGCCCCGTGCCCACTGGCTGCCCTGCTGGCACACATCACAGAAGCAGCGATGCGGGATATAATTACCAAAGCACTGATGGAGAAGGTGTAAGGAACGGCGGTGGGTGAAACATCATGGTGCAGAGCCAGGAAAACCCGGCGCCCATCTGCCAGGATCAGAGAGCTGGCGGCAGCTCCTGCGGTGCTGAGGCCACGTGCTGCTCCCATCAGTGGCACGTGGCTGTGGGTCCCCACTTCTGCCCGGGCCACTGCAGAGCCGTGACATGCCAAATGCCGGCCGAATGCTGGCGGTGAGCCGGAGGCAGCAGCTCCATGGTCAGCCCCGGCTCCTCCAGCTCACACAGCAGTGCTTGCCAGTGCTGTTGCTCATCATCACGCAGCACTGCTTAATTAACATCATTAATAGCAAATTGCTCCAGAGGGCTGGAGTGCGTGCCTGGCTTCCGGTGGGGCTGTCGGTGTGGACCCGGCTGTTCCGTGGTGCTCTGGCAAAGCTGCTGGCTGGGTCCTGCCGCTCTTCGTGCAGTGGGATGATTTATGGCAGTGGTAACCGTGTCAGAAAGGCGCTGCCCCATGAGCAGATGAGCTCCAGTGCAGCTATTGACTGAGGGCAAGCTGCTGGAGGACTGGCTCCGAGCGATGCTGGGGTGATGACGCCTGGACGTGCCCTGCAGGTACACAACATCAGCCTGGCTGAGGGGGAGACGCTGACAGTGGAGAGCACAGGGGGCCTGGAGCCCACCCTCCTGGCCAACGAGTCCTTCCTGATGCGAGGCCAGGTCATCCGCAGCCCTGCCAACCTCCTCACCCTCCGCTTCCAGAGTCCCCGGCCACCTAGTCCTGGCTCTTACCACTTCCACTACCAAGGTACGGGTCAGTGTGTGCTGCCAGTGCGGACCCCCCAGAGCCCCCCAGGAGCTCCCCCTTTGGCACGGTGTTAATTTAGAGCACGGTGATGTGCACTGGAGTTAATCTGTGCCGCTGCCGGGTTAAATGGTCACCACCTTGGTGAAGAATGTTAATGGAGATCTAATTGACATGAGCAATTATGGGCTCATTAACATCATTATCAACAGCCATAGTTAGGCATCATGCCACCCAGCCCCGAAGCACCCAGGCACTCCCAGGGGTCTTGGGAGGTGGGTATTGGGTTCTGGGTGAGCTGGAGTCCTGGAGGTGTTTGTCATCCCACCTCATAATGCATTCGCCTGCCCCCAGCCTACCTGCTGAGCTGCCCCTTCCCAGCGCGGCCGGCTTTCGGGGAGGTCTCAGTCAGCAGCCTGCATCCCGGCGGGGACGCTCGCTTCCGCTGTGCCCCTGGCTACCAGCTGCAGGGTGCCCACTGGCTCGCCTGCCGCAACGCCACGCGGCCCTTCTGGAGCGCCCGCGAGCCCCTCTGCCTCGGTAAGCTCCGGCACCGGGGGGATGTGACACAGCCAGTGCGGCACAGCCAGCTGATGACGGTGCCTCTCCTGCAGCGGCGTGTGGCGGAGTGATCCGGAACGCCACAGTGGGACGCATCATCTCGCCCGGCTTCCCGGGGAACTACAGCAACAATCTGACGTGCCACTGGCTGCTGGAAGCGCCCATTGGCCACCGCCTGCACCTCCACTTTGAGAAGGTTTCGCTGGCAGAGGATGATGACAGGTTTGGCCCTGGGGCAGGGACAATGTGGATAGGGACACCCTGGGGCAGCCCCACACCAGGTCCAGGGTCATGTTCACGTATGGCAATGGGGGCTGTTGGCCACATTCAAGGATGGGTGTCATTGGACAGAACCAAGGATAGGTGGTGTTGGCAGGGTTGAAGGATGGGTGTCACTGGCCATGCCGTTGGCCATGGTCAAGGAGAGAGGCTGTTGGCCGTATTCAAGGAAGATACCATTGGCCATGCTCAAGTGTGGATGCCTTTCACAATGTTCAAGGATGGGTGCTGTCGGTCATGGCTGGCACAGTACCCTGCCCCTGCCGTTCCTTGGCAGGCTCATCATCCGCAACGGCAACAACGTGGAGGCTCCACCGGTGTACGACTCCTACGAGGTGGAGTACCTGCCCATTGAGGGGCTGCTCAGCACCGGGCGTCACTTCTTTGTGGAGCTCACCACCGACAGCAGCGGGGCCGCTGCGGGCATGGCTTTGCGCTACGAGGGTACGGGACTGGGGCACCGGGGGGCACTCGGGCATCCCCGCGCCCGCCTGGCCCCCACAGACCTTCGCCTCTCTGCCCGCAGCCTTTGAGCAGGGGCACTGCTACGAGCCCTTCGTCAAGTATGGGAACTTCACGGCCAGCGACCCTCGGTATCCTGTGGGCACCACGGTGGAGTTCAGCTGCGACCCAGGCTACACGCTGGAGCAGGGCTCCACTATCATCGAGTGCGTCGACCCCAGCGACCCACAGTGGAACGAGACGGAGCCGGCATGCCGCGGTGGGCGCCGGGGCCAGGGGGCTGGTGGGGCTGGAGCTGTGGGTTCAGCAGGTGCCAGAGTTGGGGGGTGCCAAGGGTGCTGGAGCTGGGGGTTGCTGTGGAGCTGGGGATGGGCCACAATGGAATCTGGAGCCACCGTGCTGTGTGTGGGGTGTGCTGGAGCTGGGGGACATGATGGGACCCAGAACAAACAAGGATGCTGGGTGCTGGAGCTGGGGATGGGCTACAATTGATGCTGGAGCCACTATGCCACGGTGGGTGCTGGAACCAGAGCCAATGGAGATGGTGGGTGCTGGAGCTGGGATGCTACAGTGGGTGCTGGCCCTGGGAGGCTGTGGTGGGTGCCATGGCGGGTGCCCCCGCAGCTGTGCCGAGCCCCACGTGTGCCTGCAGCGGTGTGCAGCGGGGAGCTGACGGATGCGGCCGGCGTGGTGCTGTCACCCAACTGGCCAGAGGCGTACGGCAAGGGCCAGGACTGCATCTGGGGATTGCACGTGGAGGAGGACAAGCGCGTCATGCTGGACGTCCGTGTGTGAGTGTGGGGACGGCCGCGGGATGGGGATGGTGGGACGGGGGGGTGGGGTCTGTGCACCCCTACCCTCACAGCCCCGCCGCCCCAGGCTGCGGCTGGGCACGGGGGATGTGCTGACCTTCTACGATGGGGACGACCTGACGGCGCGCATCCTGGGCCAGTACACGGGCACCCGTGGACGCTTCAAGCTCTACGCCTCCACCGCTGATGTCACCGTACAGTTCCAGTCCGATCCTGGCGCTGGCGCCTTCGCCTATCGGCAGGGCTTCGTCATCCACTTTTCTGGTGAGCCTCGTGGTGGGATGATATCCCTGGGTGTTCCCAGAAATCCTAGTGTTCTCACCACCCTGCTCACTCCACCATCCTGACAGAGGTCCCCCGTAACGACACCTGTCCTGAGCTGCCGGATATTGCCAATGGTTGGAAGACGTCCTCGCAGCCGGAGCTGCTCCATGGTACCGTGGTCACCTACCATTGCTATCCCGGCTTCCAGCTGACTGGCACCGACCTCCTGATGTGTCACTGGGACCTGACGTGGAGTGGCGACCTGCCCTCCTGCGAGCGGGGTGAGCAGTGCCCACCCGCATCCCCCTGCCCCACAGCAACGTCCCTGGCGGACACCGTCACCACCAGCCCCTTCCACCTGCAGTGACCTCCTGCCGGGACCCCGGGGACGCCGAGCACAGCCGCAGGGTCGTCTCCAGCCCAAAATTCCCAGTGGGAGCCACTGTGCAGTACGTCTGCGACAAGGGCTATATCCTGGCGGGCGCCGGGACCCTCACCTGCCACGACCGCGCCGCAGGGGGACCCAAGTGGAGCGATCGTCTCCCCAAGTGCATCCGTGAGTTGGATACCCCATTCCCGGGCACGTCCTCCAAACCAACGGTGAGCGTTGATGCCACCGTGCCCCTGCCCCGCAGCGGAGACGTATGAGCCTTGCCACAACCCCGGCGTGCCGGCGGGCGGGCGGCAGAGTCCCGAGAGGCGGCTGTACCCGGCGGGAACCACCTTACGCTTCTCCTGCGCTGCCGGCCGGGTGCTGCTGGGCGAGGGCAGCCTGCGCTGCCTGCCCGGGCACCCCTCGCACTGGAGCGGTTCACCTCCCATCTGCAAGGCGGGTGAGAGGACAACTCCCCTCCCCAGCACCCTGTCAGTACTGCTCAGCACCCCGCTTCTCAACACTGATGCCACCTTTTCTTCCATCCCCTCCAGCCTCCTATGATGAGTTCTATAGCAACCGCAACCTGGATGGTAAGGGCAAGGGTTTGCCAGGGCGGCCCGGGGTGCCAGGATGTTGACAGGCACCCGGGGGTGCAGCTGATGTCAAGTGCCCCCTCGGTGAGCCCTCAACTCTTCTGGGCAGCTGTGGCCAAGGCCGTGCCCTCGGGGACAGCGCTGGAGGGCACCAACGTCGCCATCGCTGTCTTCCTGCCCGTGCTGGTGGTGGCCCTGCTCATCGGGGGCATTTACCTCTACTTCTCCAAGTAAGCGGTCAACCCACGAGGTCCCCACAGCCGCCCTGCTGCCCATTCCAACTACCTTTTCCCCACAGGTTCCAGGGGAAGCCAGCCCTGCAGCTACCCCTCACCGGCTCCCACCCCTATGACCACATCACTGTGGAGTCAGCTTTTGACAATCCCACCTACGAGACAGGAGTAAGTACTGGCCCCCACGCCCCCCCGGCTGGGGCTGGGCACCCTAGGGACACTGTGTCATATCAGCCACATGTGCCAGGGGCTGTGAGTGGGGCGGGACAGGTGCAAGATGAGGTCACGCGTTCCAGGAACCATGCATTAGATAGGATATCCATCCAAGAACCACATATGGGATGGAGCATCCACCTAGAACCCACATGCAGGATTGGACATGCATTCAGGAGACACACATCAGCTGGGGCATCCATCCCAGGGACCATGCATTAGGACATCCATCCCGAGCCCATGCACAGTATGGGACATCCATCCAGGCACCACACAGGGGATGGGACATCAATCCAGGAACCATGCACGGCATAGGACATCAACCCAGGGACCACACGTCACCTGGGACCTCCATCTAAAGACCAGACAAGGATAGGACATGAACCCCTAGGACCATCTGTGGTCTACGCTGTCCCCACAAGGCCCTACAGGGTGGAAGACTCCAAGTCTCTGTCCCGGGCACCCCATGGCACCGCCAAGTGTCCAACCCCTTGCAGTCTGTTTTCTTTGCAGGAGACGAGGGAATATGAGGTGTCCATCTAAGCGTAGGCAGCGTGGAGCTGGGCACCGCAGCCACCCCTCCTGGGCCCCCCCACGCCCGCTGCCCCCTGACACGAGGTGCTCACACCTCTCCCAAGGAGACTCAAGCTGAGCACTCGATGGGAGCGACTCGGGCGCCAGCCACCCCCCTGTCACCCCCCAATCCACCCAGACTCCTGTGGGGTCTGCCTGAACCCCACTGTCACTGGATTCCCCACCTCGGGCTCACAGGGTGCTGAGCCAGTGGGAGTCCCTGGGCCCTATCCTGCACCCCAGGGGGCACAGCACGCCACCCCCCCAGCCCCCCCTCGATGGAGGAGGGGCCTGGGCAGGGGGAGCGGAGCTGTGGAGACCCTCCAGGTAAGGACAGGGCTCCCCGGGGCAGCACTGGGGAGGGGGCAGTGGAACACCCTGCAGAGCCCCGGGGGAGGACGAGGGGCTTGAGCGGCCATGGGGGTGCCCCCCAGCCTTCGCCCACCTCCAGCACAGGGCCTGCCCTGCATCCCCGTGTCTCCCACCACCGCCACGCAGGGACGTGTACCCGCCCTCCCCTCCGCCCCGTACCCCAAGCATGCTGCGTCCTCCCCGGGCCCCTCGCTTGCTTCGCCCTTCCCGGGGCGTCCCCTCCACCACGGGCGTGTGTCCCCTCCCCCCAGCCCCTACACGTCCCGGCGTCCCAGCAGGGCCGGATCCGGGCCGCCAGCCCGTGGTGACGGGTTGGGCGGGGGGACACCGGGCATGGCTGTGCCCCCCCGCAGCCGTCCCCCCGCTCTGGAGAGGACATCCCTTTCCGCCCCCCATCTTTTGGTTGTTTCATTAATAAAAACTGGTGTTTTAGAAGAAGCGGTGGCGTTTTCCTCAGCACGACCGGGCAGCCCCGAGACACGCCCCGGGATGGTCCCTGAGCCTCCCCCGACCCTTGCC
>VWZK01010314.1:240032-275191 GCA_013396935.1 Baryphthengus martii | reverse complement strand
CGGGCCCGGCCGAGGCTCCCCCTCTGTCCCCCCGTAATGGGCCTGGGGCCGCTTTCCCCTCCGTCGTGCGGCTGGGAGAAGGGCACTTGGGGTCAGGGTCCGTCCCAGCCCCTCAGAGCCCCTCTCTGTCTGTCTGTCTGTGCATGTGCAGCAAATCCAAGCCCTTCTGGCTCCCCCCAAGAGCGAAGATGGGGAAAAAAAGAGCAGGAGGCCCGAGAAGGAGCCCAGGCGAAGTGGCAGGGCCACTAACCACGATAGCTGCGATAGCTGCAAGGAAGGAGGGGATCTGCTGTGCTGCGATCACTGCCCCGCCGCTTTCCACCTCCAGTGCTGGTAAGGCTCGGCGCTACCTCCCTCCGGGTCCCGCCGTCCCGGCAGCACCTTCCTTCCTTCCTTCCAAGGACTCCTGCTTCCCGTTAGGTCTCTGCCTTGTCCAGGGAAAGACATAGGACCGGGCGTAGCAAACGGGGACAAAAAGGAGGTGCAAACCCCACTCAGCTCCATCCCCCTGAGACTAATCTGAGGTGAAAAGCTCCCTGGCTCCTTTCTCCGAGGGGTGCAGGGGGGGTGTGTTTCACTCCCCTCCTTTCTTTTTGTGCTGAGCAGAGGCCGAGAGGAGGAGCAAGGCGGATGCCTGCGCGGCCTGGCTGCCTTGCTGCTGCCCCTGCCCAGCCTTCCACCCTCCCCGGAGCAGAGAACTTGCCCTCCTCACCCCTCTCCAAGGGTGAGTTGCTTTGTGGGGGGTCTCTGGAGGGTCCTGGACCAGAGAGGAGAGGAAGCAGCGGTGGCGTCTCTGCACCAGGCCTTGACGTTCCCAGCGCTTCCGTGCTGCTGCAGCTGCTGGGAATAATGGAGGTTGCTGTCTCTGTGTCTCCTTGCCTCACTGTTTACAATATGGCGACCTTCCTTTAAATTATATTTTTATTCTCAGCGCCATTTTGGCTGCATATATGACTTCCAAACCCTCGCAGCACTCCCCTGGTATCTCAAATGTGAAAATAGCTTCCCTGTGGAAATCCAGGCCTCCAGACTTTAAAATTGGCTGGGTTTATTCCTTTCCCTCCTTTTTTTTTTTTTTCCCTTCCTCCTGACTCTTTGGACCTGCTCGTCTCACCAGTGGGAGTGACTGACTGTGAACTGGGGGCAATCGGGTCCTTTTGCTGGGAGTTGCGTGGCTTTGTTGATGAAGGCAGATCTTTCTGCATGCAAATCTGGGTGCCCTGTGGGAGTCATGAGGTGCGTGTGGAGGCGGTGGCAAAGCTCTAGTCGGCAGAGGCTGCAGCGGGGAAGGAAGGACTCTCGCTGCCTTCCCTCGCAGCTTCCTCAGCTCTCGGCACAAAGCGAACCCGCCAAAGGCACCTCAACTTTCCACCCCGAAGTTTTTGTTTGGTTTTTTTTTTTTGCTTTCTGCTCTGGGAACCCAGACGCATCTGAGGCCGCCTTTCCCGAATCTCCCCTTCAACAGTTGACACAGGCGGGTGGTTTGTGTTAAATTAGCGCAGCCGGAGTGGATAATGGAGTGGAGGAGGGAGCGGGGCGAGTCAAACAGCTGGAGCTCGGGCGTACAGAGTATTCTTCCTTAGGGGAGATTTTTTAACCACATTCCTTTCTCTCTTTCATGCTCTGGAGCTTTGTTTGCCACCCTGTTACAGCTGTCTCCTCTTTGCCTGTTTTTTTTTTTTTCCCCCCCTCTCTGTTGTGTTTTTTTTTCCTTTTCTTCTTTTGCTTGGTGGTTATACTGCGTTTATATGCTAATTGCAGGTCTCTGAACACTTAGTAAACTGATTGCTGATACCAGGAAAACTGAGTGTGCGGTCACAGTTCTGTAGGGAGTGTCCCGTTAGCAGCGTGTAGCCAGACGAACCTGACAATGCTGTAGCGTGCAGCCATGACATCATCCCTCCTACCCTGAGGAAGTGCTACTGGTGGTGGTGCAGAGTCTCTAATATTTATCTAGAGGATACTAGTTATTTTAAATTTTTTTTCTGTGCGGTGTTCTTGGTGAGCTCTAGGTATTGGATTTTTTTTTTTTTCCTTCTCTCGAGCGTAGTTGCCTAAGAGTTGATGTTTGCTTCCAGATGCTGCCAGACAGATCCTGAGCCCTCTCGCAGTGAGGCTGGAGCAATGGCCAGAGCTTCACATTTTGAGGTGGAAGAGCCGTGGCGAGCGCTGTAGAGTTTTCTGGTTGGCACTGAATCCTGGTTAAACCTAACTGTAAATGAGTCCACTTTGTGCATGGCTAAACCTGGCTAAGTTTCATGGCTTAATTTTGCAAGTTTGTTGTAGTTATTGAGTGGGAAACGGTCATGTAAATAGGGTAGCTGTAAAGCTTTGGCTGTACTTGAGTTAGTTGCGTTATAATTGCAAGAAAGAAAAAGCAATCTTTGGCTAACCAGTCACTCAGAGAAACAGAAATGGAAGGGGCAATTCTGATTACACTTTCTCACAAATTGTTGCCTTTCTGGGGGATATCTCATCTTGACAGCAGCCCAGACCCTGCTGTGGGAGGTGGCACGGTCTGGAACGGCTTCGTCAAAGAGCCTCCAGTTCTTTGCCCTGCTCGTGGACCTCTGTCCATCGCTCGGCCAAGGTCTTCCAGTGAACCAGGTGGTTTCCTATTGGAAATGCTTAGGTTTTGTTTTCCTATTCTCTTCTCTTTACCTCCTACACCTTGCTTAAAGTAAACTTCCGTTCTGGATATAAACAGGCATAAAGACAGCACTTCCTTTCTACCTCCTTTTTTAAAATTTTATTTAAAGAACAGCAGCTGTAACGCAACGCTTGTTTTAAGTCATTTGAATAGCAGTTTAAATGTACCGCCGGGGCATGCTATCTGAATTGTGGTGACAGCTTACCTCTTCTTTATCATAGGCTTTAGTACCAGGCTGCATTTATTATCAATATAGAAAAAAAAAAAGAAATAAAAAAAAAATGTGCAGCTCTTAATTTGTGTGGGATTTGATTAAAGCTGTGTAGGAGAGGCTCTACTATAAAAGAAAATGAATGACAAGGGTGTGATCAGCCCAAGTCAGGCAGTAGGCTGGAGGCAGACGCAGGAGTTCACCCGGCTCGGTGGCCCAACAACTAGTTTTGTTTCTTCCTGTGCAGAGGAACATGTTGTTTAAACCTGCAGGGAGCATGTTGGCTTCAGTAGGTAAGTGTGTGGTTCTCAAACTTCAGCAGTTCCCCGTAACTTCCATTTAGTACCTAGAAGCCTGTTGTCTTCTGCAGAAAACGGAAGGTGCTCGGCCAAAATCCCCGAAACTTTCCGAGTCTTAGAGTATTACGCGCCTCTGATGGTAAATAATAAGTTTTGTTGATACGCTGTGGGAACGACTGCTCTCCTGAATTAATGTGGGTGGAAGCGGCTTCTCAATTCATCTGTCGGGATGTCAGCTCTTCTCACAGCTCCATTTCAGAGCTGCTAGTTCAGCGTAAAACTCCTACAGGTGCTCTAAGCACCCATGGACCGAGCTGGGGGGGTTCCCAGCCTGGCTGCGGATGAGCTGTCCCTCTGGGAGGGGTGCAAGAAAGTGTAAAACCCCTGCCAGATACTTAGATTCAACATACTTGGATTAATATCATAGTCGGGTGACCATCTTCAGGTTTGAATTTCCAGAGAGGTGTGCGTTTCTGTCCTCAATCATTCTTGAAAACAAAACATAGGATTTTTAGCTCTTAAGTTTGCTTTTGGTTACGCTGTTTGCCCGTCATCAGCTGCTCTGGTAATGGTGCAGCTCGGGTTTGCGTTGGGACGTTCTGCCTTCACCCAGGCCCCTGGGAACGGCCTACACTCCTTCTTTACACTATTGAAAACCAATTTTCCAGTGCTCCCTCTATTCTTCGCCGTTTATATCTTCCTCCTGGCTGTGTGATTGTATGAATTCCCTGTATTTTCTTGAACTCGTGGTAAACTCGCTTCACGTTGGAAGTCGCTTTGCAGAGCGACTGGTGTTGCAAATTCATTACAGCTTCGCGAAGGATTAGAAAGATCCCCGGGAGAGGAAAAGTTTAGTTAACAAGCTGGGGGAGGGGAGCGACAACAGGAGGGAGAACTAACACAGAACAGTTTGGTGTTTGTTTTTTTCTCTTTTTTTAAAGTCTCACTGCCTGAGTTTCTGGTTGGAGGAGCCCAAAGTTGCTAACCTCGCTGAATGCCGCCGTTCAAGTCCCTCTTATAAATCTCACCCTGCTGGCTGTGAAGCTCTGCTAGCGTGGCAGAGTGACCCGACTTGCCTAAAGCTGACCGGCTGCCCGTTACGGTGAACGGACAGTACCAGTTTTGTGGCGCTGCCCAGCGAAAAAAACTTCCCTGAAGCTGCTGGATCACCCCGGGGCTCTGCTGGGCAAGGTACGCTGCGTCCATCCTGGGGCCTGCTGGCTCCGTCAGACTTCTTGCAGCGCTTGCCTCTTCGTGTTTATATTTGGAGCGGTTGGCTCCGTTTCCCCTCTGATTTGGCAGTCTTTGCCAAAGCTCCGTTGTCAAAGAACCGGAGTAACAGAGAAGTCTCTGCAAAGAGGAGACGAAGCTAAACTAGCCCCGAGTTTTGCATATTTGCTATGAGTCACTTCAGTCAAGTGCTTTGCTCAAAGAATGGAAAAAAGTCGTGTTTGGTAGGACATCAGTAACTCGTTCCCCACCTTTGTTCAGGTCTAAAATGTCCTGCCTTGTCTTGGTAGATGGTCTGACTTTGGGTTCTTTACATAAATACCCATTCTGTGTGATGGGAGGGAAACATTCTCCTGCCTATTGTCTTGCCTAATCCTTCCCTTGATGGGCATCTTTGGCTGCCTCGGGGGTTTCAGGTGAAACTGGAAACTTTGAATGGTCTGAAGCATCTGCTGCTGCAGGGAGGAGCAGGATGGACAGAGAGGTGCCGGAGAGGCCAACTTCATGCTAACAGCGATCTGCAGAGGAGCTCAGTACATTGAGTTACATTTCACCGGCCCCTCTGCCAGCTCAAAAAATAATCTTGTAGTTTAACTGCAGAAAGCTTTTATTTTGAGGCTTTCCAGTCAGTACTTTTTTTGTTGGTTTTGTGGTGTGGTTTTTTTTACTTTAAATGACCAGCAAAAATCTACTTTATTCTTGTATATTTTATTGTTTTAAGTATACGCTTTTTCTTTTTTTAAGAGGCTTTTGATTTTATGTATCTGTGGTTCTGATATTTTGGTAGGGTTGGGGCCAGCGTAGTCTCGATCCTAACCCAGAAGGAAGCAATTGCACTGGCTGGGTTCCTCGGTGCGGAGGGTCACTGCGCACGCGTCTGCAGATGTGGTAACATGATCGGTCTTGGCAGTTCTGTTCAGTGCAGTTGTACCAGTGAGATCTTTTGCTCTCCTTATTTTGTCCTGAATCTCTCGATGCAAAGGCAGATAAGGTCAGCCTAACTCTATGAACTTAAGCTGAGGGCACCAGAAAACCATTCATGATAAGAATTTGATGAACTAATCTAATTTCAGGACTTGCAAACCACAATTCCCACCTGTGTGTGCGTGTGTGTCGCTCGCACTAAACTGAGCGTGAGCAGATTTTGCAGCGTGGGCAAGAGCTGGGCGTCGGGATCAAGCCGTCGGTCGCTGCTGCTGCTGCTCTAAACATCACCGTGAAGCCGTAGGAGCCAGGCTGTAGGATTCTAAAGTCAAGGAGGGGGGATGTTTAACTTTAGGCTTTCTCTTCAGACATGGCTGCTGCGTGGACTAGCGTTACGTCAAACGTCCGTAATGGTCTGAAGCTGTTCAAAAGGGCACGGTACGAGACTGTTAATAAGGAAAGTTCTCCGCTGTTTTGTCCCTTTACTTGGGAAAGTGCCAGTTTTATGTTGACTGGCACTGGTGGAACTGAGAAGTCTTTTTTTTTGCATGCTGCTGGAGAGTCCATTTCTGCTTTGACTTACCGAGTTCAGTTGGATGCAGCGGCTTTGCTTGGAGTTGGGGTTCACAGCTCTGTTGGTGCTGCTCTGAAGCTGGTCTTTCCTGGTATGTCAGACCTGCAGGTGTGACTCACTGGGAGCCTTTCAAACCGTGGAAAGGTCTTCCCAGAGGAATTCCAGCTCCTCCAGGCATTTGCAAAGGAAATTCTTAATTGGATTAGATTCATAATACTAATCTGCTAATGACTGTTTGTTATGGAGATCTTGGCACTATCTTGTAAATATATTCACCTTCATTTAGCTTGCCTTACGTCTTTTTATCACATACAAGCTCAGTGTTGTTAAGATTGCACAGCTGCCTGCAGATCTGCTAGTTGGGAATGGAAGGACTACTGTATCTTTACAAAAACTTGTATAATGCTTTCATAATTCTCCCCTCTCTCTGTTTCTCAGTGTTGCTTTAGGTGACAGTAGTAAAAGGGAAGCTGTCACGATTAGCCAGTCTAACATCGAGCTGTACTTCTCTTTCAGTGAGTGTGAAGGACGTCCTGGGTGGGGAGTGTCCCCGTCCTGTAGTCACCGACACAACTGTGTATTTATAGCAGTAGTTAGGACCAATTATGCATTTTTTCTTCCCCCCTAAAGTGGTATTTTTTGACTTGGGTTGTAGGTGCTGTTGCGACAGCGTGAAGAACTCTTGCACGGCGGCCTGGGCTCCTGGCTGTCTCCCTGGCTAGGACAGGCTGAGTCAATTTGAGTTTTCAGTTGTAGCATTGATACCGAAAGAGTTTTTCTACATAGTACAGGCACTGACATCAATTCTTCTGTTTATTGACCCACACAAGTGGATGTTAAACTGTTTTTCTTGCTAGACTGGCTCACTGGTACCTGTCACGTTCTTCAGTTTTTGCCCTTAGGAATCCTTGAGTCGGTAGCAAGTAGCAGGAATCTGCTGTGAAGCAAGCGAGGGGTTCCTTCCAGAGTAGGAGAGAGGTGTGTTTATCTTCCTGAAAGTAAGTGTTACAAGGCCTGAATATTTAGGGAGTGCTGCCTGTGGCATTATAAATCACATGGGAGAAGGATGTACCTGTGTTTTTCTAACCAGTCAGGAAGTAATCTTGGACTTGTGAAAATGCTAATGTGTCCGAGAGTATAATATGGCTTCGTGATAGGGGGATGAAGTACTGGATTTGAAAGAAGTGAGTGTATGCAAAAAAAAAAACCCACATCTTACCACGTCAGGTTACAGGCTAAACTTGTGATTTTTGTGACACAGGTTGTCGGAGCTGGCTTTTACTTATAGTAGTCGATTGACTCCAACTCCACCACTCGCTCGGTGTCTGCCCAGCTTCCTCAAAGGAACGCTGCAGTATCCAGTAACTCCATCAGCTGAGTAAAAATAGTGTCATACCTTCCCTTTAATAAAGGAGTTGACAGATATCAGTTGTAATGCAGTTACATACCTTCTTACAATATGGAGTAAATACTCCCTATAGCCAAAAAATCAAGAAGGAAAAAAAAAAATCCTATAAATCATTCTTCCAGTTGGTGTATCATGTCTTGAGTACAAAAGGCAAAGAGCATCTCAGCCAGCTGGGGGAAATCGAGCGCCCGAACCCAACTCTAACCTATTTCTGCTGACGTACGCTCTGCACGAGTCGCTCGAATTAAACTAGATGGAGCTGGAGATTACTAACTTTGAACCCTGCGGAAAGCGGTGGCCTGAGGATGCAATTTAGCAGGCTGAGAACCCCATGCTGGATTTCTGGCAAGCGGCGGTGATTGGTGTGAAACACCTGCCTGTACAGCCTCTGACTTCGGGCACGGCATCATCTGAACTTCCCGGTGATCTCAGTCTAGAGTAGCAACAGGAGCCAGGATATGAAGGTAATCTGGAAAAGGCAGAAAAGAATGTGTACGGTGCTTTAAGCAGGGAGTTGTTGGGTGTTTGTATTGCTGCTCTTTTCCACCTCTTCCCCAAGTGTTCTTGGGAAAGCCTTGTCCATGTGTAGATGTCAGAATTATACTTGTGCCTGCATGAGGATGGATTCATACCTTTGCTTTTACAGGTCTGTCCTTCATCCTCTTCTGATGTGCTGCTTTCTTTTTTTCCACCTTATTGCTTCTGTCCTTTCACCCCGTCTCCTTTGAACGCTTTCCATATGGCTAAGGCTGAATGTGTTCACTCCTCAGAAACCTCTCAGACCTGTGTTTTGATTTTTATTTTTTTTTTTTCCCCCCACCGGAGATGTCTCTTCATTTGTTGTTCTTTAAAGACCAAAATTGGATGAAGCGATTCTCACTAGAGCTGTGTTGTTCTCAGCCCTTTTTCTTTTCCCTGACGCTGCCCTGTGTGTCGTGATGTGTGTAAAGATCTGAACACTTAATAATGAATCTGGACATTGAATTCAGGCTTTTGTTACTATTGTCTGCTGTACAGGCGTGGGTGATGCATGGGAAAGAAACAGGAGTCAGGATGTGCAGAATGCCTGAATTTCTGGGTCTGACCCAAATTTTCCAAAGTCAACAAGTCTTCCTACTGATTTCTGCTTATAAATACAAAACTGGACTGTTCTCTGGCAGATAGGTCCCGAATATCAGAGTTCATAACAAACAAACTAAAAAAAAAAAAATAAATAAAAACCCATCAGTGCAGTACAGGTAGTATTATACACTTCCTTTAACACATTTTTATTTGCATAGATATATGCTTGGGTTTTATATATGCATCTGGAAATTTAATACCTTAAAAAATCCCCAATACTGCCTTTAATTTTTTTGTTGGCTGTTAATGAAGGTAATAACTAATGGGTTGTCTAGAGAATGGTCTCTGGGCCAGGTTCTTACTATAAATAGAAATAACTAATTACATCAGGTGATCACATGTTTACATGCAGCTTATCCAGTTTATTGGACTCTCCTGCTTGTCAGGTCTGAGACAAAAAAGTTCTACTTTATCGCGTTGGAGGGAACTTTTCCCATTGCCTGGGGAGGAGGCTGGAGAAGTGAGGTAAGGTGGATAACTTCCATGAGGTTGTATTTGGCTCTCTCTTCCCAGGATGAGACTAGCAGGAGTGGTTAGAGGAAGGATACAAGTAAGTAACTTCACTGGCTTCAAAATTCACAAAATACTCAAAACTCATAACACACCAGTGCTTTGGCTTGTGACATTGGTACCTGGTTCTTAGGAGCACGGGAGTACTGCTGCCAGAGACTTGAAATGTGGTCAGCAGAATGTTCTGCGCTTGCAGTGTTGATCACTGGCTGATTTAGAAGGTAGAAATAAACACACAGTGAATGAAATATTGGGATCTAGCATACCTGGTAGTATTACTACTTAAACTTTGAGAAGTTTGGGTCTTCCTCTGCTCCTGTACTGGCATGTGGACAGACGACGTTAGTGTACCTTTATTTTTTTCTTCCGTGCATCTTGTTTCTCGCTGTCTGGCCATATAATGGTGTTTTAATCCTGCTTCTGTTCTCTGTCTGTTGCTGAACCCTTATTTCTAACTCTGGCTGTGCTGTTGGAAAGATGCATGCTAAGCAAGTGCAGTGTTCCAGATGATGGGATAATTGGTGACCTGTGAAGCGCTCATTTCAGTTCCCTTCCTTGCGCAGTGGCAGCCAAAATGATCACGTACTGACCTATCTGGTGATGTCCAGCTCCCCTTGTTGGATGTAACTAATTTAGAACTTTTTATATGAATGCTCAGGGCTTTCACCTCAATGTAAACAAAGTTATGCTGGCTGCTGTTGAGGGTTTATTCACTAGTCCGCTCAGGAGGAGTTGCACCACAGATAAAAGCATAGCGGTTGGTGCTCTGTAGTTATTGGGAATTGCACTACTGGTTTCAAGTAGCGTAACTTTTAAAATGTCAGCCTAATTGAGACCAGAAAATTCCTCAAACTCATCATTTCAGTGTGATTGGGTCATACTTACAACTTTGTGAAGAATAAAAGGTACACCTGACTTATCTGAAATTGGGCGGTCTCTGCATTGGTGCTTGAGAAATCTCCAGTGTCATCAGGAAGACAGTTTCTTGTGCTCCTGAGCATCCCGACTTTATCCACGTTAACGAGCAGAACTTGTAGACCCTTCACTGAGTAGTTTGCGCCGAGGAATAATCCAGATGCTGCTGGAATAGAGGAGAGAGCTGACCATGTTGTAATGAGCATCTTTAAGGTAATGAAGCCTGACTTCTGTCTGCGGTAAACTCTTTGTTGATCCAAGAATTGCGATAGGGGGGGAAGAGTTGCTGTGGGGAGGAGCTTGAAACAAGCTGCAGCTGTTGGCTTGTTTTGTGTGGTTTTTTATTATGTGTAAGGTAGAGGCTCAGAGCGCTGGGTTCCAGGTGTCCTCCTCCTGCAGGGTTTTGGAGCAGCTGTGAACTGAAGTGTGTAACTTGGGTGCAGTAAAACTGTTTTAAAGGACTGAATTTGGAGATGACGCAACTTTCTCGGTTTCTGAATGGGGCACTTGTGATGCCCTGACAGTGAGGTTGGTTTCCTGGTTTGTTTTAGTTACGGCTGCCATTGAGGCCCTGCTGTAGGAAGCCAGGGAAGCCTTGTTCTTTATGAAGCTGGTGGAACAGCTGTAGCTCTGTCCATCCTCAGAATAAATAGGAGTCCAGAGGAAGAGCTGAGAGCCTTCTTCCTTTCTCTAACTGCCAAATGTAACCAGCATCCTTCATTATAAGCCTCTCATTGAGTCTTGGAAGCTAATTAGAAGATTTCTGAGAAGGAAAAATGTTCTTGCCTATATTTTTTCATGGGTTTACTATTTTCCACAGCACAGAACAAAATATCCTAAGTCCGAAAACAACTGACATCAAAGACAAGTCATTCAAGAAAGCTTTGCCAGACCCTGGTTTGTTTTCCTGCCTGCATTATCCCAGGATGATAGCTGGATGTAGCCTGGTGGGTCCAGCGCAGGATCTCGGCAGCGTCAATGTGCCTTTGACGCGAGATGGCCACCAGGAATGCCCTGTGTAAATAACTTCAGGTTTGCTTATAACTGGTTCCTTTGAGAGCTGTGGCCCAGTTTGTACTGAAGAAGGTGCCGTTCCTTTGAGCATTTGTTTACTTATTTATTGAGGTCAGCAAAGTGAAGAGTAATTATAGGATTTGGACTAACAACAGGCAACTGATGTATGAGAGCTCCGGAGTGTGAAATTGAAAAGCTGAGTGGCTTCATGCTATTGTTTGCTTGATAAAAACTCCTGATATACAGATGACTTTTGAAGATATTTTTTTTTATTATTATTATTAATTTCATCATAGCCATTTAAATTATATTTAAGGGAGGCTTTGCATAATGTTCTGACCATGGGAGCTAGTCCAAAAGTTTACAAGAGCAAGTCTTGGCCACACAGATCTGGTATGAATTTCAAGAGACACTATTTTAGAAAAAGGTCTGAGACTAGAATTATGGTAAGTGACTTCATACCAGTGTAGTGGCTTTTGAAGAGGCACTGATAAACACCTCCTTTAATTTTCAGAGGCTTTGTATGAGTTGCTCTTTCAGGTGTTTGTATGGATACGAACTTTGAAAGTCAGCCTCAATTTTTCAGAGCTGTTTTTTCAGAAACAGATTTGATTTGGGTCACACCAAACCTTCCAGGTAAAACAGCTGGCTACCCCTCTTGCCTGCGATGACAAAAGGGGAAACTTTCTGAAACCAAGGTTCAGCAAAATGGTACAGAGCAGTACAACTGCTCGGTGTGTAGTTGAAGGGAGATGTGTTGTAACTGAAGATAAAGTTGGTGCTGTGCAATTCCAGGTCATGTTGGCAGCAAACACTAAGGGCTGCAGATCTGCATGCTAATGAACCTGTGAAAGATAGGGAGAAAATGTCCCTGGTGCTCCTGTCAAAGTGCTAATTCTTACCTGGGTTATGAAGATCGAGTGTCTTGTTCAGATTTAAAAATCAGCTTCTCTTACGCTTACGTTAAAAGGTTGAAGAATGTGGTCATAACTAGTTAATTAAACCGGCATTCTTCAGCGTTTCCCTGGCTTTCTGCTCAGCCCCAGGAAAGGCTCTGTGCTTGCAGAGAGGCCAGCAGCGCAGGAGCAGCATTCATCAGTCTTTGTTAGTGCCGCGAGCTGCCTTGATGAACAGTTCATTAACCAGGAGAAGCAGAATCAGTCTTTTAATACACTTGCTATAGCATCTAGGCCCTGACAGCAAGCAAAAAAAAAAACCAAAAAAACCCACAACCAACTTAGGAGGCTAGTCTGAGAGCTGAAACCTTGCTGCTGGTCTGAAACTAATCTTTCCCGCTCCTTCCCGAGGCCTTTGGGTAGCAGCGTTCATTAAAATGCTTCTCTAAGCTGTCAATTAAGAGAAGTGTGGCTGTAGGATCTCATGGTTCTTGAACAGGTAGTTCAAACATAACAAATGGGACAGTAACGTACATGCTTAAGAAGAAACCTGTTCTAACTCTTCTAGATTTACTGTGGTATTAATTGTTTCATTGTAAAATGCGTAAGAATGAGGTAACAGTTAAAACAAATAACCGGAGGCATCTGGCAGCGCGTGGATCCCTGGCACACTGTGCGTGTGTTGGAATGGGGCGGACATGTTTCCAGCGGTTCAGGCACGTTCGTCGGGAGCTTCAGAGGGCTAAAATTCACTGTGAACAAATCAAAGTCTGTTGGTTTTGGTTTTTCATCCCCCTAGGGTGCTGGGAGGGGAAGGGGGAATGGGCCGGATGAATCCGTACTCACTGTAGCTGCAGATCTAAGAGCTCGGTTTCTAGCAGGAGTAAAACCCGAGCTACTGCGGGATCCACCTTAGGACTCAGAATGGATTTGCGCTGCAGCAAGCACAGGGGGATCATTTGTTACTCTCTTCCTTCCACTACCCCCTTTCCCCGCTTCTGTTAGCGAAAGATTAGTTTGGGGCAGGGCGGGGGGAGTTCCTGCTTCAGCCAAATATTTGAGACATCATGTAAAGCAGCCAGTAGTTGAGGCTTTGGTGCTGTGGTCCAGAGCCTGATCTCCTGTTCATCCGAGTCCTCCAGGAAATGAGAAACACAAGCTGCAGGTACGTCTGTGCGTATCTGCAGAGCGCTGCCTTTCTGGAGCGCCTGGAACACGGAGGCCTCTGAAACCCTGCGCTCCTCCTCAAAATGGCTGCCAGATGTGTTGGCTCTACTGAATTCCCTAGAGCCTGACACCAGAAGTGCTGAGGTTATTACCAGTTTGGTTCGCGCTGTGTTCTTCCTTCAGTCTTCCAGGCAGAGCGTTGTGAGCCCGAGTGTGACCCGGGGCGGCCGTGGTACCTGCGGAGGCTCTGTTGGCATCCGGCGCGCTCGGGGCAAGGCTCGCCGGGACTCTGCTTAAACAAAGGAAGCGTGTTTGTTTTTACAGCTCAAGCTCAGGAGCCTGGGCTGGGATCCTGTGCCATTTCCCTGTGTTAGGAGCAAGATTCTTAAGGAAGACAGCCTCTCCCTTTGCTGCAAGGCACAGCTCTTGCTGCCCAGCAAACACACATCTAATTCTTCCTGGCTTGTCAGCGCTGGAGACTTCTTAAAGCTTAACTTGGATTTGGTTTGATATTTATCTGGAGGTGAAATAAACAGGATAGAGACTCCCTGATGTGAACTGCGGTCTGGCCGCCCATGCTCACGTGGCTTTTTGGGCTGGTCTTGTAAGGTCCCTTCTAGCGTGGCAACGCTGCTGCTTGATCACCTTGTATCCCAGGCAGTCCCAGCTAGATGAATCCCTTGTAATCCATTTTCCAGTTGATGGGAAATGGAATATCCAGGTCCTGTGGTACCTGTTCAGTGTTCAGCACGAGAGCAGACTTGCTATGCAGCTGTCCCTAGCATCAGGATGCAGAACTTTTAAAAGTCTATCTTAAAGCCACGCACCGTGGTAGCTGACTGTTTTTCTGACAGCGTGTACACTTTTCTTGCAACAGTCAGCACTTCGCTGAAATAACAAATCTTAATGATAAAAAGGTGTTGGAAAGTACATGAGCTAGTAGTAGGATCCGTAAAGAAAGTATATCATCGAACATATGCTGCTCTGTCTTTTGACTGAGGGAAAAAATGTTTCTCAAAATACTCCTCCTTACTCCTTCATCTAATTTGCTTTGGTTTATTTCTAGCATCAAAATGAAAGTGTCATTTTGATGTGATACAGTTTTTATAGTAAGTGCAGATCCATATGAGTAGGATGTATCTCGCACTTCATAGCCAAGGCAAGCTGGTTGTGGTGACACTTTTAAGAGTATTTGGGTTGTCTTAAGATAGAAAGTGGTTTCCACCATTAAGTAGCGTGCCCAGGGATGATGGAGTACATGAGAAGCAGTGGGTAGACTTCATGGCAGCTTGTTCGGTCAGACTCACACTGCAAATTCAAGAGGTGGAAATGCCTGGCTATATGAGTGTGCTCGCTGCCCGGGAATCCATGTAGTCTGACATGGAGTAATCAAGTTATTTAAGGAGGCGTTGGTGCTGGAGGGAGGTATGTGTGTTGCAGACAAGGGAATCTTCCATTTGTCTTTGCTATTCAATTCTAAGAATGTCTCCTGAAGCTGTGGAGCACACTGCACCGTGGAGATGAGATGGGTGTTGTGGGAGAGCTGGTATCTTAGAGCTGTCTTACTAAGTGGGTGTTTGGGGGAGTGAAACCAGGGAGCATCACCGTAGAGAAAAGGAGGAAGCGCTGGGAGCGGAACCTGCTGAGCTACCCTGACTCGGGCTGCATGTCCATGAGAAGAGCCATTCCAGAAATAACAGTCAAGTGTTGCTTTTGTATTTCTCTTGTAGCAACCCTCCACTCAGTGAGGAAATGCTGCCGCCGGGGGAGTGGATGTGTCACCGCTGCACTGTACGCCGCAAGGTAAAGCCTCTCCTAACAGACGTGATCCCTGCCCTTCCGACCGGTCATTTGAAATGTGAACCCTCTCTTTTAAACCTGCCTCTCCCCTTCCTGTGTGTATCTGTCCCACCAGAGTGGCTCTTTGTGCCTGCAGTTGTGAAGGGCTTTGTGAGGAACAGGCTTAAAGAAAAATAAGGGGTCTTGGTGAGACCCTCCTGGGTTTTTTAATCTCACTACTGGGAACTAAAACCGAAACATCTGATACGTTCTTGTCAAACTGTGCCTTTTAAACTGTTTTCCTTTCCCCTCCTACTTCTGGAAAGGAGGGAGAACTGAGGCACAGAGGGAATGGGGATGGCTCCTGTGCTCGAGGAGCTGTCTACTGGTGAAACAGGAATCACGTTAATGCAGCTTGGGCAGCAGGGCTGTGATTCTGGTTAACGTGTGTTTTTTAGTAGTGTGACTTCACAGCAGTTTCACATCAGCAGAGGGTGAAATCACAGTGAGCTATGATTTCCTGGGCTGTTGAACAGGATGGGGAGGAGATGATTGGGCAAGATTGTGGCTTTTTTGTTTTCTTTTTTTTTGTCCTTGATGCTTTTTCTCCAGGAAGCTGTCTTGCACAATGTAAACATCTTATTGCTGTGAGTACGTAAGACTGCGTAGCAGAGGGTTTAGAAACTGCACCAAACTATCTAGCAACTGTTCCCTTGAAGTGACACCCAAAACAGATTGCAAGAAAACTGTGTACTCAGCCTTTTGTTCCTGAAGTGATTACCTTGTTACGTTTCCAGGGTACTGTTCAGCCATCTGCCAACAGTAAAAATGAAGGTTGCAAATAGAAAAAAATAATAATAAATACAAAGAGAGAGAGAAGAAAAAAAAAATCCCCAACTTTTCTGTGTTAAAAATGACCTTGTGACATTTTGCTCCTTTTACAGACCATTTTAGTGATCGAGTAGGTGAGTTCATCCATACTGGTGACGCTTTCGGGCACTGGAGCAGGGCACAATTGCCTGTACTAGACCCTGCGGCATCCCCCCTGCTGCAGAATGGATCTTGTAGTGACTACCACGTCTCGTTTCCCTCTGCCGCAGTTCTCCCTGCCCACCTTGTTCGAGATTCCTGTCATCAAGAGATAGCAGAGCGTTGTTTGTATATTGTGCTCGTATTCTCACGCTGACCGTCTCGTTCCGTCGTGGGTTCGGATGCGCTGCCAGGGTTAATAGGTGGTATCAACAATGAACGGTCTGCACGGAGCGTCTCAGTGTTGGCTGGCAAAGTAAACAGAGGTGTCTCATTTGACAAGTGTTTAGGGCTAGATGCTGCACAACGTTGTCCTCATCTGGACTCAAATATGGCTGAGACATGCTCATTTTTCTTCCCTATGCTCGGTTCCCTTCAGCAGTTTTGTCACCTGTACGTTAGCCGCAGTCAAATTGTTTTTGCTAGGTCAAGGCTTGAATGACTTCGCAGGGAAAGTTGTACTAAGTGGCTCAAGCCTTTTCAGATGCTGTTTGTCTTTGATTGCATATTTGTCAAGGTTGATGTGCTTTGTTTGTGGCCTCCGTGATAAGCCTGCCTATTCATGTCGTGCAGAAGCGAGAACAGAAGAAAGAGCTGGGGCAGGTAAATGGATTGGTGGACAAATCTGGGAAAAGGACCACCTCCCCCACCAGTGACGCAGACCTGTTGGACAGGTCTAGCAGCAGCATCAGGGCTAATGCACATGCCAGGATCTTGGAAAGGAGAGCAAGCCGGCCTGGCACTCCCACATCCAATGCCAGCACCGAGACCCCCAACTCAGAGCAGAATGATGTCGATGAGGACATAATTGACGTGGATGATGACTCTGCCATTGCAGAAATGGACTGTGGGCAGCCCCAGCTGAAGCGACCCTTTGAGCTTCTTATTGCTGCTGCCATGGAAAGGAACCCAACGCAGTTCCAGTTGCCGAATGAACTGACCTGCACCACAGCACTTCCAGGTGAGCAAGGGTTTGTCTAGGGCTGGCAAAGATGGCCGTAGTTGCTCCCTGCTGCCGTCTTGCCTCTTTTCCCTCTCGACTCCTTGGTAATTGTAGCTCCAGCAACGCTTGCTGGTGAAAGCGGAGGGTACAGACGTACCACTGGTGGTCCTCCAGCTGTCCCAACAGCAGGAGGTCTCTTCCAGCCGTGGGCTGCGTGGACACTGCTACTACACTTGGGATAGAGGCTGCTTGTTGTCGCCTCAGTCTAGATCATCAGTCTGAAGACAAAAATTCCGGTGGTCAAAATACTTGATTTTGATTTATGATATGATAAACTAGTAACAAAGTAATGACTTCATGTATAGGATGTCACTGAACTGATTAAGTATAAAATCTGCCTGCCTTTAAATAGTGGTTGATAAGGGTTCCTTAAGCAGCTCTTTTTGCCTTTTCTGTTTGCCTCTGCCCGAGGTGATTATGTGCATCTACCAGAAAGCAAATCTCTGCTATGTAGGTAACCTAAAGCCTTTTAAAATTTACTTTCAGGTACTAGTAAGAGGAGGAGAAAGGAAGAAACCACAGGAAAGAATGTCAAGAAAGCACAACACGAGTTAGACCACAATGGTTTGGTTCCCTTGCCAGTAAAAGTCTGCTTCACATGCAACAGGTACTTGACTCTTCCAAAGAAGCTGCTCAGTGTAGTTGTGCCCTTCACAGTGCCAAAGTTCTTGCTGAAAAAAAGTAGATTACCTGTTCCCTTTCCCATTCATCTTCATTACTTGTTTACAATGCTCTAAACAAATGGAGGAATAATCATCTTTGCTAAATACCAGCTGTTTAACCGTGGCAAGTGTAGGTGTGGCTTCTGCAGCCCGGGGTGGCTGGAAAGAGTTTTAAAATGTAACCTGACCAGATTGAGCCATCTCATCTTCAGTATTTTTCTACTGAGGAAAATTCTAAAGTGATGATGGTTTAGAAAACAGAGATATTTGTTTATGGTTCATGAAAGAAGTATGTGAGGAGGTGACCTTTAGGAAATAGAAGTCTGCTGAGAGAGATACAAGCCCAAGACAAATAGTAAATCTGAAAACCAGTACAAAATACTGGTGTTTTTTATAACTGCATTAAAAAAAAACCCACACAGATAAATCCCAATTCAAAATGCCAGTGAAAACAAAAAGCTTTATTTCAGTAACCCAGTCAGAGCGAGTTTCTGGAAGTGGGCCACAGATTTAGGTGGACTTTTGTGGAGAGCAGCTGATGACTTTGTCATAGAGTGAAGGCTTCTTTAAAGCCTGGGAAATCAGATGTTGTGGCTTTCTGGAGTTTGAGAGTTGTTCGGAGAACATCTTATTGAAGTAAATGTCCCAACTTCACATGTGCTTCATCTGAGGAAAATTTTAATAACCTAAATCTGAGGTTTCCTTTTGATCTCTGAATTTTGCTCTAAATGAAGCCACTCAAAACTTCTAAGGCACAAGGTCAACTTGAAAAGTTGCCGATGTGAATCTGACAGGTGCTTTCCAGCAGAGGCATCTCTTCTGCCAGAGGACTTCTGCACCAAGGAACCCTGGTGTGCGTGAGCAGGTCCTTTTGCCTTCAGCAGGTCTTGCAGAAGGTCCATACAGGTCAAGTTACATGTCTGAAGCCTAATTTTAGATGCAAGTAACACGATGTAGGGGAATTGGTGGGGAAAGAAAAGCTGCAGTGGTTATCTGAGTTCACCTGCGTGTTCGGTTTATAGAATCATTTATACTCTGCTCTGTATGGGAAATAACATCTGGCTCTCTCCTTGCAGGAGTTGCAGAGTGGCACCTCTCATTCAGTGCGATTATTGCCCACTCCTTTTCCACATGGATTGTCTGGAGCCACCGCTTACTGCCATGCCTCTGGGTAGATGGATGTGCCCAAATCACATAGAACACGTGGTGGTAAGCAGGACTATGATTGCAGTATGGTAACCGGATGCTGGAGTGGAACCTGGCAGGTCCATTAAAGGACAAAGTACAACAAATATAAAACAGCTTCTGAGCTCTCATTGCTCCCTGTAACGCTTGTAAAGCTCCTGCTGCAAGCAACGCACTCTCCAAAGGAATATGATGCTGCTATCTGCAATAAAATATAAAGATGGGGAACTTCTTCCTGTAACTGAAGCTGACAGCTCAGATTGTGGCTCACTGACAGCTTGTCTGTTTTTCAGACTGGACTCCTTAAGAGATCTAGATGAGCTTCCAGAACTGTGACACAAAGCAGCACAGTGCTACAAATAGGGGAAGTAATTCTTTGCATGCTTAACCCAAAAAACTTTCATTCCAAGAGGGAGTTTTCATTTGTGGAAAAGCAGTACGCTTGAGACTAAATACTCAGGAAACGGGCCTGAAACAAAGGGCCTGTGCCCAGACAAACTGCTTCTGAGAGCATTGATGCTGCTTAGTAGGCCTCTAAGTACTTTTGTATTCATCTCCAGCAATGTGCCCTTTAACAGAAATGATTAGTGCTGCAGGAAGCAAATAGTCTAAAGTTGAGCCGATGCTGTACTGCCAGTGCTACGAGGCGTAATGAAAGTCTTAGGGTACATTTCAGTGACCTGCAGATCCCTAACTCCTGTGGCATTATCTGATCACCCAGCTGAACCAGAAGAACTTGACCCTGAGTAATCGGTGCCGAGTATTTGACCGATTCCAAGACACCATATCTCAGCATGTTGTCAAAGTGGATTTCTTGAACCGAATCCATAAGAAACATCCTCCGAATCGCAGAGTTCTTCAATCAGTAAAGAGAAAGGGTTTGAAGGTATGTGTAAGCAAGTAGGTGTTGGTGAAACTCCCTGTGTATGTACTCCAGTTTGGAAGGGAAACCAGCACACCCCGTAGAGATAGCCTCTTGGGGCAGGACGAAGAGGGTGGGGTCTGAAGGAATGTGTCGGGATGAGGTCTGGAAGTCGCAGTTACTTTTCGCTACTCATAGGATTTAAGCAGCTCTTTTTCTGCCAACCATAAGGCTCAGCTATTACAAGGGAGCCTTTAAATCTGGCACAGACCTAGAAAGTACAACACAAAACCTCCTGAAGGTGACACCATAGTCAGAGTCGGTGCATGTTCTGTGTTAAACCCCAAAGAGTATTTGCTGCCCGAATGCCTGAAAAATACCCTGCAGGTTTCCCTTCTTACTTGGCCTTTTAATGCATTACTACTTTTATGCTGTAGCCACCACGTTGTGCTGAAGTCGTGCCCGACCTAATGAATAAAATCTATTAATTTCAGCCTTTATTAATATTAATTTAAAGTACTCAGGACATAATGTATTGTCTGCAGGGTTCCTTTGGGTCAGCAAGCAGCAAACACAAAGCGTAGTGCTAGTGAGGCACTTTAGTCATTCTTGAGTAATTGTTCTCATGTGTGATTTTCTTTCTCCACGATGTAGGTTCCTGATGCTATAAAGTCTCAATACCGACTTCCACCCCCGTTACTTGCGCCTGCAGCGATTAGAGATGGCGAGCTGATCTGTAACGGGATCCCCGAGGAACCCTTGCAGAAGCACCTTTTGAACACTGAGCACTTAGCCAGCCAGACAGAACAACAGGAGGTAAATGAAGTCAAATGCTCGGACTCTGCGGTTGTAGTTGCTTCGGTACAAAGATCCTCTTCCATTTCAGTCGCGATCAGAGCAGTTGTCTAGGAAACCAGTCTCAAAATCATGTCCGAAGGTGATAGCTTCTCTTGTCTCTGACACGCTTGCCTGCTTAAAACTTCGTTTTGGCTTTTCAGGTGAAATATAAAACTACTCCACTGACACTTCAAGGGAGTGGTGAAATAGTCTTCTGGCCTTAAGAGCGGAGTTGAGTGCTTTTCTGTCTAGCTGTCATTTTTATTTCCTGGCTGAGGGGAAATACTTTCCCCTTTGATTATGTAAGGCTGCTCTCCGACACGTTTATTTGTATGTTAATGTCACGTTTCTGGGCTACTTTTTGTTGGTGATGGAATTGGACTTTAAAATCAAAGTCAGATGAGTGTTTAAACCTTGCATGAAGCTTCTTGCCAGATTCCACAAGGCGTGTTGCTTTGCAATTACAGCTACAATCAAGCCCTTGAGTGGGGGTTCTCTTAAGTGGCAGGTGCACATTTACCATGGAGCTTAAAACTTCTCTACCTGGTGTAGAAGGGAAGGTGCTCCCCACCCCAGCTTTAGCAGGTGACTCCTGGTAGTGTTGAGGTAGATCATGTTTCTTTCCAGCGTGCTGCAGAGTAAGTTGGAGGGTTTTGTTTGGATAGAAGCCCATACTGGTGAAAGATGTGTTCGTAACTAACTGAAGAGTTCCAAAACTTAAGAGAAGGAGGAATTTGGGAGTGAGGAAGTGCGTCTGCTGCCTTCTCCCTTCTTTCATCCCGGCTTCTCTGCGTACTGTCCTCAGCACGGAGATAAACAGTGTGTAATTTTGGCTGCAGTTTTGTACCTCTGGTCAAAATTTTCTCCTGAATCTAGATGAGCGTCAGAGCAGATGCTGTAGTTCCGGGCAGTCAGCAGCGCGGTGAGGCAGCTGCAGTTCTGTGAGCTGGGTGAACGATGCAGTAAGCACTGAGGTTTGGAGCACTGTCTGCCTGTGAAGCTAACCTGTGCTTTTTTCTCTTCCTCCCAGTGGCTCTGTAGTGTTGTTGCGCTCCAGTGCAGCATATTGAAACATTTATCTGCTAAGCAGATGACTTCGCTTTGGGACTCTGAACAAACAGAGAAGGCTGATATTAAGCCTGTTATTGTGGCAGACGGCTCACTCGCCAACCCTTACCAGGCAGCTGACAAGGCACCCACACCTTCCCTCTATTCCATGTCATCCTGCACCTCAGGGATTACCACCCAGAATTCCTTGAGCTCCTCGCAATCCCAGCAGACTTTGTCACAGGAAGATGTCAACTGCAGCTCGTGTATAGATAAATCCAAGAAGGTGTCTTCTTGCGGGACTTCGAATGGGCCGACGGCCTCCGACATCAAAGTTAACGGTCCTCATTTCTATGGCGTTTCATCGGAATCTTCAGCACAGTTGACTGACTCCCAGAGACTAATCGGATCTGGTAACACAATTCCTGTTTTGTCTCATCGGCAAACGTGGCCTCGGCCCCTCACGCCCCCAGCGACTTGTGGACTTCTCAATCACACCATTGGAACCATTGTCAAAACGGAGAACGTAGCAGGACCCGTTTCTTGTGCACAAAGGGGTTCTGTGCCGGTCACGAGTATGCCTATGTCCATATCGAGCTCCTGTGCCAGCCTGGAGACCACCAGCACTTTGCAAAGAAAGAATGTGCAGACGCAGATCGGACCGCCGCTGACGGCAGACCTGCGGTCTATGGGCTCCCCTCTGACCGCCACGAGGGCTCTCACCCCTCCGCAGGCCGCGGGCGACGGGATCTCTGCCGTTGGGTCTACAAACAGATTCTGTTCACCAGCACCACCTTCAGGTATGTGCCAAACGGCTGATCTTGGGCCCCAGGGCCAGGGAAGCGTTCAGGCTCCTCGTTCCAAACCTCTAGCAGTATGCCTTCGTTCAACTGGGAATTGAGTTTTCTGTGAAGAGCTGGGAGGAGTTTCTCAGGTCTCCTCTGTCTTGGGTCCCTTCATGGGAGCCACAGGATGTGTTTTTGCTGACCGCATGTACCTGAGAGGGGAACTCTGTCCTGAGGAGCAGGATAGCGGATCGATTTAATTCTAGAAAGCAGCAGTCGTTTTAAATTAGGAGTCTATAGCTGCTCAGCCTTGGTGTTGGAGAAATGGGGCCTTGGGAAGCTCTCGTCTGTTCGGTATCAGCTGGTCTGTTCCTGCAGGGTGGTTCTGGACTGAACAGACCATCTCTGTCCCGAGTTGTATCCAGACACCTTCTTGTTAAAGAGCAAACACCCATTCTTCGGTATAAAAACATCAAGTCCAAGGTGTTGATAGCTGAAAGTCGAGAGTTACTGCCCATAACTCCAATTTTGCTGGAGTAGCTTTCACTTAAAGCATTCTCCTTCTCTTCCTGTTCCCCACCCCAGCTCAACACTCGAGCCCTTTGTGCGGGCCAGGTTTGAAGCAGTCGCGGAGAAGCATGCGACAGAGCTGCCTGTCACTTCTCTCCCAGTTCCCGGCTGCTCAGGGGCAGGCTTGCGTGGAGTGGTTCAATCTGGTGATCGCAAGCAACAGAGGCAACATCCTTTTATTAATTTTTCTTTTTTTTTTTTTTTTAATTCCTTAATGAGTAACTTCTGAGCTTTACTTCATGTTTGGAAGCAGTCCCTGGAGTACTTGGTCTCCTTGCTCAGTGCTGAACAAACTCGGTTACTCTGAGGCTGCTGATTTGACCATGCTTAGAAATGCAAGGCTGGGAGTAGTTTTGGCAGCAGAAATGAGAACATACTATAGAAAACTTTTTGCTTGTGGTTTGAAAGAGCGCTGCAAACCCTGCATAATTTTGCTGTTACTTAAGAGGTTGAGTAATTGCTTTAGGTGCCAAGCTTGTATCCTACAAAATGCACATTAAAACATCCATTTGATGCAGTGTCCCTTGGGAAAGATGTAAATACTTAGATGTTTCCATCTAACAAGATGCATATATGTGTGTGTGTGTGTGTGTGCAAATTTTGTTGCTGAGTACAAAAATACAAATCTTGGCTTCTTTCTTTTTTGGCCATAAATTTTGGGCATATAGTAACTAGTTCTAAACGAACCAGCTCAAGAAAATCTGGTGTCAACAATGCATTAAAGGGATTTTGTTTCCTGTCACTTGCCATTGCCTCTTTCAGCTGCGTAGTCACGGCCAAAGCAGTAGGATTTTAGTTTGGAAATAATAGAATCTGCTTATAACTGTCACGTTCTTACTAAATGGTGAAGTACACCTCAGACTTGACCATCGTGCGGAAATAAAATTGTGGCACTTGTGCTTTTTATGCACCTTCAGACCTAGACGAGCTGCTTGGCAAATGTCTCTAGGTTCAGTGAGCTCTTTGAGCTCCTGAGGACTTGGTGCTGATCTTTCCAGTCTCTGCAGGACGTGACTTTAAGTCTGTCTTTGCTGCTGCTTCGTACGGGAAGTAGGAGCTTAAATGTCTAGATCCAGAATTCCTCTGACAGGCGGAGGTGAGGGGCAGAGCTGGCGGTTGGCCGGGTGCCGGAGGTGCACACTAGCCCTCCTGTGAGGGGAGGAAAGGTAATGGCCTCGAATTCAGGCCTTTCTCAGAGAGAGACTATGAGCAAAATTAGTCATTCTGAGCAACCTGGGCACAAAGTGCAGCCTGAGGGCTGGATGCATGTCTGATGAACGTCACAGTGACATATCTTCTCTGCACCATCTTTCTCTGTAGATGGTAAGGTCAGTCCCAACACCTTATCCATAGGAAGCGCTTTAACTCTCCCCTCATCACTCACTTCGAACTCTGCAGCTATGTTGGACCTCACCAGTTCCCTGAAAGCCTTTATGGACGGCGGTGAGTATTTATTGTCAGTCTTTAGTAGCCTTGTGTTTTGCTTCCCTAGAGCTTTCGATCTCTGCTTAAGGAAAAGTTCCAGAGATAAAGAAGGGTTGCAGTCAGGTGAGGGTGGGGCTGGGTGTACATTACCTGAAATTTATGTCACATGCTTCCCTACTTGTAGCGTTGCCAAGGCAGCAAGGCCAATGAGGTGTTTCTGCCCGAAGCTTTTCTGGGGAAGGATCACAAAGCTATTGCTCTATTGCTCGGGCTGCTTTCCAAGTGGAACTCACATGCAGAAACCTGCAGCCCTGCCGTGCTGTGGTGCTCGCTGCAATCCAGAGCTGTTCCTGACGGGCATGAAGTCCGGCAACAATAGATCTTGTAGGTGAGCGGTCACCTAAGTGGTGATGCTCTAATGGGTCAGTTAATTTTCTGAGTTATTTCTGCTTCTGTCAGTCTTCCCCTAGACTGGCTCACTATTATTTTTTAATTTTCCTTTTGTTGCACTTGGCAAGAAATGCCAAACGTTAGTGGAGCGCCTTCAGGAGAAGGAGATTGCTGAACGGTGGTCATCAGTAGCGTAGCAAGGCTGTTGCCAGAGAAGACTTTACATCTGAAGAACAGCCTTTCTGGCATTGCCAGCGTGACCCTCTTCTGGGATGAACCCCAACTGCTCAGCCTGCCCAGACCACCTCTGCTATTGGGAAAGGCTGCTTCTGCTTGCCATCTTAATGGTCGTTGAGGTGGAGAAGGCTCTTGGAAGCAGAGATTAGAGAAAGCAGAGCTCTGTAGGGCTTTACAAATAGAAATACTTCAAAGCTGTCAGCAACAGAATTGCCCTGTTTGGTTTAATTGACCCCGCTACGAAAGCACGTGACTCCAGAGTGAGCCCGTGGTGGCTACAACGATGGTTACGTTACAGCTTTCCTCTGTAGCGTAGGGTTAGAATGTCTAGCCAGATGGTGAAGCTTCACCAGAAGGACCCAACCCATTGCTCAAAGGGGCGTGATGTCCACCTCTGCACACCTGTTGATTCTGAGCCAAACCAGCAGAGTTTCAACTTTTATCAGTCCTTGTTCCCTTAAACTTCTGCTTGTAAGTGGGACAGTGAAATCCACTGCAGCTCAGATTGCACCCTTGCCATGAATGCCTTACTAATTGCTTTTTGTTTATTAACAGAGATTGAGATAAATATGCTGGATGAGCAGCTGATCAAGTTTCTGGCCTTGCAGAGAATACATCAGCTCTTTCCTTCCAAAGCTCAGTCTCTAGCAAGCAGTGTCAGTTCCCATCAGCAATCTCCTGTGGGAAACCACATTGAAGGTAAGAGCAGCCCTAGAATAGTGGGTTTATGTTGAACCATAGCCTTTCTGGCACTCCCTGGCCTGTTCATTGAAGGAGATCTCCCTCTTCTTCTGGTGTCTGTCTGATGCTGCCTTTCACATTTCTTTCCTCTCATCCCCCGACTCTGAATATCTACTGGCCAGAAACTCCTTTAGATCCCTCCATTTAATTATGTACAAATAATGGCAATGAAAACACCTTCAGTAACTTCTGGTTTTCTGCTGGAAACCTTTAGTGAAGTTGTGTTTTATTCATCGTAGAATTAGCAAGAGATGGGAAGGTTCAGCTGGTTTTGTTGGGTTTTTTTTCCCCCTCACCTTTGAGATAGGCGAGAGAAAGATGTGAATTCCTGCTCTCTCTTTCTGGAGAAGTTGCTTGTGAGACAAGCACATGAACAGGAGGAACTGGGGCACAGAATATACATGTGATGTTGTCACTGCCCGTTCAGAATGATGTCACTGCCAAGCTGAAGCATGAAATGCAAATAACGCAGAACAACTTGTGCTTCTGTTGGAAATCTCCAGATTCCTGAGCTCAGCATTGGCTTTGTTTGTGGTCACTGATATCTAACACCTAAAAGCTGGAGGGTGAACGTGGCTTCATGTTCCTCTGCCTGCAGCCAGTCCTTTTAATCTGCTTTCAAGCACTGACTGGGCAGCCTTGTTGTGGGAGCGGTTGTCTGCTCCTCTCAGCTAGGCCTGGGGGTAAATATCCCAGATAAGATCTTTGGAAGTCTGCTAGCAGTTCATAACCTTCTTTTAAGAATCTGTGCTTGCCTGTTCGCTTGCTGCTGTAGCATCACAGCATTCCCTGAATGCTTTGTCAACCTTCTTTTGAACCCTGCTGTAGGACACAGTGCCAGGCTGTGTGCTATGAGCTGCTTTCCTGTGCTGCTCTAACAAAAAAGTTCTGGAAATTCTTCAGCAGCCTACCTTTCAAAAGGCAGATTGATGCTGCCTTAACCCATCGCCCTTTTTGGGCAGGAATGATGCATCCAGCTGACTGTTTAGCGTTGCTGATGAAATATTAGATCCAAATCCCATTGAGTCAGCAGAGCCAGACAGATAAAAGGACTTGTGCAGGGCAGCTGGGCAGAGATGGGAACCAGCACATTTTCGCTGCATCGAGTGTTGCATGTCCAGCGATGCTGCTCAGTGTGACCAATGTTCTTGGTGTAGATGTCTCTGTAGACAATCTTCTCGTAATCCTTGTGTCCTCTCCTTTTGATTTCGCACCCTTTTGGTGTAAAGCAAGATGCTCATGGAGATATAGTATCAGGAGAGGCCTAAACTCTGTGCATATAAGGGGTTTATCTCCAAAAGCCAGCTGCTGAAATCCTGGCTAGGCCTGCATGGTCCAGAGTTTACTCTCTGTTCCACAGGAGATGATTTTCTGTCCAGTTAACATGGTTTAGACTTAGCTACCAGGGAGCTGCTCTGGAGGCTCAGCCCTGGAGCAGCCCTTGCCCAGTGTTGCCATAGGGAGTAGCCTGAGGGTGAAGGAGTTCATCATTAATCATCCTGTCCTGGGAGCTGGGTTAGTCCCCAGACAAGCCCTGTTCACCCCATGAGTTTTTCCTGCAGTTTCACTAGACGTGAAATGGCAGCAGCTCTTAAGTTGGTGACATTTACCGGCACCAATTTTATTCTTTTTTAAGTGGCACTTTGACAGCAAAACCCAGCTCTTTGATTACCCAGAAGTGAAAGAGGTTAAAAAAGAAGCCAATGGCAGGAGGCTCGTCTTTTTCCTCTGTGGCTTCACTGTGCACATTTGGTATTAATGTTCCCCCAATTGCATGGCTTGGAGGGAGGTTACTGGAGAGAGCAATTTTCTCTGGTGACTGGCAAAAAGATGCACAAACATTCCTAGAGGGTTGGGAACTGGAGTTTAAGCCAAAGCTGACTGCATCCTCTTTTAGGATCCATGCTTTCTGGAGAGTGTCGGGCTGGAGACACTGGTGTTATCAACCTTTGTAACTGATAACATTGTTGAAGTGATTTCTTTTTATCTTGCAGCGCAAAGAAAGGAAGTGCAAGCCCGGGCAGTGTTCTATCCTCTGATGGGCTTAGGGGGTGCAGTCAATATGTGCTATCGAACCCTCTACATTGGGACAGGTGAGTGGCTTTTTCCTACCCTGACCTTTCAGAATCAAGGTGATTCTCCCTGACCCTCCCTAAGTGTTTGTCAAGTGGGTGTTGAAGAAAACAGACCCATTGTGCCCACTTGTCCTGAAATTCTTTGCTACCAAGAAACATGGAAACTCTCCATCCACTTTAGTCTTTGTGAGGTTGCACCTTTGTAACTTGGCTGGTATCAAAGAATCCCAGCACAGTGGGGGTTGGAAGGGACCTCTGGAGATCATCTTGTCCAAACCCCTGCTCCAGCAGGGTCACCCAGCATCACATTGTCCAGGCGGGTTTGGAATCTCTCCAGAGAAGGAGACTCCACAGCCTCTCTGGGCAGCCTGGGCCTGGCTCTGGCACCCTCACAGCGAAGAAGTTTTTCCTCGTGTTCAGACAGAACTCCTGTGTTCCAGTTTGTGCCTGTTAAATCAAAATTAGCAGAGTGGCTGCCCTGGAGATTAATCCCTGACTGATGGAGAGAAAAGAGTTATGGTTTGCTTGCAGGTTTCGTTTCTTTCTGCTTACATTCTCCTGGTGCTCAGGACAGACCCAGTAACTGTGAAATGCTCTTCAACCTCCGTGGGGCTGCTCGCCTTCCCTTCCCCCACTGAAACTTTGTTTGGTGGCTTATCGCAGCATTATTCATGCAGTCCTGGGAGTGGGAACAAAGGCAGTTGCTCCCCTGTTGTTTTGCTAATTGAAGTTTAATTCTCTCTGTTGTTCTCTGCTGCCTGATGGTGTTTTTTCTGAAATGAACTGAGCGGGTTTTGTCTTCCCCATTGACAGGAGCTGATATGGATGTGTGCCTTACAAGCTACGGTCACTGTAACTATGTGTCTGGCAAACACGCCTGCATATTCTACGATGAGGTGAGTGCCTGAGTTTTGGGGGTTTTAAATTATTTTTATTCTTTGGCACGCACGGCAGTGGGAGCTGGAGATGCAGGCGGCAGGTTGTCTTTGTGTGGTGCTCCTTTGTGGACTACAAAGTAAGAGCCACGGCTGTGAATGGTTTCACTCCAGTGGAGGCTGCGTCAGCGGTTTCTGTCAAACCCCTTTTCTGAAGCACAGAGCTCTTGCCAGCGTGATTTCTCTGAGCTAACTGCTTGGGGACAAAGACTGACCGCAAGCAAGTACTGTCCCTGCCGGTGTCTGGGGAAAGAAAATGTCATCGAAACGGTTCGATGCTTTTTGATCCAGCTGTGATGTTAATAAAAGCTAAACTTTACGTGTCGACGTGGAAGCTCAGCTGGAACAGAACAGGGAACTGCTCTGAGTCTCTTGCTTTCAGGTGTGGTGATGGTGCAGAGTGCTCATGCTGTGCGCAGTGCCCTGTAGAAGTTACGTATTTAACTAAAATTTCAGTTAAGCTTTCAGCGAAAACCGGGGTCTACAGTTGCTCCTTAACTACAGTCCAGAGATTAGTTTGTTCTTAAAGTAAATAGATTGGTGGGTCTGCCAATAAAAGCGCCGCTGGAGGTGTCTCTTTAGTGTGGACACAGTCTTTGAAGCAAGATGGAGTCTTTTATTCCACCATTTGTCAACCAGCTATGGAGCAGGATCCAGGATTAACCCACAGCTGGCTTTAGCCATTCCTCCAGTGCACTAACAAGCTACAGAACACACTCGGTAATGGGATCCAGACCTTAAATCTGTGTTGAAGCATCTCCTCACAGTGGTCAAGCCTAAATCAGGCTCTAGGCACTGAACTTCTTCCATACTCCAGCAGTTCTTCTGTTGGGCTTACTCTAGAGGAAGAGTTCCCCCTCCTTAGCTCTCTCTGCTGCTATTCCTGCTCCTGGCCATCGGCAGCTCGTGTTTGGTCTCTGCAGTCTGGCAGATTACTGCAAAAACTTACTCGCCTGTGCACGGGGAGTTTTGTAACTTGATGAAAGCTCTGTAGTCCCTGGGGGACAAGATCTTCAACCCTCAGATGATTCCTGGGAGTTAACCTGAAACCTCCTTCGCTCTGTCAACATCCTTTGCAAAGCTCACTTGAGCGTGACGCTGTTTCTGTAGCGCTGTGTGTCACCCTAACGTCTTCTGGCATCTCGGCGTCTGCGGAAGGGCCTGCAAATCCCAGCCCGTCTCGATCGTGCAGCTGCTGCAGCACGCCAGCCACCCTCTTGCCATCCCCTGTCTGTTTCCCAAGGCACATCTCTCCCCTGCTAGGCGCAGGTCTTGGGCCAAGTTTGCCTCTAGCGTGCCTCTTAAAACGGTGTGCTCGCTTGGTGAGAATCACCTGCAGTCCTTGTTTGCAGATCTGTCGGTCCAAGGCCAGTAGTAGGAAAAACCTGCTTCTCTTCAGAGCGGCTTTCGCTCTCCTTCCGTTCAGGGAAGCAGCTCTCGCTGGAGAGCTGGCTGTTCTGTGAGTGTGAGCTCTGCACAAGGGTTGGGTTGAGGGTCTCTGAAGCCAGAAGGTATTTAACCACCCTTATTTAACCATCAAGAGTGGTGGGGAAAGAACAATTGTGTCTCACTGCTCCAGAGGGGTGTACGGGCAGAAACCATTCTAGCTTCATGTCTTGATTCCTCTCTCTTCCCTCTTTTTTTTTTTTTTTTCCAGAATACGAAACATTATGAGCTGTTGAACTACAGTGAGCATGGGACGACTGTGGACAACGTGCTATATTCGTGTGACTTCTCAGAGAAGATGACGCCCACTCCTCCCAGCAGTATTGTTGCCAAAGTGCAGAGTGTGATAAGTGAGTGTCGAGGCACCGCCGGGAGCGAGTCGAGGGGGACTGGAGCAGGTGCCAATCAATTCCTTGTTGGTGCCCATATTGTGCAGCGGCTGGGGCACCTCCTGCCAAAGGGGAACTGCTCCAGGGGCCTCAGCCTGGGTTACACGGGGCCTTGGAGGGCCTCAGGCCACCGAGCACCCCGCTCTGCCTCCAAGCTGGAGTTAACTCCAGGTCCCTGGCTGGTGAATGACCTAAAGGGTTTCCCCACATGGGTCCTTCCTTCCCAGGCTGTGAGTAGGTGATCTGGGCTGTGCTACAGACACCCCATCCCCGCTTGGCTTACTCCTCCTCTCTACCTCATCAGCTTCTGCTTTTTTTGGCTGCTGAAATAGATGTGTAAATGCCTCTGCCTCTCTGGGCTGTGGGGAGATTCCCATTTCCCTTTTACCAGCCCCCTGATCAGAGGATCTTGCCCCTGAGGCACCTCAGCAGAAGCCCCTGTTAACAAAAACAAGCTGCTACTGGCCTGCTCGATCTTACTTTTTTTTTTTTTTTCCTTTTCCAGAACGACATAAAAGCAGAAAACAAGAAGAGGAGCCGCATGAAGAAGCTGCTGTGATGAATTCACAGGCACAAGGACAGCTTCGGAAACCCTGTAACTGCAAAGCCAGCAGCTCCAGCTTGATAGGGGGCAGCGGGGCTGGCTGGGAGGGGACAGCCCTGCTCCACCACGGCAGTTACATCAAGCTGGGCTGCCTGCAGTTCGTGTTCAGCATTACTGAATTTGCGACCAAACAGCCCAAGGGGGACACTGCCTTAGTACAAGACATGGACTTGGAGGAGAAACTTTCTCTGAAACCCCACCAGGTGCCCGTGCTGCGGTCCAACTCAGTTCCCTAGGAATTTTTAGGAAGAGAGCTTTTGGAGTAAGGAAAAAAAAACAAAAACAAAACGCCCTCAAGACTCTTGCAATGCAAAAATGTACAAACCGAGGTGGGATTTTTCTGTGTCGGCCCAGAGACTGTTCACACGCCGTTTGCATGAAATGAAGAACGTTTAACTTTTTTTAATTTTTCTTTTTTGCTCAAGTTTTAGGGGCATTTGCACATATATTTGTACTATACATTTCATTTTAAAAGGAAAACTGCAGTGAGAGCAGGACGCGTCAGAGCGAGGGGCGACCGCTGTCTGACTCGAGGACTCTCCCTGACAGATAGTTCCCATGCAGTTGTAAAATAATCAGAAACTTGTTCTATTTTGTGCCAGTGACAATAGTTTTATATTAAAAGAGAAATACAGTTTTCATACAGCAAATCTATACAATATCATTGTTTTATTTAATGTAAAGAAGCGCTCTTCTTCCCACAGTTTTGTTGTTTTTTTTGTTGTTTTTTTTTTTCCCATCCCTCCCTGCTATGGTTGCACTACAAGTAGCTACTGTGTATTATGGGCAGTGAGAAACGAGTTCTTTTCCTGGTGTCCATCCTATTTTTATTTCAAATAAGGAAAAGTGTTGGATTCTGTGTAAATACATCAGTGATGGCATTTTTCAATGTTTTAAAGCTGTGTACAGTGCTACATGTGGTATGACGTTCCTCAAATTGTCTATTGTAGCAGATCGTTTGTCGTAACCTGTCTGTCTCTTTTGTTTATAAGCCACCTCCCCGCAGCAGAACAGCTAGTTCCACTGTACATAGTAATTGTAACGTTTTAGACTTTACAGAAACTTTCCTGTATTCTGTATATAAAAAAAAAAAATACTTCACATTCTGTTTTCTGCCTGTCTGTCTTAACTCCTTGTCACCACAACCTGGAGCTTCTCCAGCGTGTCTGACTGCCTAAGAGGAGCAGGAGCTGGGGACTGGGGCTGTGCTGGATGGGAGGTAGCCCTGGGTGCTCTGTGGGGAGGTGGGAGAAACACAGAATGGTGGGGATTGGAAGGGACCTCTGGAGATCATCTGGTGACACACCCCTGCTCCAGCGGGATCACCCAGAGCAGGGCACCCAGGATCACATTGTCCAGATGGGTTTGGAATCTCTCCAGAGAAGGAGATTCCACAACCTCTCTGGGCAGCCTGGACCAGGCTCTGGCACCCCTCATGTTCAGTTGGAACCTCCTGGGTTCCAGTTCTGCTTGTTGTCCCTTAACTGGGCGCTACTGAACAGTCTGACCCTGTCATCTTGCTCCCTGCCCTTTAGCTACTGGTCAGCATTCATCAGATCACCTCTCAGTCTCCACGGCCCCAGCACAGGGCTCTCAGCCTTTCCTCAGAGGAGATGCTCTTTGAGGAAGGTGGTAGAATCACAGCCTGGTTTGGGTTGAAAGGGCCTCTTAAAGCTCAGTCTTGTCCAACCCCGACAGCTGCAGCTCGAGCAGTTCTAAACTGACCGTGGATGTTTCCGGGGATGGGGCATCTTTCTGGTCAGGAGAGGCGGGGTCTGGCTCTAGGGGTGACAGCGTCGCCCTCTCCCCACCTCCGTCACCTCTGGGTGCTCAGGGCCGGTGGGAGGCAGGAGCCTGCGTTCACCGGCGCCTCGTCCTCTCCCGGTCTCTGCTCCCACCGGGGCCGAGAGATCCACCTTGCCCGCAGACAAAGGCCCGTAACCCCCCGCTCCCTCCCCTCGCCGCCCGCTCCGTTCCGCGCCGATAACCTCGCGCTCCGCTTGCGCAAGCCGCGGCGCGGCCCCCTGGCCCCGGTCCCTCCNCCCGGTGCGGGGCCCGCGTCATCCTGGCGACCCGCAGCGCCCCGCGGGGGGAGGCCACCGCCCGCCGCATCCGCACGGTGAGCGTCGGGACACCCCGAACCACGGGCATCCTCGGGGGACCCTCGGCACACCCCCGGGAGCTTCCATGGGACATACCAGGGCATCGAACAGGCACCCCCGGGACGTTCCTATCAGGTGCCCATGGGAAACTCCCAGGACAGCCCCCACTGCTACTCCAGGGGCACCCTGAGTCACCTCATGGGACATCTCTGGCCATCACATGGGCATCTCTAGGACCCCCCTCATGGGCATCCCCAAAGACATCCCCAGGCACCCCCCCAGGATACTCCTGTAGGCCATCTCTGGCAATCACATTGGCACCCCCAGGACACCCCAATGAGTACCCCAGTGGGACCCCCTGCACAACCCCAGGAGACACTCATGGCACACGACATTCCCCAGGGATAACCCCCAAGACACCCCCAGAGGCCATCCCCAAGCACCCCAGGGCACCCTGAGGCCGAATGCAGCTCAGTCACAGGGCACCCCAGTCACCACTAACAGTGCAGTCCCAGGGCACCCTGCAGCCCCCTCACCCTGGGCTGGATTCAGCCCCAGAACATTCTCCTTGCCCCTGGCTGGATCCAGCTCCCACCCCGGGCAGCGCGCCCCCTACCCTGGGCCCTGCCCCAGGCTTCACTGTGCCCACAGGAGACGGGGAACTCGGAGGTACGCTTCATGCAACTGGACCTGGCCAGCCTGCGCTCGGTGCGAGCCTTCGCCAGCACCTTCCTGCGCCAGGAGCCCCACCTGCACCTCCTCATCAACAATGCGGGTGAGCACCGGGACACCCCCATCACCCAGTAGCCCCTAGAACACCCACCCAGGTCTGCCATTGCCTCCTTTGCAGGGGTGAGCGCCAGGGGCACGACAGAGGACGGCTTCAGCCTCCCCTTCCAGGTGAACCACCTGGGCCATTTCCTGCTCACCCAGCTGCTGCTGGAGCGGCTACAGAGCTGCAGCCCCAGCCGCGTGGTCATCGTCGCCTCCAGCGCCCACTGCGCCGGCCGTCTGCGCCTCGACACCCTGGGCCACCCACCTCCCGGGCCACTGTCCACCTTTCAGGACTACTGCGACAGCAAGCTGGCCAACGTGCTGCACGCCCGCGAGCTGGCCACACGGCTGCAGGACACCCAGGTGACGTGCTACGCTGTGCACCCAGGTAGGGACCTGGAGGTGGGCACCACGGAATGGGGTGGGCTCGATGTCAGCATTAACGTGGGGTGTTCTTCGCACAGGGTGTCCCCGTGTGCAGCGTGTCCTCCGCATGATGCGTGCTTTGCAGGGAGCAGCTGCCTTTGCACGGTGCAGGTGTGACCTTTGCTCCATGTCCCTTTCCACAGTGCACTCTTGGCATGAAACATCCCTTTGCACATGCGTCCCTTTGCACGTAGCAGCGCTTTGTGCCATGTCCCTGGGCATGGCGTCTCCTGTGGTGCTCAGGGTCCTGGAGCATCCCTGTGCTGAGGAAAGGCTGAGAGCCCTGGGGCTGTGCAGCTGGAGAAGCCTGAGAGGGGATCTGATCAATGCTGAGCAAGGGCTCAAGGGGTGTGGGGCAAGACTCTGTTCAGTGGTGCCCAGGGAAAGGACAAGGGGCAACCCGCACAAACTGGAACCCAGGAGGTTCCATCTGAACAGGAAGAGCAATTTCTTTGCTGTGAGGGTGTTGGAGCCTGGTCCAGGCTGCCCAGAGAGGCTGCGAAGTCTCCTTCTCTGGAGAGATTCCAGACCCATCTGGACAATGCGATGCTGGGCCCCCTGCTCTGGGTGACCCTGATGGAGTAGGGGTTTGGACAAGACGATCTCCAGAGATCCCTTCCAATCCCTGCCACGCTGGGATTCTGTGTGATTCTGTGATTCTTTGCATGGCATCACAGTGCACAGCGTGTCCTGCCGCACTACACACCCTTGCACAGAGCATCCTTCTTGCAGGGAGCCCCGACTCCCACTGACTACACACCCCTGGTCCCACTGCAAGGCCCGATGTGGCACGGGCAGCACCCCAGGGAAGGCCACAGCAGAGCTGCCCGTGCAAAGGCCACCCTGACTCGGCCACTTCCATTTCTTGCGGCAGAGCAACCGGCTCCCGTGTGGGCCCGTCCCCACCAGGAGCCAGGCTGTGACACGGCCGCTTCC
>VWZK01010314.1:159804-239285 GCA_013396935.1 Baryphthengus martii | reverse complement strand
CCTGCTCACCCAGCTGCTGCTGGAGCGGCTACAGAGCTGCAGCCCCAGCCGCGTGGTCATCGTCGCCTCCAGCGCCCACTGCGCCGGCCGTCTGCGCCTCGACACCCTGGGCCACCCACCTCCCGGGCCACTGTCCACCTTTCAGGACTACTGCGACAGCAAGCTGGCCAACGTGCTGCACGCCCGCGAGCTGGCCACACGGCTGCAGGACACCCAGGTGACGTGCTACGCTGTGCACCCAGGTAGGGACCTGGAGGTGGGCACCACGGAATGGGGTGGGCTCGATGTCAGCATTAACGTGGGGTGTTCTTCGCACAGGGTGTCCCCGTGTGCAGCGTGTCCTCCGCATGATGCGTGCTTTGCAGGGAGCAGCTGCCTTTGCACGGTGCAGGTGTGACCTTTGCTCCATGTCCCTTTCCACAGTGCACTCTTGGCATGAAACATCCCTTTGCACATGCGTCCCTTTGCACGTAGCAGCGCTTTGTGCCATGTCCCTGGGCATGGCGTCTCCTGTGGTGCTCAGGGTCCTGGAGCATCCCTGTGCTGAGGAAAGGCTGAGAGCCCTGGGGCTGTGCAGCTGGAGAAGCCTGAGAGGGGATCTGATCAATGCTGAGCAAGGGCTCAAGGGGTGTGGGGCAAGACTCTGTTCAGTGGTGCCCAGGGAAAGGACAAGGGGCAACCCGCACAAACTGGAACCCAGGAGGTTCCATCTGAACAGGAAGAGCAATTTCTTTGCTGTGAGGGTGTTGGAGCCTGGTCCAGGCTGCCCAGAGAGGCTGTGAAGTCTCCCTNGAAGTCTCCTTCTCTGGAGAGATTCCAGACCCATCTGGACAATGCGATGCTGGGCCCCCTGCTCTGGGTGACCCTGATGGAGTAGGGGTTTGGACAAGACGATCTCCAGAGATCCCTTCCAATCCCTGCCACGCTGGGATTCTGTGTGATTCTGTGATTCTTTGCATGGCATCACAGTGCACAGCGTGTCCTGCCGCACTACACACCCTTGCACAGAGCATCCTTCTTGCAGGGAGCCCCGACTCCCACTGACCACACACCCCTGGTCCCACTGCAAGGCCCGATGTGGCACGGGCAGCACCCCAGGGAAGGCCACAGCAGAGCTGCCCGTGCAAAGGCCACCCTGACTCGGCCACTTCCATTTCTTGCGGCAGAGCAACCGGCTCCCGTGTGGGCCCGTCCCCACCAGGAGCCAGGCTGTGACACGGCCGCTTCCCTTCACCGCAGGGTTCGTCAACACGGAGCTGTTCCGCCACGCGCCGCTCTGGCTGAAGCCGCTTTTGCTCCCGCTGGCCTGGCTCTTCTTCTCCGACGCGGCCGAGGGCGCCCAGACCTCCCTGTACTGCGCCACGCACGAGGACCTCGAGCGCTTCAGCGGCCGCTACTTTGCCGACTGTCACCTACAGGAGCCGTGGCCGCCAGCCCGCGACGACCGGCTGGCCCGGGCGCTCTGGGAGGCCAGCGAGAGGCTGGTGGGGCTGGGGGAGCCCCTGGGAAGCCTCTCGCCGGCCCCCGCTGCCGTGGTGCAATAAAAGCGACGGTGGGGAAAGGGAGGGAGCCGCCGTCCGCTCCTGTGCCGCGCCGGTACAAAACGGAGGCGTCCGAGGGCGGGGGCAGCCCCCGTGGCGCAGCCCCAGCCCCATTTTGGGAGGCAGTTTGGGCGTCATCCTCCGGCGTCGTCCTCCCGAGTCGTGCTCCGGCTCGGCTGCGGCACCGTGCAGGGGGTGCTCCCCACGATGGGGGGGCTGCACACGATGTACAGCGCCGTGCGCTAGTGCACGGTCAGTGCCCTGCGCGCGCACACGTGTGCGCAGACACTGCCCTGTGCTAACAGCAAAGCCGCTGCCCTGCTTCGCACGTCTGCTGCACGCACTGCAGTGCACGCACGCCCTTGCACAATCATTCTATGTCCTGCAGTGCACACACCGCTTTGCACGTTGCATGCGCTGCAGTGCATGCACGCTCCCCTTGCACACCCACTGCAGGCGCTGCAGTGCACACACACTCCCCTTGCACACCCATTGCACGCGCTGCACTGCACGCACGCTCCCCTTGCACACCCACTATACACACTGCACTGCACGCACACTCCTCTTGCACCCCCACTGCACGCACGCTCCCCTTGCACACCCACTCCCCTTGCACACCCACTGCACGTGCTGCAGTGCACGCACGCTCCCCTTGCACACGCGTTGCACGCGCTGCAGCGTGCACACACACATCACCCTGCACGCGCAGCACTGCACAGACACCTCGCGTGCCACGCACGCTCCCCTTGCGCACGCGCGGCAGCGCACACCGCCCCTCGCACACTTTCACACGCTGCAGCGCGCGCACGCGCACACACCCCCCCTCCCCNGGCGGCGGCGGCGGGCGCTGGGCGGGAGGTGCCGTGGGCACCATGGGGAACTGCCACACGGTGGGGCCCAACGAGGCGCTGGTGGTGTCAGGTACGGCCGGGGCCTCGCAGGGACTGGGGTGAACCCTGCCGGGGGAGGGGAGACGAGACTCGGAGGGGTCCTGTTATGGGGAGACCATGTCATGGAGGGAGAGGGGGCTGGAGGGGTCCCTGTCATGGGGAGAGAGGGGCCTGAGAGGCTGGAGGGGTCTGCGTCATGGAGGGTCCCTGTCGTGGCCGGAGTCTGAGGGAATTGGGGAGTCGTCTCTGTAATGGAGTTTGCTGGGAGGGAAATTCCTGGTGGGAATTGGGGGGTCTTGGCTGTGAGGGGACACTGAGAGGTTCAGTGGTCCCTGTCACGGGATTTGATATTGGGAGGAATGTCCCAGTGGTGAGGGGGTTTCAGGGCACAGAGGGGGGACCCTGTGATGTGAGGGTACCCTGGGTGGTGCTCTGCGGAGTTGCCCCTGTTGTGGAGGAGCTCTGGAGCACTGGGGAGGATCTCCTGCTGAGGGAGGATGCTAAGAGGTGGTGGGGAATGGGAGGCCCTGCCTAGGAGGGGAGTGTGAGATCTGGGAGGTGGTGTTCAAGGGTGCCCTGTGATTTGGAGGGAGGGGATCCACTGGGATGTTGTGGGGGGAGGCCATTCCTTGAGGAGGCATGGGGAGGGGGTCTCTGTCATGAGGGGACCCTATGGTGTTTAGGGGTGTCCTGCTGTGGGGGGTGCCCCTGCCAAGAGGGTGACCTGGGGCAGTGGGCAGCTCACTGCCGCGTGGATCCCAGGTCTCTGGGGTTCCTGCAGCGCAGGGACCAGTGGGCGAGGTCGGTCCGGCTGCTGCTTTCAGATGATGTCAGGCAGTGGCCCCATCAAAGCTGCTGGGCTCTGGGCCGCTGCCAGCAGCCCTTGGCTTGGATTACCAAGGAGCCGTCACGTTCCTGGGGGCACGTTGGCTTTGCCGCGGAGGGGGAACCGGGTCTGAGCATCGCGCTGGGGCAGAGAGGGCAGCTCGGGGCAGTACGCTACAGGGTGCCCTTCTCATCCATCATACCCTCCTGCTGCGTCACATCAGGTGGCCTCTCAGCGGTTCTGACACTGGGCGCAGTTTGCGCTCACCAGATGTGTACGGTTTTCAGGTGAGCTCATTGCTTAGGTTAGGGTTAAATAAACCAGCAGTGAACTCTCCTGTGTCTGACTCAACCTGTAGCTGCTCCAACACTCTGCCGAAGCTCCAGGCTGCACTTCAGCGTAGACCAGGCCGCGTGCGGACAGGACGGTCGGTAATTAACAACTTAATTACCGTTAGGTAACGTAACAGGTTGCTGCAAGGGCTGGTTACTCCGCTCCTGTGTGACAGGCTGGGGCCATATGCAAGGTAATAACCAAGTTAGATACAGGTGTTTGTCACTTTGTGTTACATCCTCGCTGTCAATACTGGACTAGTCTTGTGGCAAGAGAGGTGATGCTCAGACCTAAATTCACCTGGGAGAAAATGTCTGTGCGTGTCGAGGACGCGCTACGATCGCAGCTCTGTGGGGTGTGCGTGTGAAACTGCGTCGTTACTTTTTCGGAGCGAAAGCCTCCAGCGGGCTGCGGCACTTTGGTTCTGGCTTCTCTGTTATCAGTTCATCTCTCTTGGATAACAGACCTGTTACGGGAATTGCTGAGGAGATGCCAGCAGCAGGCTGCAGCTTTGGAAACAAATATGCCCTCTGCGGCGGCTGCTTCTGAGGAGTTACAGACCGCACCCGCCAGCTGCCTGGAGCAGCTGGATTTATTTCTCGACGTTTTCCTGGTCTTCTGCACGTCTCTGCGGCTCCCAGCTGGGATCTACAGCTGGTGCTGTGCTTCCCTGCAAAGAGACCCCTGTCAAAATCGATGAAATGCTGCATTGGAATTGGGAAGCCATGCTCCAGGTGTGCCGGGGTGCCCTTCTAGTCTTAAGAGCTTGATTTCGCTTCTGTTCAGCTCTGAAGTTTACGAAACACGGCTCGCGGGATGAGCCGGCAGGAATCTGTGGTATCTGCTTGCGGTTCCAAGCGTGCTGCTTTCCCACAGCCGCCAGCCCGGGACGCTCCTCGACGCACGGCCAAGTTCTGGGGAGGGAGTGCAAATCGCGCCAGGCTCCGCGACTCGGCGTTGGGTTCGGTACTGCCACCGGCCGTGGTTTTCCTCTGCCCCTGCCCAGAGTGGTCTGCAAATGCTTGTGCCCTGAGAGCGCCGGCCGTGAGCTTCAGGGGCAGCCTGAAGGTTGGGGGGCTCAGCAGAGCCCCGTGGCTGCTCCGTGCTTACATGCAGAGCAAATGCCAGAGCGTTAGTGGGAGGCGTGTAACTACAAGCTGTTGTAGCTCCAGGAACTTGAGCCGTGTCTCTTCAGGGAAAAGCAGAGAGGGTTGGGAGCCAGCATTTATTTGGGTGATATTAGGTTGGATCTGGGGAGAGAGGGTGAAAGGGAGAATGAAACCCACAGCAAATAATATTGAAAGCAGGCTTTTAATATTACAGCCTGGAATTGTTACACAAGGATTGTTTGAAAGACTGTCCTTCATGGAAAGGCACCTCCAAAGCATGAAGCTAACTGAAAGTTTTCTCTATGGTAAATTTAGCCGGTGCTTCTTGAAGGGTGTTTAGTCTCATGTGTTTTTTTTCTGAGGAGTGGTGTTCCTTTTTTTCCCTTTCCTGGTGAGACACTTGGGTTCCTCCAACGCTTGAGGAGCAGCCGGCCCTGCCTTGGGAACCTCTGTGCATGCAGGAGCTTCATGACCTTATTTGGGAAGCTGCTTCCCAGCACGGGTCAGTGCTCCCACTGGCACTTATGTCCTTCCTCCGTTGAGCAACAGCGATCTCCTTCGAAGAAGCTGCACTTGGTTAGCTAGTCCATGTGAAATGTGGAGCCCAGGCATTGTGAGAAGGCTCCACAAAGGCTTATTGGAGGCCACGATGGTCTCTCTGGAATGTGGGTCTAACTTTGCTGAAGGGTAGCAGTGCTGAGGTCCTCCTGGTGAGGTTTGGTGCGAGCTCTGAGGAGGCTTTAGCAGGCGCCTGGCCTCTCACCGAGTCCTCCCCAAGCACATCGGGAGCCACTCAGATTTTCAGGGAGATAGACAGAGTACCTGTTCATGCTGATATCCCAACGTTCCCATCAGTTGTCTGGATGTGTGATGCTGGGTTTGGGTTACAGCCTGGCTGAACACAGCTTCCAGAGCTAAGGATCTTGTCTGCTGATTTTGAAATACAACACTATAATATTTCTGCAGAGCCTCATGATAAGGAGGTGTAATTTATAATGGCTGAGTTCTTATAGTTACTGTAAGTAAACAGTGTTGCCCAGATCTCTGCAGCTGAGGAATTTTCCTTCTGGCTGTCGAGGCACTGGCACCATGGGGCATTGGTCCACAGGAGCTTTGAGGTGAGCACCTGGAGATAGATGACAGGGGAAGGCTGGCCCAGCCCAGCATGTTTGAGAACAAACTGCTGCTTCAGAAGACTCTCAGGCTGTGAAAGGCGGAGAAAAAAAAAAAAAAGTCTGGGGAGTTGCTGCCCAGTCAGCTGAGCTTTATTTTTAGGAGAATACTGAAACCATGAGCAATCATTCTACCTAGAAGAAAATAACTGCACAGGTTTGCTGAGTATGAGGCGTGCCCAGCTGATGTGACCTCCCTCTCAGGTGGGTTAGCACTGGGAGGATGAGGAGAAGCAGCAGATATGACACACTTGGCCTTTACTAAGGCTCTAATGATTTCTCAGAAGTCAGCTTCAGAGATATGCTCCTGCCCAGCCCAGCTTCTCATACTTTACTTCGATGCAGCGCCCTTTGGGATCTTCTGTCAGAGTGAAAGAATAACTGGCAGCTAATTCCAGTTTGGTGTAAGCATTTCCTGCTCCACCCCAGCAGTCAGGGGTGGTTAACCCTTCCGGAGCCGCTCTCAACTCTCTCATTCTCTCACCACATCCTTCTTATTCCTGCAAGAGGAGCTGCTCATGGTTTTGAACTGATGTGACTGTGCTGGTTTCATGGTATTTCTCTAAGTTTTGAAAGCCTGGAGTAAAGGTTATGCAAGCCCTTCCTGCAAGAGGCATCCAGTCTGCAGCGCAAGGTGGAACTGGTTTCTTAGAGACTATAAAATTTGTATGAAACTGCCTGGAAAACCATTGCCAGGGAACTTGACAGCGGCTCCCCTGTTCAGCTGAAAGGATTTATCAAGCAAATTCCTTGTTTTGGCTTGGATAGCGGAATCGAGAATGTGCTTATTGAATTTGCAGACGGTACTGAGCTGGGAATGGATTGAAGAGCTGGGTTAGAATCAAAACGAACTTGACAGATTGACCGAATGGTCTGAAAGAAATACAATGTGGTTCGATAAGGAGAACTGCAGAGAGCTCTGCTTGGGTGAGAACAGTCGATTGCGTGGAAGTGGAACGGGAGCAGATGGGCCAGGTGGTGTCCATGGTGAGCAGTAAGAGCCATCCGAGACTAACCCTCGTGGTGGAGCTCAGAGGTCAGGACTGAGGTCGAGGTATCGCGGTGTTCTTCCCCTCACACTTGGCAAGCTGTGCAGAAGACTCCTAGTGGCACTGGTTGTCGTCTGCCAGGTTTAACTGAGCGCTCCCCCAACGTTAGGTTCTTCATTTTCTGTAGCCAAAAATCTTTCCCCGTTGTTGGTTTCGTGCTGCATGTGATGCTGGGTGGTTGGTGTCCAGATCGCAGCACCACAGCTTGGCTTGAGTCTGTCGCATGAGATTGCTGGTGTTCAATGCAGCTACTCAGCCTTGCGCAAAGGCAGCTTGTGCAGCTCCTCTGTGGTGTTTTCTTCTCAAGAGGTAGCTCTTCCACTTTTTGCAAGTGATGGGGCTCAAGGTTTCCCTTGTCAGGTGCTTGTTAGATCTCCAAGAGTTGCAAAATTGCTCTTCAGAAAACACAGTGGAAGAAAGAGGTGGACGTAATACTCCCCGGGCTTTCCTTTGGGTTTCCAAGTAGAATTCTGCAGTAGTATCTCGGTAGTTTTGTTCTGTAACTTCATTGTGGTTTATCTTCTCCGGGTTTCTGTTTACAAGATGAGTTAAACTATATTTTTAAGCTTGCTCTGGAGCAGTGATACTCCTGCCTTAAGTCATGCTGGTAGAGATGACATCCAGATCAAGCTGGCCAGCATAATCTGCTTTCATCTGCTGTAGTGACCATCAAAGGATTTTACGGATTCCACTCAGAACGCTGCAGCATTTTAAATTAATTTTTATTAACCTTGTGCCGTTTCTGTGTTGTGGACAAAGCCTAATTGATATGCACAGCAGGGCCTGAGAACCAGACACCGATTTTAGTCTAGACCCTGCTTTAAAACATGACTTTCTTTATGTGTGCCTTTGCCACCGCCTCTTCGGTCCTCTACATTATGTCTTTTGTCAGTAACTGTTCTAAATTATCAGTTTTTGCCTTGTCTTTCTCGTTAGCACCCCGTGACATTTCCCAGCACAGGGACATTTCTTGAACAAACTCAATTTCTTTCTGACTGGACTGAGCTGTTTATTCCCCTCGTGGGCCACGGGTCCTCCTGGAGGAGAAGACTCTGGGGACAAGATTGCTCTGATGCTCTGAACCGAGGCGTGAGGGTGGCAGCTCTCTCTGTGCAGATGAAGGCAGCGGGGGCTGCTCTGTTCTTATCCTCATCCTGCCACAGTCCCTGGGAAGGAATTTAGTTACCGGGTTCTTGTAGCAGCCTGTTTACCACGACCTGATTTCTGAGCGCTCGCTGCTTCCTGCCACGGCACGAGCTCATCGCCTCGAGTTACCTTGGGAGAGCAAACAACACAGAGCTTCTTCACGGCCTCAGATTGTCCCAGCTTTGATGTTTTGAACCCTGTGTTTTTGTAACTGTTGGGGCTCCTGTTCTTTCTTGCGTGCTGTCCATCGGGGCAGCGGCTTCCTGTGTCTGCTGAGAGCTCCATTTATCCGCAAACTCCCAAGCGATTAATCTCATTTCATGGAAGAAAAAAAAAAAAAAAAAAAAAGCCAGTGACATGTTTTCTCCTGGCTCTGGCAATTCTTGCTTGAACGTAGGACCCCTTCATTTGGGAAGAGGCCAAGCTGGGTGGCAGCTCCTCGGTTATGAATCCTCCGTTTGTAGCCCGTACGCTGCCCCGGAAGAGGCACCGTGCGTGTTTGGGGAGGCGATGGCCCAGCGGCTGTGAGAGCCAGGCTGCTGGAACAGTGGGTGTATTATAACCGGAAAAGGCAATTTCTCTGCCAAATCTCTTTGTGCAGGAGGGTTTATTCTTCAGCCTTGCAAAGACATCGCTTTGTTGGTTCCTTTTTTCCCTCGCTCTCTGAGACTTGGGAAAGCGCCTGCGGGGCTGCGATGGCCAAGGAGCGCTCGGCTCCTGTGACTGGCGTGACCGGGACAGAGCTCTGCTGCGCTCAGATGTCCGGCTTGCAGGAAAGCAAGCAGCTGGCACCCTACTCCTCTTGGGTGCCTTGGCTTTCTGTCTTTTCTTATGCTTTGAACACTTTTTGATATATAATCTAGGTTAGTAAACTGGGTTGTGTAGTGCTGGGAAGCAAACAGGGGCTCGCTTCAGGTATGCTCCTAAAGGTGTTTCCTTGTATTACCTGCAGAAGAAAAGGAATGTGTGGAGAGGCACGGCCTTGTAACAGCGGTGAGTTTAGGGGGTAGAGTTTTCTCAGAACACTGCTGTGAAACAATTACCAGAGGTTCAGTAAAGACCACATAGACCCTGTGAAATAAAATACGTTTCCATGTTGAGCTGCTTTTCCTGACTGCCAGGAACACCTCCCTTCCTGTTCTTGGAAAACAAGGGCTTGGTTAAAGGGCTGGGCGAACCGGGCTGACGTCCTCCAAGAAACGTTACAAGGCTCTGCGGTTAATGTGCTGCAGGATATTGGATCATCAGCTCCTGTGACTCCTCACCAGCCTGAAATCACCTTCCAGCGACAAGAGGAAGCCATCCAGAGGCTGTCTCGGAGGTGACAGCAGACTATTTCTCTAGGCTGTGGAGCACAGGAGACCTGAAAAGGCGTGTGAATCCATCTCCTGTTTGCGTTTCCTTCCTGCTGAAATCGAAGGGCGAAGAATTGTAGGTGGGGCCGATCTGCCATTGCAGGGAAGTGAGAGAAGCGGGCGGTGTCTTCAGCCGGGAGCAGAAGATGGCCAAACACTTGAGGAGGAGGAGGAGGACAGAGTCCCCTCCTGCGGTCCAGAGGCTCCTGCCAGCCCGCTGGCCTGAGCGTGTGCTGCTTCTGCTTCTTCATCTGCACCTATTGCAACAAACTTCATAATCACCGACTCTGTCCAAACGGCCGAGGCTTCCGTCTGCTGTGGCTGCCGTCTGCTGGCTTCACAGTTCTCCCTTTCCTCTCCCACAGTGGGAAGCTCCCCCAGCGCTGCAGCCACACTGTTCTTGCTCTTCCTCTCCCTGGCTCTGTCCTGCCTGGGTATGTCCAGAGGGACTGAAGCTGTTGCTCTGTTGGTGCAGCGCTTGTCTTGCTCTGACCCCCCGGGCGCTGCTGTGAGGAGTGTGATTAAGGATGACAGATGAGGGAGGGGGCTGCTGGCTGGATCTGCCAGAAACATGGGTGCTCCCAGCCCTGGTGTGGGCTGGGGAGCTGCAGAGCTCCTCCCTAGCCAAGCACCAAAACTGGGGCTGCTCACTGGCAGGGTGCTCCTTTGAAAGGCAGCAGAAGCCTTATTCCTTGAATTAAAGATATGAAAATCCAGACAGCATCTTCCAGCTTCACTAGGGTCAAATCTTAAATGTGTCAGAGGAGTTCTGGAGGCTGTCCAGACTCTGGCCATAGCCATCTCTCTGATGGACTATCAAAGCCTCAGGCACTGGAGTACTTACAAGTCAGAACTAGGAGATGTTTTCAAGGGTTTTTTCCTCCTGCAGTGCTGACCCAGTAGCTTTTTGGTGGGTTTAAGGGTGGTTTGCAGTGTGGGTGAGGGAAAGGAGGTGGATTTCTTACATGCCTTTCCGTAGCAGAGCTGGTGCATCGCTGCTAGGGATACAGAAGCATGTACTTAAAATGATTCTGGTTGCTCAAAGTGCTTAAGCTGCTGAGCAGAACTAAAATAAAGTCCCGGGTTGAAATACAGTTGCTTTCTGTGTTCTTATTCATCACACTGAATTATTACAAATACTATTTCTCAATTTTATAAGACAATTCTGAAAAAAAAAGATTGCCTTTGAAAAATAGCCATGTGAAGCCCGTGGAGGGGAGGAAGAGTGTTGAGTTCCCTGGTGGCCAACCAAAGGGTGTTCCAGGGCTGCTGTGGATCTTGGAAAGAGTTTTCTGTGTTCATTATTTATCAGACACCGTGAGCACGCTTGAATTCCTCTGTGTCATGCTGCAGAACTTGGCTTGACAGCACTGGTTGCTGTAATGTGGCCAAGCTGAGCTGCTTCCCATGTTCTGAGGGGCTCAGAGAACCTTTCCTCAGCACCCAGAGACTGGACAGCCTTGTTGTGAAGTTTTTCTGCTCATGACTCAGTCTGGGTGCATGTTTTTCCCTGGCTGAGAGCAGCATGGGTATGTTGTTGAGCCTGGAGAAAAGGAGGCTCAGGGGAGACATTCTTGCTCTGCACAACTCCCTGACAGGAGGTTGGAGCCAGGGGTGGTCAGGCTCTTGTCCCGAGGAACAAGCAATAGGACAAAAGAAACAGCCTCAGGTTGTGCCAGGGGAAGTTTAGGTTGGACATTAGGAACAATTTCTTCCCCAAAAGGGTTGTCCAGGCCTGGCCCAGGCTGCTCAGGGCAGTCCCTGTCCCTGGAGGGGTTTCAAAGCCCTGGAGATATAGTGCTGAGGGACAGGGTTTATCGGTGCCCTGGCATTGCTGAGTTAACAGTTGGACTTGATGATCTTAAAGGTGTCTTCCAACCAGAACAATCCTTTGATTCTACGATTCTCTGTGTAATCACTCCCTCCCTGTGCTTTCTGCTGCACTGCAGGTGGCTGCTGTGGCTCTGACGTGAAGCAGTACGTCTATGGAGGCTGGGCCTGGGCTTGGTGGTGCATTACTGACACCCAAAGGTAAGGAGACCCCTGATATTGGTGGTTGTGGAGTAGGAGTTAGGCAAAGCCATCCCTGTGGGGCTGTCAGCACTATCTTTAGGAACATGGGACTGGGCACTGCGTATGAAACCGTGGATGAGCATCTGCCTGGGCTGCTGCCTTTGGCTATGACCAGCTCTGGTCCCTCAAGAGAGATCATGAGAAGGAGCAGTCTGTGCCCTGTAAAGTGCCTCTGTCCACACCTCTCCATAAATCCAAGGCAATCAGATTTTTTTTTTTCATTTTTTTTCCCACTTTTTGGTTGTTTTTTATTTACATGGACCCCACCAAGCTGCGAGGGCCCCAGCCTGCCTGGCCAGGGTGTTTCTCCCTGTGCTGAGGAAGGTAGGAGCCCTGCTCTGCCCTGCCTTTGCAGCACCCCGCAGCGCGCTGCCCTCTCACAGAGGGGCCGGGCGGTGGGGCTGCCGGGCTGGCTCATCCATCAGTTCACAGGAGGGGCCGAGTTGTGCCCAGTATGGCCCAAATCCAGTAACAAACACGCCTGTGGTGTGCGGTGGGCCAGTGCTGCCTCCTGCTTCCCAAGTCCCTTTTTCTAAAGGTATGCTGATGGCTGGCACGTTGGGAGCAGACTGTGCTCTTCTTTAAAACCACGGGATTTCCTTTCCCCTTTCCCTCGGCTGTGGGTTTTGCTTGCTGCTGCTTAACCCTGCTGGTCTCTGAATTAGCCTGCTGTGATAGTGCTGCTGTCCTGCTAACATAGCTCTTCGTCTTTAGGATCTGGGGCAATGTCACTCTCTCCTAACACCTCCCTTGTGCCACCAATGCAGGTTTCCTCCCTCTGTAAAAAAATAATAGGGAAAAAGGATAAAGACGTGACTTTTGGGTTTTTGCCCTGAGTGATGGCCAGAGGTTGTAGTTAACCCTCACTGCCTGATCTTGCCACCTCTTTTCCCCGTTCACGTGTTGCCACCAGCAGACCGAGCGAGCACGCGGCCACCCTCTCTCTGCAGGTGACACGCTGCCAAAGCTGCTTTTCACTGGGGGGTCAGGCAGCTTTGCCTTCCTCAAAGGGGTCCTGCCTGCTGCTGGCCAGACTCACGGCAGCGCTTGGGTCCTCTGCCAGGTGGCTGGTACTTGGGATTGCTATGAGAGCCTTCCGCAGTGCTCTGGCTGCCTGAGAGGTCTCAGCTAACACTCAGTGCTTTAGCCCTGGCTCTCCAGCCATGCTCGCAGGAGGTGAGAGGAGATGGAGAAAAAGACCTGGCTCGTGGGCTCAACGCTTGAGAACTGCCTTGAGCCAGACGAGCTTCATTCCCCAGTTTTTATGAAGCGTCTCATTGGGACAAATGTTGAACAAACGGTTTCTGCTCCTCCTGTTGTTGTGTGAGAAGCCCAGAGGAGTGCGCAGGACCTTGACCTGCCGTGTGGAGGAGATAACAGATGTATTCTGGAGGCTGATTTAGTAAGTTAAGCAAAGGCTGAGTCCGGAGCCAAGAACTGTTTGCCAGAAATGAGCTTCATACGATAGAGGTCTGTGCGTTACTCAGCAAATGGCACCCAAACAGCACCCAGACAGATCTTTTACTTTAAAATCTATATCCCTGGTTCATGCCATGGGAAATGGGACTTAGTTCTCCTTTTGAGAGCAGAGCCTTTCCCAAATGCCGTGAGCCGTGCCGCAGATGGAGCCCGCTTCATTAACATGAAGAGTGAGGCAGATTTTCCTCCTCTGAAACGAGGACATCCTTTCTGGAACTGCCAGTGCTGAAAGCAAGAGAGACAGCAGCAATTGTGTTGCTGTCAGCGGCATCCCGCCAGGTAGCACTAACCTGGGAACAAAAGGAACAGTTAGAGCTGGCAGGGTGCTGGGCTCTTATCCTGCTGCAACCTTGAGGACTAAGGAGAAAAAAAAATAATAATCCTGTCCCTGTTTAAGAGTCAGTAAAAAAGAGCAGTGAGAGAGACAGCGCGGTCTTACATGCCCCTGGGGGAACCAAATGGTGTTATTCAGCTTCTCAGGACAGCCCTTGGAAGCACCTTCTCTCATCAATGCCATAGCCAGGGCCTTAGCATTTTCATTTTTCTGGCCCCTCTTAAATGTCGGCGTAGAAATATCTAAATTGTGATTTTCTGTGTGTGGAGATCACTCCAACGGAGAATTCCAGCTGAATCCAGGGTGGCAGTCCAGGTGGGATACACAGTTCAGTTTCATCTGCAGTGTCCTACGGGCCCTCAGCCTCTTTATCCTCACTAAAAGAAGCAGCTGGATGCTGGGAATCCCCCCCCATGCCCAGGGAAGCTGCTCTGGCCCAGCTTTACGGGCAGCGGGAGTGAGGCAAACGGAACAGGGAAAAGCTGAAACCTGAAAGTCTCGTCTGTCCTCTGCCATGAGTGTCTCACTCTCTGATAACTGCTTTGTGTATTTGCTGTCCTACCCTTATTCCTTGCTGCTCAGAGTGTCTTTGGAGGTTATGACCATCCTCTGTCGCTGTGAGAATATTGAGACGTCGGAGGGGGTCCCACTGTACGTAACGGGGGTTGCACAGGTAATAATCCACCAGCTTCCTAACACCGTGTCTAACGTTTTATCCCTCTGTTTTGAGCAGCAGCAGCAACAGCAGCAGCAGCAGGATAACATAAAAACGAATGGTTTTTCTAATTGGCTAGTTAAAATTTCAATACCCTCCTCTCCTTCCCCTTCTCCAGCGCTTGCCCTGGGGCGCACTCCAAGGTTCATAGGTAATGCAGACAGATGCATCCTTGGCAAATTCCGAGTCCTTGGCAAATTCCAAATTGAGTATCGATATCCTGGCTCCTTCTGATAACGCTGCAGACATTGGCTCCAGCTGTAACCCTTTCCCTGGCAGCACTGCTTCCATTCCACGCTCGGCGGAGAGCAGAAGGGCCTCTTCTTTTGTGTGGAGCCCCGAGCAGAGCAGGTTCTGTGCAGAGCCTGGGGCAGGTGGGAAGGCAGATTTTGTGCCGTTTCAAAAGGAAACCTGCACACCCATGGGGAAAGATCAACTGCATTTGGCTCTGCAGTTTGGGATATGGGTTTCCACTCAGCCCTTCTTCCTCCTCATGGAGACAGTACCCATCCTGGATGTTGTCACGTTTGAAAGTACAGCACAGAGACCTCGGATGAGTTGCAACACGCAGGGCTAACGTTTGCACTGCGAGCTGGTCTAACAGTAATTACCAAACATCCTCGCCGCTTGCCGGCTAAGACGCAGCACAGTTTGAGCATTAAATTCACAGTATAGATTAGGGCTTCAGCAGGCGAAAGTCCTGCGCTAGCTGATTAAACCTCTGAACGCATATGGCAAAAAAATGCCTGTGCACATCCTGGACGGTGGGATCTGTTTTATCAGCTCCCAGTTTGCGTGCCAGTTTAATTAGGACAGTGGCCAAGGCAGGCACGAACTTGCAGAGATACGTTTTGGCCCTTCCAGTCAGTCCTCGAGCGACCCAGCCGGCATGGGGCGGCCCAGTGCGGCCCTTTCATGGTTCAGATGTTTGACCTAATGTTCCCTGACACAAGCTCTCTGCCCTGTGGCTGTCCTGACTCCCGGCACCTTCCCAACTTGCTATGGCTGACACGAGAGCCAGGGCTCCGCTTTCTGAAGCAGAACCTGCCACGGCCGAGCGTGTCTGTTGTTTTACCAAAGCATCACCTGCAGGTTGCCGGGTCTGGCCAAAATACCCCGAGCCCACCTTGAGTGACCAAGAAGCGTCTGGAGCTGCAGGATCTCTTCCTGGGTGCCTGATGCTGTACGGGCACGGCCTAAAGAGACGGAGACTCACTTCTATCTGCCTTTGGGTCACAGGATAGAGCTAAAAGTAGCGGGAGAGGTGAACCAGACGAGGGAGTAGGTCTGTGTTAATGCTGACCCAGCGAGGGCAAAGGCAGGGCTGCTTCTTGCAGCATCAGCACCAGGCTTTGCCAAGCTGCGGGGCAGGTGGGAGCATCCCAGGTCCATGCTATGCTTTGAAACCAGTGACACCAGCAACACCAGCCAGCAAGAACCCGCCCGGCTCCGGCGTTGGGCAGCGTGGCACAGCGAGCCGCTGCCGGAGGACCCTCTGGGGTCCCAAAGCTGCCGGCCGCCGGCCGCCTCGCTAGCCCAGCAGAAGGGAAAGGGTCACAGTATCATTCCCAGTCTGGCTCCCAGCCTTTCTCTGCTGCTAAATTGCCTTTAAGCGTTATCTGAAAATCTCTTCCTTGGCCAAAGTGACTTGTCTGTCTCCAGTCACGGGTGTAGTCACTCGACTGCGTTCCGTGCCTGTCTCACATTACCTGCGAGGAGTGCGACAGGTAGCTCGGGGCAGGAGATACAAAGGGAAGAGCTGAGTGTGTAATACCTGGAAACGTGCAAATATTTTACGTTTTTTGGCAGGATTTCCCTAGAGATAATGACGTTACAGCCCAGGTGTGAGGACGTAGAGACGGCGGAGGGGGTAGCTTTAACTGTCACAGGTGTGGCACAGGTACAGTAACTCCAAAACATCATTTCAGGAATGCATGTCTCTAACCTACATCTGGTGTTCCCCCCCTTAAGAGGTTGCTGTTGGCCAGGATCAGAAGCCAACCGCTCCGAGACAAATCCTTATACGAAACCGCGCTGTCCTCGTGGGTTCAAACACACTACAGCATGTCCCGTGGCGTGAAGGGGGTTGTGACCTCTCCTCCTCTCCCCAGAATCATTCCTCTTTTTCCGGTCTCTCATTTGTCCGCGTGACAAATGGGGTGTGCGTGGGGCTGACTTGATCGGTGTGTGAGACGCTGATGTCCCGCGGTGCCATCCCCTGGAGCTGTGTGGGACCCTGCAGGACTGAGCCACTCACTCCTGAGATGGTATTGAACATGTTGCTTTGGGTTATTGTGTTATTATTATTAGCACGTGGACCTTGTAATTCTTCACGGTAAGTTAAAGCTTGAAGTGAGAACTTAGTCGCTCCAGGCATTAAAATTTATGTGTAAAATTTCTGTCTTGAACTGAATTTTGATTCTCTGAAGCCTTCTTCATACGTGAAAACCAGCTCTTGCTGCTTGTGACTCTGAGTCTGCTGCCCTGCTGCAGAGTTTGTCCTTGTGACCAGGCCCTGCCTTGTGGAGGATACTGGGAGGAGAACGTTGTTAGCTTGCGACAGAATTTGACTCCCTCAGTAGGCAGCTGGATGCTCGGATTCAAAATTCCTCCAGACAGCTCATTCTGGGTGTATAGACCCAAGACAGCGGTTCTCAGTGTGCTCGTGTCTGTGGTCACTGTGTGTCCAAGGTCTGCTGTTGCAGGAGAGGTGACAGCCACGTTCCCTGCCGTGAGGAGCTGCCGAGTGACGCAGGGATGCGACCAAAGCCCCGCATGCTGTGCGTGGAAAGGCTCCCCGCAGGGAAGAGCGCTCTGGCTGCCGCGGCTCTTTTGAAACCAAACGCTTGACAGATTCCCCCCAGCGCTTTCCAGAGCAGCCGATTCCTCCCGGGCTCCGTTGGTTTGCCCCAAGCTGACGTTGCGGAGGAGCTGCCTGCGGTGTCAGGGCGTCAGTGAGGACGCGGGTTCAGCCAGGAGCAGTTTCTGGATTGTCGCACGTGGCAGAGGCGCTGGGCACGGCCGTGACTCAGCTGCGGATCCTCCATCGCCCTGCTGCCGTTGGGGAACGTTGAGGGCTCTGTGCAGGAGCACCAGCCCAGAATCCAGCTTCCCGGGATTATCCTGGCTCTCCTGGTGTGAGCCAGTGTCCCTGGTTTTAATTTTTAATTTTTGTGTATCCATTTAGCTGCTGGCGTCACATCACCACAGTAGACTTGCCACGATTGGCAAAATACGTGCAACCGTGTCTCCCCTCACGGACATTTCGTAAATCTACAGGCTTTTTCTTTGGAAAAGATGTTTCTGTGAAGCCAGAACCCTAGTTCTGGGCCATCCTTCCATTACCTGCGAAATGGCTGGGTGGTGTGTGGTAGCCGAAGGCTGGATCAGCAGGTGCCTTGATTTAAAAAATGCAGCTCCCAATTCATCTCCTTCATGTTACTCTCTCTTCTCACTGTTCATTTTTTTCACCCTCCATTAATTCTAAAAAATCTAAGGTTATGAAATGGGAGAAGTAACATGCAGAAAGCAGGCTCGAGGCAGCTGGGGACGTGAGCGGCAGAGCTTACCTTAAATTGGCAGAAATTCTCTTGAGGCAAAACATTTTCTTTTAAGGGCTTGGACTAAAAGGGAAAAAGGCCAACAAATTATTACTAGAGAAACACCTTTTAAAATGTTTCTCATATAATAGGAGTGCTTAATGTGCATAAGGCTGCTGTTCTGAAGAGGGATGTAATGAGTACTCACCAGTAGACTCCTTCCTGTGTCGGCTGAGTGCTCGGGGTGCACTGGGACGCTGCCGCCTTAGGCCACGCTGGGCTTTGTAGCCTTCCATAGCATTTTTCTGAGCCTCAAGTTAATTGGATTGTCTCTGCTCACCCCTCACTGGGATTGCAGCTGGCAGGAGCTGGGTGCGGCCGTATCGATCCCGTAGCCGGGCTGGTTTTACGGCAGCTCTTTGATTTCCCGCCAGCCAAATGCTCTCTCTGATGCCAGTGACATTTGAAGAAGCACCGAGCGTCGCGGTGCCTTGTCTGAAGTACTGGAAACAAGCTGAGGGCAAATTGCTCAACTCTCTTGTTTTGTGGAGCCTTTGCTTTGTAGGTTGACATTTAACGGTTGGACTTGATGATTCTGAAGGTCTCTTCCAACCAGAATGGTTCTGTGATCTGTATTCAGCAGATAGCCGGGCTGTCCAGGTTTACTGGCACAGGTTTGTGTCCAGGTTTGCTGACTGGCTTTATTTGGAGAGGCTGAACCCTTCCTTCCTCCTCTAGGTACCACAGGGACTCATTTAACAAATATTATGCTCCAACTGTCCTCTCTGCAGCTCCTGAAGGGTGGTGATTGTTTAGAGAGGTGGATTTGCTGGCAGATGAGCACTAGAAACGCTGCTGTGAAGTCAAATTGGTTTGGGTATTTGCAAAAACCTCCCATGAGCGGCGAGATGAGCCTTGTGCGGAGCCTGCGCTCCTAGGTGCGGCTCCAGGCATAGCTCACCCAACTCCCCCGTGTGTGGAAAGCACACACTGCTGGCCCCGGGTGCAGGGACAAGAAATGGCCGTGGCCTGGCCCCGTAAGGAGTCCAGAGAAGTCAGAAGAGGATTTACCATGCTTGCCCAGGTTTCAGTTTGGCATTTTGACTGGGAGAGCCAGCCTGGGAAGCAAAGGTAGGAAACAGGCTCAGCCCAGGTTGACATTTCTTCATGTTACCAGGGGTAGGGTTGTGACAGTTGACTCTTGGTCAGCTCACCCTGTCCCATCCCTTTAGAGGGTGGTGGCCGGTCCCAGTTGTCCTGCAGATGAGGCTGTGGGGTCAGTTTGGGCTCACAGGCTTTCAGACCAGGCTTTTTTAAGGAATAGTTGTGTTGCTTTTGCCAGTAGTTCGACCCTGAAAGGTGATCTTGTAGGTGTCAGAATGAGGTCCATAGGCTGTGAACCCCAAGCGTGCATTGGGAGCCTTGGAGGGCCCTTGTGCAATGCCTGAAGCTTCAGAGGTCTCTGAGCCAGGACCATGCTGCCATCGCAGCCAGGTCCAGCCAGAGAGGGCCCCTGAGGCAAGACTCAAGGTGTCAGCACCATCTCATGGGACAGGAGGCCCTGCCCAGCCCAGATGTCTCCATGAGAGGGTGCTGTGGGACCTGCTCAGCACCCAGATATCCCAGCAGAGCTGTGTGGCTGATGTGGCCGGTGAGGCCTTGCTTCCTTCTCTGGTGCTGTCAGACACAGAGGCGTCCCTGTGTCCAGGCTTTGTGGACCCGGCCACCAGGAGCTGTCACCTTGGTGAGTTGTAGCTGAGTCCTATGAAGCTACTGTGGAGCTCCATCTCCACTGCCTCACAAACCCCATGGGGATTTTTAACCCATTTTGCCTTTAAAGAGCAGCCCCATGACCGGCAGGACCATCTTAAGGCCCTGTCTGGACCTGGGGATGCTTTGATTTTTGGCCCTGACTATGGGAGGTGGAAGTGGCACTGGAGATCATTACAGGTCCTGGCTGTGGCACATTGAGGTCACCACAAAGGGTGGCCGGGAGCTCCCGGCCACGAGCAGGAGTAACCAGTGTGGTATGGCCTTCTCGGCTCATCTCTCCTTGCCAGGAACACCAAATAGAGCCCCAGTTCCCAAGCTGCATCTTGTGCATTTCACACTCTTCCTTCTTCTCTGCCTTTCCTGTGTCAGAAAAAAAATAATTCTAGGGAAGGAAGTGGAAGAAAGAGGTAACAAAATGGCTTTTGGCCAGGGTAGTAATAGAAAGGCCTCTCTTCCTAGGAATGGTGTTGGTGCAGTGACTGAACTGGAGAAAGGGAGGCTCAGGGGAGACCTCCTCACTCTCCACAACTCCTTGACAGGAGATTGGACCCAGGTGGGGTTGGTCTCTTCTCCCAAGGAACAAGCGATAGGACAAGAGGAAGCAGCCTCAAGTTGCACCAGGGGAGGTTTAGGTTGGACCTGAGGAACAATTTTTCCCCCAAAAGAGTTGTCCAGCCCTGGCCCAGGCTGCCCAGGTGGAATCCCCATCCCTGGAGGGGTTTCAAAACCATGGAGATGTGGTGCTGAGGGACAGGGTTTAATGGTGGACTTGTCAGTGCTGAGTTACCTGTTGGACTTGATCTTAGAGGTCTCTTCCAATCAAAATGATTCTATGATTCTAATTGCTAATTCAGGGCTCTCAGGTAGAGTTTTCATCAGGTGGGACTTGCAGGGTCAGGCTCTGTCCCCACGTCACTTGGTGGCCACTGTAGTGAGATCGATGGCTGCAGGAAGCATTCCTCCACATTGAGCTGCAGCTGGGGCCTGAGGAGGTGTCTGCCCCAGGCACTGTCACTTCTGCATGTGCCTTCAGTGGGGCTCTCCCCGGGAGCAGTGAGCGGAGGGTCAATGGCTTGTCCAGTGGCCTGGCTGAGCGTGATGACGGTTCAGCATGGTCCCTTGGAGCATCGGTAGCACGGGGGCCTGGCAGCCTGGTGGTGGTACTGCTGCTTCTGCTGCTGCTGCTGCTATTGGGTGCCTGTCCCTCTTTGGACAGGTGCCTCCAGTCGCCTTGGTTTTGTCTCCTGTCTCTAGGTGAAGATAATGACTGAGAAGGAGCTCCTGGCCGTGGCCTGTGAGCAGTTCTTGGGGAAAAACGTGCAGGATGTGAAGAACGTGGTCCTTCAGACGCTGGAGGGACATCTGCGTTCCATCCTAGGTGCGGAGGGGCTCATGCTATTGAAGGCATCTTGAGTAGCTTTCTCCCTTCTCTGCTGGCTGGTCCCAGCAGTGTTGCTGCCACCGCAGCAGCCACGATGGGTGCTGCTTCTGCTGACTGCAGAGGTGGCATCTTAAATTGTTGCTCCCGTACAGCAGCCCCTGCCGTGTGCCTGTGTGGTGTGATAAGTGGGTTTTCAGGGCCTGCAGTGAGAGATGTCTGAGTCTCCGCGGGTTCCAGGTGTGTGTGGTGGCTGCACTTGTAAGGCCAAGATGCCTCTGCAGGGTCTGGCAGAGAATTAACACCCTTGTGCCCAGATGTCAGGAGATTAGGGGCAACAAGGACGTTGCTGAGCTTAGACCCACGTTGTTGTGTGTTACCTGTTCCAAATAAAGTGCTTTGGTTCCTTCCCTCTGCAGGTACCCTGACAGTGGAGCAGATCTACCAGGACAGGGATCAGTTTGCCAAGCTGGTGCGAGAGGTGGCAGCTCCCGATGTGGGTCGCATGGGTATCGAGATCCTGAGCTTCACCATCAAGGTACAGGGTGCCTGAGCCTGGCCCAGGCTGCCCAGAGAGGCTCTGGAGTCTCCTTCTCTGGAGAGATTCCAAACTCCCCTGGACAATGTCCTGCTGGGCCCCCTGCTTGGGGTGACCCTGCTGGAGCAGGGGGGTGGCACCAGATGCTCTCCAGAGGTCCCTTCCAACCCCACCATGCTCAAACTCTCTACACCCAGACACAGAGCACTTGGCAGAGCCGCAGGAGCAGCACAACAGAGCCTGGCCCTGGCTCTGCCGCCGCAGCGGCTGAAAGGCTCCGGCTGACAGCCTGCCCCAGCCCCCGGGAGTTTCCATGACAGCCGCCGCAGCATGCCCTGTATCCAGGCAGCTGGGCAAAGAGCTGCCTCTGTAAACACAGCTCGTGGAGCTGGCTCACTGATAACCCAGCCTCCAGGGAGTCGGAGGGAAGATGTCGGGAGCGGCCGCCTCTCCCTGTCACGCCAGTTTCTGTTCGGCAGCAGGCGGACACGGCTCATCCTGACCCTGGCCTGGCCTCACGCGTGGTCGTGCTGAGCTTCAACGGGAAGGGAGCAAGATGGAGTGGCTCATTTGGAGCGGCTGTGACTTATCTTCTCCTCTCTAGGATGTCTATGACAAAGTAGATTACCTGAGCTCCCTGGGGAAGACTCAGACTGCGGCCGTCCAGAGGGATGCAGACATTGGCGTGGCGGAAGCCGAGCGAGATGCTGGCATTCGGGTGAGTCCAGAGACGTGCTGGGCTTCCCCGGAGCAGCCTCTCTTGCTCCAGCTTCACACGCTGAAGCTCTGCTCTCTGTTCGCTCTCTGCAGGAAGCAGAGTGCAAGAAAGAAATGCTGGATGTCAAGTTCATGGCAGATACCAAAATAGCAGATTCCAAACGGGCTTTTGAGCTGCAGAAAGCTGCCTTCACTGAGGAAGTCAACATTAAGGTGAGAGGTAATCTGAGAGCCCACCACTGTTCTCTGGCTGGTTCATGATGGTACTGGTAGCTCAGGGACTTGCCAACTTCCTCCTCCTGCGTGTGAGGAGAGCTGGAGGTGGAGAACTCGTGTTTTTGTGTCACAGTGTGAGCTCCTTGCAGCAGATTCCTGTTTGCAGGGTGGGACTAGGAGGAGAAGAGAGGGTGGGGAGGGTCATCCAAGCTAACCTGGGGCTGGTTGGGCTCGGTGCTGTGGAGAGCGCACTGGGGAGGACAAGGGCAGCTTGGAGGACTGGGATCTCACCCTTGGGTAGAGGGTTAGGAGCAGGAGCCATGGCTGGTTTCAAGGTCTGCCGACTCCTTACATCTACGCACAGGAGATCATGACCAGGGCCTCTCTTCTTCTCTCTCCTGTGTGCAGACCGCAGAGGCCCAGCTGGCCTACGAGCTCCAGAGTGCCCGGGAGCAGCAGAAGATCCGCCAGGAGGAAATCGAAATTGAGGTGGTGCAGCGCAAGAAGCAGATCGATGTGGAAGAGAAAGAGATCATCCGGATGGAGAAGGAGCTGATAGCCACCGTGAAGCGGCCGGCCGAGGCCGAAGCCTATCGCATCCAGCAGATCGCCGAGGGCGAGAAGTGAGTGAGGCCGTCACCAGGCCCAGTCTGAGCCCGGCTGCCTGCTGGGCTGGGCTGTGGTGGGAGCAAAGCGCGGCGGGTGCTGCGCTGAGCCCCAGCTGGTGGGATCTCTGTGGGGCGGGCGCATGGCGGACGCAGGGAGGGAAGCGGCGCCGGGTCTGCTGCAGGGCTGGCTTTCCCTTTCCAGGGTGAAGCAAGTCCTCATTGCTCAGGCGGAGGCAGAAAAGATCCGCAAGATCGGAGAAGCGGAGGCGTTTGTGATTGAGGCTATTGGGAAGGCAGAGGCTGAGGGGATGAAGCTGAAAGCTGAAGCGCTCCAGCAGTATGGAAATGCTGCCCAGCTGGCCCTGGTGCTGGATGCGCTGCCCGAGGTGAGGAGGGAGCAGCTTTCCCCTGCTCCGGGCCATCGATGGGGAGTTCCCGGAGTGGGCCAGGTCTCCCAAGAGCACAGCGAGGCCCCATGTGATGTGTAGGGAGCTTGCCCAGCGGCTCCTTGGCTCTCTGCTCATCTCACCCCACTTCCCTCCTTCCCCAGATCGCTGCCAAAGTGGCTGCTCCCCTCTCCAAAGTGGACGAGATCGTTATTCTCAGCGGAGAGAGCGGCAACACAATGTCTGAAGTGAACCGTCTGCTGGCCGAGATCCCCGCCTCCGTGCGTGCCATCACCGGCGTGGATCTCACAAAGGTGAGCTGGGCACCGGCAGTTCCTGTGGCTCCCGGGGCACAGGGACTTGCCTGAAAACTTCCAGGCTCCTAAGGAGCCTCTCCTTCCCCGGCCCTGCCCCCTACCTGTCCCTAACAGCTTTTCTCCTCCCCTCCTACAGATCCCCCTGATCCAGAAAGCCACTGGGGCCCAGGCGTGAGATGGCCGACCCAAAGCTAGTGAAGATCACTCCCTGTTATGCACTCAGACATCAACTGCCTTCAACACGTGGGAATTTCTTTTATATCAAAGACAATCAGAGTTTCATTTTTAAGCTCTGGTGCCTTATTTTGTAGGGCCAGAAGGTTGCATGTCCAATCAGCTGCTCTCTTTTTTATTACAAAAGGTGGGAGGGGATTTATTTTGTAATTAACTGTATATTTTGATCCGATCCCCCGTTAGGACTGGCAGCTTGTCTGGTGTTGCAATGCGGGTGCCTTGCTGTTCTCTGTCCTCGGACGGCTGCCCAGAGCTGGGAGCAGAGTCTCGGCGGGACGTGGAGCGTGGAGCTGTAGGAAGAGAATAGCCAGGACCCACCTCTCCTGGGCTCCCTGCCCTCCTGCAGCCACCCTCCTGGGCACTGCCCAAGCCCTGCCTCTGCCCACAAGCTGTTTCTGTGCCTGGCTTTCCCCGTCCCAGTGTCTGGCCCCCTGCAGTGCCTGGGCTTCCCAGAGGTGACAGTCACCCCCTGGGAGGAGGACAATCAGGCAGTGCCAGTGGATGCTGCCCCCTGCCGTGCTGCCTTCCCTCAGGGACCCTTCCTCCTGGGATCTAGAGAGGGGTGGTCTGAGCCAGGCTTGGTGAGATCCCACTACCAGCAATGCCAAAAGCAGCGCTGTGCCAAAGCCATCTCGTCCTCCGAGAGGGAGGGGAAGCCACCAAGGCCACTGTCCCCGAGTGCTGTGGTACATACACCTGGGCCCCCACAACAGTTAAAACCACAGGTGAGAGGCACCAGGCAGGGCACTGCACTGGGGACAAGGCTTCTCCATCACTACAGCCTGTACAGCTGGTCGAGGACTGGTGCTCCTGGGGCTGGTGCCATGGCCTGGGTGCTGGGCACAGGATGCCCTGGCACGCAGCGCAGAAGCCCCTCCCTCCCTCCATCCCCCTTACAGCCGGTGGCTTTGGTGCCTCGAGTGACAATGTGAAAGAGGTTGTCCCCTGTGTGTGTTGTGTACACCCTGCAGTGCCATCAGAGTCCCGTGCTGGCCCGTGCCCCTTCCCAACGCCGATGTTCAGTAGGGCTGGAGCAGCCAAACCCACGTGTGAGGTCAGCTTGATGCTGCTGTGGGTGGTGACCTGCACTGTCACCGAAAGGTGCTGGGAATCCCTCCGCCGACTCCTTCACCCACAGCTCGATGCCACCCCCCCATTGCCATAGGGACCCACGTCCCCTCCTGGCAGTGCCCCCAGTATAGGCCAGTCCCTTTGCCAGGAGTGCCCCGCTGCAGGATGGATGGATGAGCGGGTGGGTGCTGTGGGGCCGGCAACACCCCGTCCCCCTCCTTGACGCCAGGGTGGGGAGCACCAGCGTTATCAGCCCCCGGCTTGTGCTGGCGGCGCGATCTGGCGCTGGCTGGCGGGCGTGCCGGGCAAGGGGCCCTATCTGCATGTGCGTGTCCCTGCCTGCGGCCCCCCACCCTCGCTGCTCAGTGATAATAAAGCCTTGTCACCCCTCGGCTCGTGTCTTGTGCCTCCATCTCCCTGTGCGCCTTGACCGGCCGTGGCGTGGGCTGGCCACCGGCCCTGCGGTGGGCAGGTGTTCCCACTGGGACGAGGGAATGAGGCGTGTGTGGAAGTGAATTCCCACCTCACGCTGCTCCTGCAAAACTCCTGGGAGCTCGTGGCCTCCCCATGGTCACCGTGTCCCTGTGGGCTCCTTGCCCTGTCCCTGAGGCTACTTCCGGCCAGAGCTGGGTGTGAGTAGCACCTTGTCCTGCTCTCCTGGGTGAGCAGGGAGCCGGGAGCCACCGAGTGCGGCTGGTGATCTCCAGCTCCATTGCCTTTCTAAACCCTGTGAGCTCATGGCTCTGGGGACACTCCAACCAGTGGCACCCCAGGGTTCAGCACAGGGCTGATGTGGGCCGAAGGCTCTGTCTGTCCCAGCAGCCATCGCCCTCTGCTCCGCTGCCAGTCATTCACAGCCCCTGCCCTCACCCTACCACCGGACCCCTATCCAGCCCCACACACCCTTCCCTGCGCTGGGGCACAGGAGGGTGGCTCTGGGTGTACCTGACACAGAATCACAGAATGTTAGGGGTTGGGAGGGAACTTGAAAGATCAGCTAGTCCAACTCCCCTGCCAGAGCAGGATCACCTAGATAGGTCACAAAGAAACAGATCCAAGTGGGTTTTAAATATCCTGCTTGGGATCAGCCTGCAACAGTGCTCACATGGGGGGGCTTCTCTGCAAGGCCGTCCCTGGAGCAAGGGCAATTCCCTCTTGCCCTCTGTGTGTCCCCTGGGCATGGGCAGGACAGCGGGCCCTGTCCCACACTCTCTGCAGCAGGGTGGCCCTGCAGATAGGCTGGGTGGGGACAGTTCAGCAGCACCCAGCAGCTTCTTATCTGTGGCCAGATGCTCTGCCCTGGAGCAGGAGGGCTGGCAGGAGGGCTGCAGCACCCAGGGGTCCCCTGCGGCACCCAGAGGTCCCTGAACCAGCTCCACGGTGCTGGCCTGGGGGGCACTCAGGCTGCCTCTGCCCTGTGGTGTTCAGGGCCACAGGGCAGGGCTGTCCCCAGGTGCTGTGGGTGCTGAGAAGACAATGTGGCCAGGGAGGGGATCATCCTGTGGGGCTCACGGGGCTGACAGGACTTAGGGGCCTCTTGCGGACACTTTGCTTATGTCCCTGCTCTTGGTGCTGAGGTGCCTGTGCCATAGCTTGGGGAGCACTGCAAGTTCTCCCCAGGACACCTCTGGGTCACAGCAGGGACCAAAGACAGGAGGGGACGATCTGTTGCAGATCCTCATGCCTGGGGACATGCTGGTGCCAGGGCCAGACCTTGTGCCACATCCTACCAGGGCCTGGCCAGGCTGGTAGGGGAGTGTGGGTGATGCTGCCCCTGTTCCTGTCACCCAGAGGTGACAGCGGGTGTGCGGACACCTTGCACGGCAGGGCAAAGTCCCCGATAGCCGGATGCTGCTGCTTATCGGGGCCCCCTCGCAGATGGTCCTGGGGGGATATTATCACTTCTCTGCAGGCAGCTTCCAGGAACACCGGCGTGTCCTGTCACAAACAACAGGCACGATGGCGGCGGGATGTGACCCTGTAGGGACAGACAGGGCTGGGGGACACCAATGACCAGGGTCATACACAGAGAGGTGACGCTCATGGTCAGGGCCTGCAGCCATTTGGGGACACCCATGGCCAAGGGACAAGAGGACAAGTGTGACCAGGGTGATGTGTAATGAGATGACACAGCCCACTTGGGGACAGGCGTGATCAGGAGCAATGTCCTTTGGCGACACACAGCTGGGGGTTATATCCCTCTAGGGGACACATCCCTCTGGGGTGGGGGACACACGCAGGAAGGGGACACTTATTCCTAGTAGGAATGTCCTGTAGGTCGGGGGGAACATTTTTTTGGGATGGAACTGCTATAGGATATGTCCCTCAGGCAAGCATATAGGGCCAGGGGACAAAGCACTTTGGGGGCCACCCACCCCAGGAGGACACAGGCTCCCTACTCCCACATCTGGGAGATGCCTGTGCAGGGTGACCCTCTGCGTGTCCCCACACCCCCAGGCCCCAATTCCCATGGGGCTGTGTCCCCATGCCATGTCCAAAACCTCTGTCCAGCAACTGGGAACTTGTCATGGGTAACGGGTAACTCCCAGTTTGGACTCCCCCCACCTATGAAGAGGGACCATCCTGGTGACTACAGGGGACAAGTCAGGAGGATGGAGGGGGCTTGCACCCACAAAACACCTGTCTCCAACCCTCCTAAAGCCTATGCTAGGCTGGGGAAGCTGCTTGAGGTTGTGGCCCCCCTGGGCATGAAGGGGTTAAGGGGCCCTGTCCAGCTGTGCAGTGCAGATGTGAGATATGCAGATGAGGCAGAGCAGGTTTTATAAGGCGGGTGCAGACACAGCACCCTGCAAAGCTCCAGTGCCACCCCCATAGGTAGGTGCCACCTCTTGGGGAGATGCTGCCTCGCCCTGGGCTGGTGGGTCTGGGGGGGACAAAGATGGGGTAGGGGAGTCTTGGGGCTGGGGGCAATTGGGAGCCTCCGTTCTGCTCCAGAGTGATGGGTTTTGTGGGGAACGAAGGTGGAATAGGGGGGGATATTGAGGTCAGAGGGGGACTGGGGGCTTCTGTTTTGCTCTGGGGTGGTGCTCTGGGACTGGGGGGACAATGAGGAAGTAAGGAGGATGTTGTGACAGGGAGGCCATCGAGAGCCTCCATGTGCTCCAGGGGGGTGGGACCAGCGGGACTGGGATGGGGTGAGGGGAATGCCGGGTTGGGGAGGGGGTGACTCTGGTGCTCCGCTCCCTAACGGTGCTCTCCTCTCACACAGGCACTGCACCCTGGTCTCCCCTTGGGCCGCCCGCTGCCCGCCGCCCTGGGCGGGATATCATCGTATACTGTAAGTTGGCATTGAGACACTACAGTATAGATGATGTACTCCCCAGGGCGGCACCTGCCCCCCACCCACAGCCGCCGCTGCCGCCTGGGACCACGGCCTGCGATACCCAGGGAGGGGGCATGGACACCGGGCAGGGACCTGAGACATGGCACTGAGCGGGGTGGGGACAGGCTCGAGGGGTCTATGGGATGGGGGAACGGGGGCACCTCGAGGTTTGGGAAGCTCCAGGCGCTGCCAGGGACCCACGGCTGGCGGGGAAACCGTTACCATTACTGAGTTTAGTAATGGTAACGGTTCTGCCGACGGTGCTGCACACGGCGTGGCGCGGCACGACACGACACGGAATGGCGCAGAACGACACGGCACAGCAAGGCGTGGCACAAAATGAGCACGACGATGGAGCCCGGGGATCGGGCACGGGGCAATAAAAGGGGTCACAGCACCATGGCTCCGTCTCTCCTTCCTCACTGTGTCCCCTGGGGGCTCCTGGCCCGGTGGCGGTCACTGGGTGTACTGGGGGGCTCGGGGAGGGACAGGGAGCTTTGGGTGTAGGGGGCACAGAGGCACCTTGGGGTGCAGGGAAACGAGGCGCTAGGGTGCGGGGCGCACTGGACTGCATTGGGGTGTATTGCGGGGTGCGCTGGGGAGAACTGGGAAGCGCTGGGCTTTGTTATGGGCAGCCTGGGGAGACTTGGGGAGCGCTGGGGTCTGTTGCAGGAGAAGCGCTGGGATGCACAGGGCTGGATTGGAAAGAGAAGCTGGGAGCACTGAGGCTCACTGGGGAGCCCAGTGCAGCAGGCGAATGTGTGGGATGTGTTCTGAGAGGCACTGGGCATCCTGGGGTGCACTGGGACGGACTGGGAGTGTTGCAGGGAGCACTGGAACACGCTGGGTGCGTTGCGGGCGGCACTGGGACACACTGGGTGCGCTGGGGTGTGTTTCAGAGGGCACCGGGGCTCACCAGGCTGTGTGGTGGGAGCACTGGCAGCACTGGGAGCACTGGGAGCTCCGCGGCGGGGCCGACAGGGGGCGCTGCCTCTGTCGCGGCCCCGCCCACTCTCGGCCCGCCCATCATCCTCCTCCTCCCCACAACCCCCTGCGGCGGAGAGCGGCGCGCTGGCCCCGCCCACCTCCTATCTATGCTCCCCCGCTTTGCACCAATGAGTGCGGGTGTTTCTCACGCTCCCGGCCTGCCCCGCGGCGGGGCANTCTCCGGGGGCGGTCGAGGCCGTGAGGCGGAGGGGCGGCGGCGACCGCCTTTCTGTTGTAGAGCGGGGGTGTGAGACCGGGACGGGCCGAGGTCGGTGCTCCGGGGCTGGCCCAGAGGCCTTGGGTGAGGGGGGAGCGCTGCCCGGTAGCTGCAGGGCGGGGAGGAGGGGGACGACGCGATTTTGGGGCGTTTTCGGTACATGCCAGGGTACAGTACACGCAGTCTTTGCTGGTGCTGCTTTTCCAGCTCGTCTCCTGAAGAGCGGTGCCCCGCGGGCCGCTGCACTCCCCGCCCGCTGGAGCGGGAGCAGCTCCGCACTGGGCAGCATCCTGGGCATCCCCGCCGAGAAGCCGAGCAATGCCCTGGGCCAGCACCCGCCACCTGTTGCTGCCAGCAAAGGTGAGTGGTACCAGCTGCCGCCTGGTCCCAGTGCTGGGATGGCCAGTCCTGAGCCCCTCTGGGGTTTTAGCAACGTTCAAGCTCCTTTTTTTCTCCTGGTAGAGGAACAAAAACGCCTGTTACGGAATCAGCCTGACCAGCCCCAGAACCCCAAGGTTTTAAGAATTGCCATCATTGGAGCACCCAATGCGGGGAAGTCCACGCTCTCTAATCAGCTTTTGGGCAGAAAGGTGAAGTTGGGGTGGAGCAACAAAGTACAGGCTGCTAAATTGCTTGTTCTGCCATATTCTGAGTGTGTAACCTGTTCGATTTCTTACAGGTTTTCCCTGTCTCTAAGAAAGTGCACACAACCCGATGCAAAGCCCGGGGCGTCGTCACGTACGAGGACACGCAACTGGTAAGTCTTGACCTGCTCCGGCAGGGAGGGTTGGCCAGGAAGTGGGGGGTTTTCTCACTTGTTTTTCATGGAGTCACTTCTAGTTGCACAAAAATAAGTTTGGCCTCTAAATGGAGGCAAACTTAGAAAATCTGTCTTTCCTCTTTCTAGATCATTCTGGACACACCTGGCCTCACTAGTCCCCTTAAAGCCAAAAGGTATCGCCGCTGTTGTGGGCAGAGCAGGGGGGACCTGTCCATCAAGGTTTGATAGAACCAGAGAGTGATTTCCGCTGTGCGAATCTTGTAAAATAGGAGTGACAGAAGTGTATATTTTCAGCCTTATTTTGGTTTCTTGAGGTTTTTTTCTTGCCACTTCAGTAGCACGTGGTGCCTGTGGCATCACTGGAGCCCTGTTGTGTTTGATTCTGCACAGGCACGTGTGACGAGAGGTGTCACAGCCCCTAAGGCAGCTTCGTGTCAGCTGGGATGGTGGAAAACACTGGTTTTCACCCTGCTTTGAAGGGAAGGAAGATAATTGTGATCAGGTTTGTTTAACTTACGTGTTTGCATTCATGTTTCAGACATAAATTAGAAGCAGCCATGCTGACAGACCCGTGGGACAGCATGAAACATGCAGATTTAGGTGGGTACTCAGCTCCTCTTGGATCAAGCCAAACTCTTTCCCTGCCAGAGAAGTTTACAGCCCTACAGCTGTGATATCCAGATGTTTACTGGGCAGCGAGGGCAGCCCTGGGAGGGAAGAGGGAAGGGCAGTGAAAAGGTTTGAAATACTGAGCTGAGGAGGGGGTAAGGGTCGCCTGGTGCCAAGAGGAGGCAGCTTGGGGTTAATACTTGGATTTGGATGTTACGGCACATGTGATGTCATTACGATGACAGGTGTAAATGACATTTTATTGTTTTCTCGATGAAAATGCTCCTTTTTTGGTTCCATCTGTGTAGAAGAGGGGGGAGGAATATCAACAGGAGCAGTGACCGTAGAAAAGCTGAAGACATTTTGGAAAATGTAGGTTCATTGTATCTCCCTCCCTCTTTCCCGACAGTTCTGGTGTTGGTGGACGTGTCGGATCACTGGACACGAGACTCCCTGAGCAAGGAGGTGCTGAAGTGTCTTTCTCAGTTTCCCCACATCCCCAGTGTCTTGGTTCTGAACAAGGTAAGTGAGGAGCTTGTTCCTTCTGCCTCTCACGGCAGGTGACGCGGGGGCCTTCGGACAGTCGCTGGTGCCAGCAGCTCAGTTTGCAGGTCGCTGGGTCGACCATTAACCGGCACTGGTTTCCCCGCTCTGCTCCGGAACGTTTAAGTGCGTACGTGTTGCGTGCGCCAGCGTCCTGCGGGTGCGTGCCGCAGCCGGGGGTTTAAATCAGCCTGGGAAGAGCTGGCACCACGGCGGGGCTGGCCGGTGAGAGCCTGAGCGGCGCTGACAGAGAAGGTGTTGCTGTCGAGTTGATGCTGTTTGGATGAACTGTGCTGGAGCCGCTGACGCCTCTGGTTGGGGAAACTGCCCAGTTCTGTCGCAGAAGCGTTGCCCTGCAGCAGCGGCCTCCCCTGGGGGGTTTCTTCTGGCTCCTTCAGGTCTAGGTGTTGACCTCTCTTAGGAGGACCCCTCTCTCTGTGTCTCTCATTTTAGGTGGATCTGCTAAAGAATAAGGTTATCCTGCTGGAGCTAGTAAATGAGCTAACAGAGGGAATTGTAAATGGAAAGAAACTGGAAGTGAGATCTGATTTTAAACACGATTGCAGTTCCTCAGCAGAGTCTCCTCTTCAGACCACTCGGGCTTCTCCACCTGCACGTAGAGCCCCTGAGTCTCACTGTCAGCAGGAAACAGGAGGAGCCCCCGAAGGCTCTGGCTTGGGCAACAGCAATGAGAGGAGGGTTTCTGAGTCCAGGCTCGGCACAGAAAAAGCACAAGGGCCAAAGCCCTGTGGACCCAGAGATATAAAAAATCTGAAAGGCTGGCCGTGCTTCCAGGAGATCTTCATGCTGGCAGCTGTCCGTGGGGAGGAGGTCGACACGCTCAAGGTAACTGCAGTTGGAGCTTCTGTTGCGCTCTGGGACTGGTGTCCTCTTACCTTTGGGGGCCCCTGGTACTTCTCCTGTGAGGAAGTGGCAGAACTGCTGTTCTTGGCCTGGGGTTTGGGGGAAGTGTTGCCCGTCACGTGGAGCACGTCCGTGCTGTATCTCCTGAGTGTTCTGTACGGAACTCTTACTTGGGGCTCTCCAAACAGCAGCTTGTTCATCATGATGCCCATGGCAGGGAGGTTGGATTAGATGATCTCTAAGGTCCCTTCCAACCTAAGCCATTCTATGAGGAAGCCACCCAACGCATCCTCAGCCACAGGGGACGCTGTGGGCTCCTGTAACTCATGCAGGTGGCTCTAGGGAGGTGTGATCCTTTGGCAGGGCTTGAGTTTCAGAAGTTTCCCTTTCTCCTTTCCCCACCAAAGACTCTAAGCCATGCCCTGGTGCCTGACCAGCAGCAGCATCCTCATAGCGACCGGCTGCGGGATGAGCACAGGAGTCAGTGGTCCTGCGAGGGCGGCGGGTGACGGCTGATGGGTGTGATGTGTGTTTTGTGCTGGCAGCAGTACCTCCTGATGCAAGCCAAGCCAGGCCCTTGGAAGTTCCACAGCGAGGTCTTGACCAGCCAGACGCCTCAGGAGATCTGTGACAATATCATCAGGGAGAAGATCCTGGAGTACCTGCCGCTGGAAGTGCCCTACGGCGTGACTCAGGTGGGAAGCGTGCGTGAGCAGAGTCGCCTTTGAGATGTTTTACTGGAAATATCAAACTTGGTGGTGAGAATCCCTTGGTTTGAACCTGTGAAGTCTGCCAGCCTCTTTATGGGCCCCATGGGGTGACTTGGGACTTACATGTTGGGTGCTGTGAGACCCCTTGTGCGTTCAGAGGGGGCCTACCCTCGTGTGCTCGTGGCAGGGAGCTGAGCTGGTGTCTCAGAGAGACATTTGCGGTTCCTGAGGCGCTTTGCGGAAGTGCTGAGCGTGGACTTGCTGTTGCAGGTGACGGAGATGTGGGAGGAAGGAGCGAGTGGGGAGCTCCTCATCGTGCAGAACCTCTTGGTCCCAAGGAAGTCTCATATGGTGAGTAACAGGAGAGAGATGGGGCCCTGGGGAGTGTGAAAGGAGGTTCCTTAGGCCCAGCCGTGGGCACCCTTGCTTGGGGGACTCTGTTGGGGTTCAGTGTGACAGATTAACACCTTTCTGAAGTTGCCTGTGGTTTGATCTTGGCATTTCCACCTAAACACGAGGAAAAGCTTCTTTGCTTCAGGGGTGCCAGAGCCTGGCCCAGGCTGCCCAGAGAAGCTGTGGAGTCTCCTTCTCTGGAGAGATTCCAAACCCGCCTGGACCCTGCACTGCTGGGCCCGCTGCTCTGGGTGACACTGCTGGAGCAGGAGGGTGGCACCAGATGATCTCCAGAGATCCCTTCCAGCCCCCACCATGCTGGGATTCAATGATTTGGGGATTCTCCAACTGCTCTGTCCCCTTTAACTGCTTCTGTGTCTGCACTGTTGTTTTCTTGGGCGATTCCTCCCCGCAGTTAAGTGATGTGAGGATGAGTATGATGATCTTCTCTCTGGGTTTTATACAGATGATGTTGATTGGAAGAGGAGGTAAGGTTATCAGCAGGATTGCTCAGGAGGCTGGCCAGGACCTAATGAATGTTTTCCTCTGTGATGTCCGCTTGAAGCTCAAGGTGGACTTGAAGACTTGAGCTCATGGCATATGTTCTAACAGCCCTTGAGCGCTCTGGTCGTGTGGAGAAACTGATCCTGTTTTCCCCTGTGGGTATCTTGGCACTTTTCTCCAATCCAGAAACAGAGGATGATGGAATCAATTGAAGAATATATTATTCTTTGTGGGAATGGCCCAAACTGCAATAAAATCTTCAGTCCTTCTGCGGCACCTTCTCTTGTGGAAGCTGGGGATGGACATCAGAGAACCGGCTGCGTGCACCATTCTAGGGCTGTGTTTACTGAGCTGTCGTCCGCTTCTGGGCTGGGTCCTGCGTCCTTGCTCTTAAAGAAGTTCAGGAGCATCTCCTGCCCTTTAGCAGACAAAGGGTTGTGGTGAAGGATTATCAGCACACGGTTGTCATCTCTTCTGAAGGCCGAGTTGCTCCGGCAGTGGCTGTGCAGGAGGAAGAGGCTACCCCAGCCCCCACCGTGGTCTCGCAGCAGCCGATGAAGCTCATGGGTGTGAGTGTAGGACCGTGCGAGGAGTCAGTTCTGCCCAGGCAGCCTGAGCCAGAGGGGTTTGCTGGCCACCAGCAACGCTCTGTAGTGACAAGGTGTGACCGAGGGAGCTCTTCAACTCTGTAGATCCTAAAGGTTTCCAACTCTCGCGTGGGAGCCCTTCCCATAGGCTCATGTGCACCATCCTCTTATCTGACTGCCCCTGCTGCCGGCATTTTCACCTCTTCTGTGCACTAGGTTGTAAAAATGCTCATTTCTTCTCTCTCCCCTGTCATCCTTTCCTCCAACCTCCTCAGCAGTTCAGTGCTCCTGGCCTCGCTCCAGAGGCCTGGATCTGGTTATGGACTCTCACTCAAGTGGATTTCTGGAGAAGTAAGAAATGGAGCTGTGAGCAGTTCTCAGTGTGTGTATGAGCTGCTCCCCTGACCAGCAGCGAGGAGCAGGGAGGTCAGGGAATGGCATTTGCTGGAGTGTTAATTAGAAAGGGATATGGGACAGGGAACAGATGTCTCTTTGCGTCTCTGTATCTTGTTTCTGGTGCCCAGCAGGGTCCTGTTTGAATGAGTGTGGACTGGTTTGGTCTGATGAAGACGTCAGCAACATCTCATAGAGCCTTCCTTCTTTGGAAGGGCTTGTTTGTCACACAAAACCAAAGCGATCCCTCATTCCTTAGGAATTGGAACAGTTTATTGCACCAGAGTTACTTGGAAGTTATTGCTCTTGGCACCAGGGTCACAGATACAACCGTAGAGGCTGCAGCAGCTAAAGGAAAGCCCCCAGTGGGAACAGCAGTGCATTCTGCAGCTTGGCTTTAAGGGAGGGAGAGCAGCTGGCACAGGCCAGGGGCACCGCGTGCCACCCTACGGAGCCCTTGGACGGGAGCGTAGTGGAGCCTGGCACCTCCAGTGCGTGCCTGGGCCAGTGCCCTCCCTGCCAGTCCCCATGCGGACCCGGTGCTTGAGGGCTTGAGTTTCATTTCCATGTGGTGTTTGGAGCAGTGGGGGGAGCTTCCTGCCAGAAATCCAGGTCAAGCCTCATCTGCCTTTATAAACAAACATCCCTGAGCAAATAGAGCCTGGGCTGCTACCCTGGCAGTGAGAGATCTGGTAGGGTCTGCTGGGGACTCTGCTCCTGCCTAGAACCCAAACCTGCGGAGCAAACCTTGCGCCCACCATCCTTCTCCAGTGCCACATCAAGGAGATGTTTTACCAGCTGTACCTGAGCTGCTGAAGGAGTCTCCTGTCAGGAGCTGTGAGTTGAGAAGCCTTCATGGAGTGAGCTGCCTTGTTTTCCTCACCCAGGGGCCACTGTGGCCCCTTGAATGCCACTCTGTTTTCCTTGCAATAAAATTAGGTCCCAGCACAAGCGATGGTTCTTATCTCCTTCCTTCCTCGCTGTCCACGGGACCTCCCAGCCACCACCTTCCGTCCTTTTTATTACAGCTAAATCCAGAACACTTTAATGTCTTTCCTCCTTTTCTTCCCAGCCAAGATTAGCTCCCATTTTTCAAGCTGTGGCTTCTGAAGGTAATACCTTGGGAGGGGACAAGGGGGTAAAAGCTGATCCCTGGGGGAGGTACAGGGGAGAGGCCGTTCCCTCAGCACACAGAGGTCAACTTTGCGCTGAGCCCCATCCAGGCAGGCGCAGGGCTGGAATCGAGTGCCCGGAGCGATGGAAACGCTCCAAGCAGGGGAAGGGGTGAAGTCTCTCGACTCTCTGACCTGGAGCTCGTTAATGAGGTTTGGTAATTAGGTTAATTAGCCTAACGCGAGCCAATCGCATCGGTGGAGACAGCCGCGTGCCTGGTTTTAATTGACTTCAGGAAGGCGGGGAGGGGGAAGGGATGTTCATCGAGGCCTCCCTAGTGTGGCCATCGGGGGAGCTGAGCCCACCCCCTTCTCTTCCCCCCCGCCATTCGTATTTTCGGGCGGTGCGGGGCGGGGGGGTGTCACCGGCGGGCCGCTAGGGGGCGGGGCGGCGCGGCTCTTCCCGCCCTTTCTTCCCTCCCTCNACCGAGGGACGTCCCCGCGTCCCGTCCCTCGGTCGCCTCCCGAGAGCGGCCCCGGCCCACCCATCTCCCCAGGGGGGCCGCATCCTTCCCTCGGTGCGGAGCTCGTCCTTGTGGGGAGCGGGCAGCCTGCCTAGGCCCCTGTGCACCCCCACCCCCGGTACCTGGAGCTTTGGAAATACCTTTCCCTTGATATCAAATACACGGCGGGAATCGCGATCGTACGTCAGCCGTCGCGACAGAGCGATGCCTTCAGGGAAAAGGTGGTTGGTGGCGGGTGGCGGGCGGGGGGATGATTGCGGTTGCGATGTGTGCAAATCCTTTGTGCTACTCTTTTCGCCGAGAAAAGTGCCTTTTTGCGAGAGGGAGCGTTAATAAATGATGCGTCGTTTTTCTTTCCTCCCGACCGTTTTTTCAAGTATCTTTAACACAAGCCTGAAGAAAACTGCAGAGCTTGACTTCTCTGTGCTCAGCCCACCCCCTGCAAGCAAAGTACTCCAGTGCTTTTGGTTATGCAGCAGATGATCTTCCCAGAGCAGCACCTGCGAGGGCTTATGGATGTGTTTTATCCTCCTCTTGGTATCACCTCTAATTGCTAGGTACAAGCTTCAGGATAAATTGCGGATGCGAGTTAGTGAGTTCAGTAATAATTCATCGCACTCGCTTCTTATCCTAGCCCTAATAATCTCTCCTTTTAATCACAGCGTCTCAGGAGAACTTCCGTTTATTTGGGAAAACTTTTTTGCAGCAGTACTTTTACCTCTTTATTGCCCAAACCCGGTTCTTTGTTGCACTGGTAGCTGCGGGAGAGCGTGCTCTCAGGAGGTGAGGTTGGTTTCCCGAGTGATGTCATTGGTGCTGGAGCAGCGGTGATGACTTTGTGATTGAATAAATCCCACTGGATGTGTTGGGCTTCGCGATTTTTGTGTGCGTGCTGTAGAAACTTCGTCTGATTCAGCAGCCGACTGAGAAAATTCTGCGATCGGTGCTACGTAGGCAGGGAGGGAATGTGGTGATGAGAGTTGCTCTTTCCTTGCAGCCTGTGTGTTTCTGATCTAGTCTTTTCTTTTTTCACCTAAAATGTCTGAACTTGTTAGAGTCTGTTCACTTAAGTAAATACCTAAAGCAGTGGGGAAGGGTGCCGCGGAATTTGACAGATATTAGGGGTGAAGAGAGCAGGCTCTCACAGCCAGCAGCCAGGGGGGTGAAGGATGCAGGGAGAGTGTTCAGGTGGGTCTGGGGTCCTGTAGAGCCAGCCCAGAGGGTCCAGAAACTCTGGGGGCAGGAAAGCAATGATAACAGAAAGCAAGCAGCGGTGAATTAACTGACCGGTTATTTTTAGTAGAGGAAGGTTTGGATCAAAAGCGAGTAAGCATCAGAAAAAAAACCAAACCAGGGGGTAAGATTTGCAGTAAAGACGTTTATGCTTTTGGGGGAAGGTGCTTCCATAAAAGAGAAGCTGTTTATTTTAAAAATTATATTTACACTGTGCAGTTGGGTAGAATTTCTGAAGGGAAGAAATCAGAGATTGACCCTTTTCTGGAGAAATGGCAAGTCGAGCTGAAACTAGAAGATGGGTTGATGAATAGGCTGTAATTTACCAGCATCACTTTAAATATTTTCAGTATTTCTCAACTGTATTAAGAAGCCATATTGAGTTTAAGCCCAACCAGGCTGATAGTCTAGAGAGAGGAAGGATGTGCGTTGCTGGAACGAGAATTAAGCAAAAATAGATAAATCTGACATAATGGATGACAAGGAAAAGATGATTGCTGAAAGATGCTGGCATGCTCTCTGTTCCTTCGTGCTTGGCGTATATTTTGTTGTGTTACGTCTCTTTTGAAGTGTAAAGAAAGCAGAAAAAAAGTCTCATTTTGTGCTGAGATAAAAGAAAAGGCAGGTGCTTAAATTCTGTTAAGGATCAGCTTTGATACTGACATTAAGTAGTGACCTTCCTTGCGGTTCCCTCTCTGTCATGTTGGGAACTTCTCAATTGAATAAATAATGCGATTAGCACCAAATAAATGCCATTTAATAAGACGGTATTTTTTGATCCCCCTTCACATTGCAAGCAGATTCACGCTTTCTCTGCTTTGAGCACAGCCTGGGGTGCTATTTCTGTTAATAGCCTTCAAAAATATATTGGAGAATGTCCACGTAGTATTATTTTTTTTCCTCCAAATGTAAAATTAAGGAACCCTTATGTTGACTGCAAGTTGGATGTTTGCCTTGGTGGAAGTCTTACGTGTATTTGTTTCAAGTTGTCCTCTGATAGCTAAGCTTTCATATCTGTGTTTGCTTCTGGGAACCGTTACCAGATCAAGAGGCAAAGCGAGGATTTTTGTCAAGGCCTGAAGTGTCTGGATTTCCCAGAAATGCAGACTTTGCACAGCAGCCTTTGCTTGTGTCCTCACCTGCACTCGCTGAAATGCCTGGACATGGGATAGAAACTTCTCTGGATCTTTCCTCCCCAGCACGATATTTTCCTTTTTCACCTCGGTTTGTCCTTTCATCTTTATTCTTCTCTGGTTTTCACCTCGATTTGTTGCTGGTTGACGTGTGGAGGTGAGGAGAGGAGGAGGTGGTTGCCCTGGCTTCCGTCACCAAAACATTTCGTATCCTACATGTTACAGACTCGCTCATCTCCAGTGAGATAATAGTGGAGGGGACTCACTGATTTGTGAGTATTGGAGATGAGGTAATGTCCGTTCTGTATTTCTCTAAAGCTTGATCGCTTCCAGGATTCTGGGATTTATGGAATTATTGAATACACCACCGGGAACATAGCTACAACCTGACTTACCTGAATGATTTAACAGATGATCAAGAACTTTTAAATGATTGTTTTAAGAGCGTGTAGTTCACGGACGTACTACACCCAGCAGTTGAGTAAGAGGTCACTCTGTCACACTGTCGACTGCAGCCGGGGCCTGCTGCCTTCTCCCAGGTTCTTATGGGGTAAGATGCTCCTGAGATAACAACCAAGGTTCACAGTTTTCTACATCTCTAGTGGAGATTTTCAATTTTCAGCATTTTAAATGTTTTCAGACTGGGAAGATGAGTGAAAAATTGATTTTTTTTTTTTTTTTTTTTTTTCTTTTGTGGGGTTTGCCTTTTTCCCTNNNNTTTTCAGACTGGGAAGATGAGTGAAAAATTTATTTTTTTTTTTTTTTTTTTTTTTTCCTTTGAGTGGTATGCCATATTCCCATTTTCATATTGTGTTTTATGACTCCTATTAAAATCTTAACCGTAACAGTCTTTGAGCAATTTTTCTTCTAATTGCAGATCGTTAGTTTAAATATGAATGCTAACAGGAGTTTGTCACACTATTCATCTGATTTCTTTCTAAAAAAGTGGCTTTCTAAATACTGATTCAGCTGCTGAGGAGCAGAGCTCCTGAAAAGGCATCCCGCTGACTGACATCCAGAAGAGTTGGTTTTAATCTTGCCCAAAGATGTTTTTCTGATGGGCTGTATTCCTCAAAAGCCAAGCTTACTATCCAAAATAGGCATCGCTTGGTCTTGCCTACACCTGGAGCTGACAGAGACTGGTGTGTTCATCGGCTGCTGGTTTACACAATTTTAGTAATTTGAGTTAAATGGGCACTTAAAAAATGATGATGACTCTGGCCCATGGCTGACCTGGCTTCACAGACTCCATAGACCTCTTTTTCCTTAATTCTGGATGTCTCTTCTTGCCTCTCTGGTGGGTTTGTATTTGCGATGTTGTTTGTGTAATTATTCTCCCGTTGCGCTCAGGAATTACGCACAGTTTGCGTATTCCCATTGCTTAACTTGTTTATACTCTGAAGATTAGTCCAAGTTTCCAGGGTTTGTGAAGAAAATGGTGATGTTTCATTATGGGAATAATTTCCCAAGGACGTAGTTCGGTTTTGGTAGGGAAGAGCTGGATGCGGTACTGGGGATGTGCTGGGGTGAAAACTGGGAGAGATTTTTTTCACGTGAGTTTTCCAGTCCTGAGCAGCTTTGCCGAGTCTGTGCGCAGGGTTGTGCGTGGAATGCGTGGAGCAGTTGAGTTAACGTCTGGGTTATTGATGTATTTAGCGATAACTCGATTGCTCCAGGCTTTTCAATAGTTGGAAATGTGTTAGAAAACTGGTTTTCTGTAAATGCAATGCGTCTGAGACAAACCTTTAAGTAAAATACTGTTGAATTAGGTGACAGCTCCTGCCTCCATCAGGAATGGGCTCTGTAGCATCTTTGGCGTGCAATGAGTGAGAAGGTTCTTCGGTTTCTTGCAGTGCCTGTAGTGATGTGACACAGAAAAGGTGAACTATGAAAGTGAAACTATTTTTAGTATTTAAAAAAAAAAAAAAAAGAAACGATCTACCAAGTAATACGTTGCTGACGTCTGTAGTGCAGCCAACCCAATTAAGGTGCCGTATATTGTTTCCAGCAGGATTCTGATTGTTTCTAATTTGGGAAGCACGTGAGGGCGAGCGTGGAGATAGGTGAAACGACACGCTTGGCTAATTCAGAGGGGATCTGGCATCCAGTTGTTTTCTGTAACGTCACTTCTGGTACTCGAGCAATCTCCCCTGCCCCGCGCTGCACCGCTAAGATGGGAGCCCTGCGCAGCCATCCCAGGGGATTTCTTCCCGTGTGGTGGGTGTGGGGCTCCTGGCAGAGAAAAGTGACTTCTTGCTCTAAGGAGAGCACAGGGCAGCGGAAAAAAAAAAAAAATCATGTGTGTTGACTTGGTAAAATATTGCCTAAGTCAGTATTCAACACAGGGGAATTTTTTTCTCGCTTCCTGATCCCGGCGTATCCTTTGCCGTATCCTGCTCTCCCTCCTTCCTTCACGGTGTCAGACTTGGCGTGTGCGTTGGAGAGGACTTGCCTGTCACAGTCCTGCCCTTTCCTGGGGTGGTTGGATGGCCGCTTGCTGGTTCCTCTCTGTAGGCAGTTTCTGCACACAAAATGCTTTGGAAAAACGTGTGTGGTTGCTGTCTCAAGCCAATAGCGGGTGTATATGGAGGTGAAATTCTCTTGAATGGAAATAGGATTGTATGAGCCTTTTTGAAAAAAAAAAAAAAATTACGCAGATACTCCCACTCTCCAAAGTAAACTTCCTCCTCTGCTAATCTTTTTTTAAAATCTGGAATGAAAAAACATATGTTTTTAACATCTGGAATGGAGAGCTTGTTAGTCTTCTATCCAGCGCTGCTCTTCATTCCTCCTCTGTTCTGTCGCTGTTTTTATTAAATTTTTGTCCTCTATTCTAGAGCAATGTCTTGTGCCTTGGCTTCGTTGCGGACAAGGAAAGTTAGATATTTTCTAACCCTTCTTTAATAGTTCATAAGGCTGTTCTGATTCTGGGTTGAGGTTTTTGTTTTTTTCTTCAGCTACAGAAAAGCCTTCAGCTTTTGCTTAGAAGGAGTGATGTATTCCCTGAACCTGGTAATTCATGCAGCCTTTTACTCTAAATTGTTCACAACTATGCTGAGCGTTTGCGAATGAGCGAGGAGGAAAATCAATACGTGAAAAGTCCAGAGCGGGCACGGGAAACCAGCTCTTCCAGCGCCTTTTTCCTGGTCACACCACTGCCTGATGGTTTGGTTTTTTTTTTTTAGTTTTCCTGTGAACTCTTCGGTGTTTAAATTTAGGAATGACTTGTTTTGGAACAAGTCACTTTTAAGATCATTTCCAGAAGATTTGTGTGTAATTTAATCCCATTCAGGTTTGCTGCTCTGCTCTGTGTTTAGCTTGTTCTGCAAGACTCCAGGTTGTTCTTTCTCTCTGTACTTTCTAGAAATTTAGGTTTTTTTTCCCAGACAAAAATGCAACAACACTTATCAACCCTTTTATACCCTTTCCACTCCCTGTTTCTATTCATTGACAAGGTGGTATTTTTAGAATTATCTTGTTAAAATAGCCTGAATGTTTAAAAACTGTTGCTTCCAGTTTCTCTGAAGGATCTCGTTTAGTGATTATTATTTAAATACTCTAGAAATGAAATGCATGTACTTTAGAAATTAGCCTGAATAATATATTTAATATTTCTGGTGTATATTCCCTCATGTTTGGTATTCATTTCCAACGCAGCTTAGTTTGATATTTCGGGCTGTCTTCTTACTTATAGATTATCAATGAGTGAAGTTGCCAGTGCAGAACCAAAAGAAGGCTTCTCACAATGTGGCACTGCAACACGTAACACTCCGACCACATAAATTTAAGTCGAGGCAGGAAAGAATTTTAAGATTTTACACGCTTCCATCTAGTGTGCACGAAGGAAATTGCATCCGTGGTTAAAATCCCAGCCCTTCTCCCAGCAGTTCCAGTTGGGCAAGGATCATCTCCTCCTTTGGTCTTTGTTGAGCAGTTCCTGCTGAGAAACTGTGCAGCATCCCAGGGCTGACAGGTTTTACCTCCAAGTATTTATGTGGCCGTCGGTAGCTTCGCGATGACCATAAAATGGCGACGCGTTTAAAGTTTAAGAAAAATCCCCTTCCGCTGCCTGGCGTTCGTCCTGTGGTTCAGTGTGTTCTGCTCTATTTACTTGTCATCCTGGGCTAGAATTTCAGCTGCTGGAGTTATGAATTATTGCTATTGAAATAAAATTAAAGTGGCTGTTCAGTTATTTAAGAGCCAATTAAATCTGATTTTATTCTGATCTAACATTTCCAGTGAAAGCGCATAAAAGGCAGTCTGTGGAGGAAAGATAGATCTAAAAATGTTTAGTGTTTGTTTTTTTTATAATCTGTGCTTTCGATGGCTTGGCTTGCCAAATAAAATCCATTGCAATCTCACAGCAACGAGTTCACATGCTAGAAATTACTCCATATGAGTGTATACATATATATATATAAAAGTTTTGGTGTTTTCAGTGATCCTCTATGAACCTTTAGCCACCACTGTTGCTTGGGAAACGTACTCAACCAGGAGAAATTAATTTCTGTTTGCAACGCTTTTGGAAAATATAATTTATTGACTAGTGACTTTCCAAGGTAGAACCTCTGGGTCTTCTGGGACTCAACGTTTCTCAGATCCTGGGCTGTACTGTCTTGAGGGATCAGCCTTCGTATTAGTTGAGTTTCCAGTATCAGAGTGTACTAATTACTGTGAGGTCCCCAGCTCCCAGGGAATGCTCAGGACAAGATGCTTGGAGAAAGGCAGCCCAAGAACCTCGAGGGGTTTCTGCAGGATGGACAGAGATGTGTCATTTGTTGCGTGGGGTTGTGGAGTGGAGTTCACTCTCCGTGATCTGGTGGGGCACGGCCACGCGGAAGAGCTCACAGTACCAGAAAATACCAGTCCTGTGTTTTGTTAGCGGTAAGTACAGCAAGTGGAGAATGAGCAGGTACTTTTCATTACGTCTGGCAATTAAAATGTATCTCTTGATTGTGACAGTTCTTACGAGGGGAAACGACAATGCCAATCCTAGTTTCATTTGGATGATTTACCACCTTGCGTTACGTCGTCTGTGAGCTGGGAGATGCTGCCTGAGACTATTTTGATATTAGGGATCTGGTTTGCCTTATTTTTTTATTAAAAATAAATCATAGTGATGCAAGTATAATTTTATTTCTAACTAGACAAGCCTGCACTAGCACTAGCCAGCTCTCGGGTTTGTGGCGTCTGTCTCCAGCGAGATCACAGATACGGAGAAAATAATTTATTTTAGTTTCCAGCTCTTAGATAAAACTCTCTTTCTGTGCAGATGGCACAGAAAGGATAACACAGAGCTCAGATAAATTTGTATAAAGCACTGTGTATTTGTACCAGAATCCCAATCTTCGGTGCATCAGTAATATTGGGATTTATACCGTTATCATACTAGCCCAGGGTTTGTTTTTTTCAGCATATAGAATTAATTGCCACGTGTAGAGGTCGGCAGGGTTGGTGTACTCTGGTCTGGCTGCTCTGTGCATCTTGGCCTGGGGTGCTTCCAGCTGCCCAGCCCGGCACCCCGAAGAGCTGTTGGGAATTATCCGATTGGTATTGGAAAAAGCTTTGGGGTTTTGGGATGGAAAACATTCAGAGCAGGAGCGGGAGAACGCTCGGCTTTGTGGAGAGAGTTGGAGCTGGTACAAGTGTTTGTGGGGGCACTTGCTCCTCCATCAAAGGCTTTTATAAAATGCTTTAGTAGAGCGTGATTAAAAAAAAAAAACGACAACATTCTGATAGCTGCAGTAATTCTAAATAAATGTTTACTAAACAACATTAATGGATTAAAATGTTTTTGGGAATAGTTATTAGTCCTTCAGTCTTGTATGGTGAAGGGAGTTTTGTCTCCATGGGGGGCTGCCATTTTAATGCTTCCTGGCAGGAGGCCTATTTTGATCATGCAAATTAGGTTGGAAAAAGTAGGCTAAGCCATTAAAAAGTAGGAGACGTCGTGAAATTTTAAATTTTTGAGGTGACTGTTTTTCTAATTATTAACATTTTTGCTATCATCATTTGCGTATGTCACTTCATTTTCCTTAATCCTCGCGTCCTCAACCCTTAACGCTGACGACCTCGATGCCACTTACTTTTGCATCCGCTGCTCGAGATGGAAGCCGTGGTCCGATGGCTATTTTATTCTCAGCAAGGTGCTCGGAAATGCTGCCACGTGGTGCGTTTTGTTGTATCGTTCGAAATGCAGATGCAGACTTTTTTTTGTTGCGCCGTGGTTAATTTTTTTTTTTCTATTCTGTTAACATTAATAAGAACTGAAGGTTAAACTTGGCTTATGTAAACTCTGGGTATTGCAGGATGCTTATTGGTGAGGGGATTAATTCCGGCAGTGAGAAAAGGGCGCGTGTGGGTCAGAGCCAGTGCCGAGAAGACAGGAGGGTTGTCACCAGGATGGTCTCTTGCTGGCTCCACCTTCCCCATCGGTTTCTGACGAGGGGGATGAGCCAAAGTGGCACGGTACTGGTAGAACTTGGGATTCTATTGGGGATTTGGGAAGAGCACCCCCACCCCCGCCTACTGCCCGTCTTGACCGACACATGGACCCCGTGGCCACCATCCTGTAGAAACACCGCAACCCATCCTTCGCATCCCGCTCCTCTGGGCAACGAGCACGTCAGCAAAATAACCGTCTGGGTGCCTGCTGGCTCGCAAGCTTCATTTAATCCTATTAATTTTTAATAGAAAATTAATATTAAGCTAGCATACTTCTAACATGACTTTGCCTGTGTGCAGAAAGACCCCCGGTTTGTGTTTGCTTTGGAGGAGAGGAGTGGTGGATCCTGCAGGAGCGAAACCCTCAGCAGCCGGAGCAACGTGAGGCTTTGAGCTGGGAGGGGACAGGTGTTGGTAGGGCTGTCACCTTCAGCAAACCCGGCAGCGGTGCCCTGCTTCGCTCCGGTGATCACAGATGTTGGTTGGATTTCAAATTTCTCTCTGACAGTAGCGCTGTGCGACGAGGTGTCGTTGGTATGCCGTGCTGCTCGGATAAACCAGGGGGAACTGGGGATTTCCAGCGAAATGTCCGCAACAAGTGCGGGGTGTGTCGATCAGCACAGCGCTGGCCTGAGCGGTGTCTTGGTGGAAAACGCCGACAGTTGAAAAACAATTTCCCGAGGACTTCAGGAAATACTAATTTAAGCCATTTAAGGTTTCTGTTGGTGAAAAAAGTACGCATTTTTAATTGCTGTTTTCACTGGGAGCTAAAAAAGGAGAGTGGTGCTGGAGATGGAAAGTTCAGACCCAGCCACCCAACTGTGGCTTTGCTACGGTTGATGTTCTTCAGCCTCCAAAACAGTAAACTTGAAACAGGAAGGTCTGCTCTATGAGTTGATGGTATCTCTCTCGTTAAGGTAGATTCTGGGAAAATAAGCTGCATTCCTTAGCTCTTGCAAACTTTTTTAATTGTTTTTTCTCACAGGCTTAGCCTGATCTTATCACGTAAAGTCATTGTTGCATCATAGTTGCTTTGTTCTCTCTACTGGGACGTCAGGTAATTGCTTTATGCTTTTTAATGGGAAGTGTTTGGGATGCCTCTTACCTCCGAGGTGTAGGTGAGCGGCGCAGCGACCGTTGTGACGTTGCATTTCTCCCGACTTTCCTGGAGCTCTCCGGGCAGCACGCAGGAGAAGGCGGCCACGGGTGGCTGCCACCTCTTGGCTCGAGCAGCAGCCATAAAGTTACTCGGCGTTTTAGACTCCAGCCTCAAAGTAAAGCTCCCAGCTCTGATGTGCCTCGTGTTTAGGCATCTCTCATCTGCAGGAATATTCAACCAGGCTTTCCTTATGAAGTAGTATTATAGTGTATTAATTATTCATAGTCAGTTTAATTCTTCTTTCTTGCATATTTAATTGTAATAGCATGCGGGATGTCACAGTGATTTCCCCGAAGAACTGTACACCAAAGGAGAAAACACTCAGGTATATGGTCTTAAATCTGTCCCTGCTAATCTTTGTTGTTTAATTTTGAAGCAGAATGGGATATTATCAGATGTTTTTCAGCGGAGGAACAATTATGCAAAATCATGATTTCGCTTAATCTTTTCGGCTAAATTCTTTAGGCTCAAATAGCTGGTTTGATTTTTCGCTGATGACATTTACATCGTCTTGCTTATTTTATGAGGAAAAAGTGCTTAATGGGAGGGAGGACGTGACTTTCGTTTTCTTCTCTGAAGGGGGGAACCTCTGTCAAAGACTTTGGAAGTGTTAATCGATTCCTTCCAGAAGATGAAGGAAGGGAATAAGATTTTTATTGAGCTTTGCTTTTTTTTTTTTTTTTCAGTGATCGGAATAACGATGCCAAATGCTTGTGTGATTAAGAATTTATTTATTTATTTATTTTAAACAACTCTGATGGGCTCTTAGTGCTCGACGTGAGAAAATATTGGAGGAGCAGGAAGTGCAGATGCATTCACAATTTGATTTGCATTACCCTCATTCTGGAGCCCTTTCGTGCTTAGTGAGACCGAACCCCTCGCCTTTGGAGAGCAGGATTGTTCTCTGAGATTTACCGTAGGAGTTTAAACTTCTGAAAAATCTGTTTACAATGTGTCTGAACTGGAGGATAGAGGACACAGTAGAGACTGTTATCTGTTTACTGCTCAGATAAGGAGGTGGAATAGATTGCTGGCCTGTTTCTGAACTCTGCTTAATGAATGGTTGCTAGGCAAATTGCATCTCAATCAGCTTAATCCTCAAGATGTCATTTACAGGTCTGCTCTTTGTGAGGGCCAGAACCGTGTGCTTTCAAACTGTACAGGGCAGAAATTGCAAGCAAAGCAGCTTAGAATAGCTCGTTCAAAAATTCAGCGTGCATGTGTTGCTGAGCTGCCCAATTTAAAGTGCCTGTTGTGGCGGGGGCATCGCCGCGTGGCCGCGGCCTCCGTTGGACGTTCGGTGGTAGTCGGGAGCCAGCGGCATCATGAGCGCCCTTTCTGGATCAGCACTTCATGTTTTGGCACTGGATTAACGTGAAAGGGAACCTTCCTAAATGGGGACTGCCCTGCTGACGTGATGAAAGGTATTTCTGCTTTGACTGAGTTTTGCTGGAAACCGGCTGTGATTTCGAGGTGTACGCACAGGACGTGGTTATCTTGGGCCAAGAGTTGAAAGTGGGAGGTGGTGTTACCTGGGGAGCTGGGATTGGCCTTGGTGAGAGATCTCTAATGGAGAGAGGGCACGAGCTGTGGTCGAATGGAGGCTTGGACCCGCCTTTGGAGCAGTAGACTTTCTCCCACAGCATCAGGAGAGAGGCAGTTAATTGCACATGCTGGTATGTGTGTGGCCCACATACATTAGGCTCACGATTTAGTCCAGAGGGAAAAAGTTTCCTGACATAGTTAAGCTTTAACAGTCTCTTTGTAAAGAAAGATAACCAGATACTTGTTTTTATTGGTTTCCCATGACAGCGATTAATCTTACTGCGGGCAGAGCATTGTTCTGTGCGTGGCTACACCTTCTTTTCCTTTGAAATAGATCCTTAGTGAGTGCTCTGTGTCTTGACATCGAACACTGTAAATGCAAACTGGAAAAGACTGGACTTGTTGAATGCTAAAGACATTTTAGAGCTGTTTATGGTCACCGTGTGCTGATGTGGAACGTCCTTCACGTGGCACGGTTATTAAAAGTGCAGGTGAAGGTGTAGTAGGTGCACTTTGCAGTGCTTGCGGAGTTCGGATGTGTGCGGCTTTCGTGTTATTCAAATATCCTGTTAGAGTTTTAGGAAAATTCTGTATTCAAACGTTGAGAGCCTCTCCAAATATAAGCGTAAATAAAATATTCCACCTTACTCACCAGCTAAATGATGGTGGTGCTGACATCTTATGCTGTAGATGGGAAGAGGGCTGTGGAACAGAAGACTTTGTGATCAGAGAGTGCTTTTCATGCAAATGAAGATTTTATTACATGCTGCTGAATCAGGGGCTTGTGTAGCGAGAACAGCACAGAACTGATAAGATCACTTTGTCATAGCTTGAAATTTTGCCCGGCGTGTCTTTCACATCGCTGAAACGGGCAAGAAGCACTCTTGTTAAGGGCACAGCAGCAACTGATCTAATATTTGGGCGGCAGGGTATAATATAATACATGATATAGTATCTTGGGTCGCATGATCTGACTGCAGGGACCTGCCATGTGTCCACAGCCCTGATTTCAGAGCGAGGAGGAACTGCAATGTGTAGGTGACCTTGCGTAGCAGCAAAGTCATCAGAGCTCCTGTTCGTGACGGCATCCCAGTTCTGCTCGTGCCCGAGTAGGTGCAGGATCTCCTCTCTTCTGCAAGCCAGAAGCTGGTAGCACTGGGTAGAGCAGACTTGTCCATCTTTTTTGGCCGGGGCAGCCACGGTTGCCTGTTCCTGAGGTGTTGAGAGGCTCTGCATACACTGTGGGGCTGTGTTTTGCTGCAGAGGGCACCCATCCAGGACTGGCTCTGTAGGTTTTCCTTTTCTATTTGCTAGCTAATATCGTCTTCCCAATGTCCTTCTTTCATGGCTAGAACCGGTTTGGTTTAATGAGGACTGTTGTTGCCAATAAGCAAATGGGTGTATGTAGTGGAATAGGCATCTAAATCTTCCCCTGCAGATGGGTCCTCTTCAGCATCCTGATATGACCTTGGTAAAAGTTCTCTGGCGTGTTACTTTCCCTCTTTATTTATCTCTCTTGATGTGTAGCAGCTTTTCTTACAGAGCGGTGTCTGAGCTATTGGAAATCTGTCCTCTCCTCTCTTTTTCTTTCTCCAGAGACGTTGTCAGCGTAACACCCAAGCTACTTAGATTGACACCTGAATATTCCGCTCTTACGCAATCAGGAGGTATTCAATGAAGTAGCAAGGCAAGAAGAAGTTTTTATGATTTAGGACTGACTTTTCTAGACACGTTTCAATCCATAATTTTGTATGGTCTTGGTGAGGAAGGTCAAAGGCTTCCTTCACGTGACTTGCCCCCATGTGTGTGTGTTGAGCAACCACCAAAGAGTGTAGCGCAGGGGAGAAACACGCTTATCAGCCATCAGATTGCAGCGTGGGCCTGTTCATACATCAGGTTCTCATCTGAAGAGTCTAGGAATGAAATCTGACTTTACACATTCCTGGAGAGTTTCAGAGTGGCAGGATGGAACCTTTTTCCTGTTTTTCTCATGCTAATTATGGTAAGGATTATTCGGTGTTTAAAATCTGGTTTATACTGGCTTCTGAATTTCATTTAAAATAAACATCTGGTGAGGTTTTTTGATCTCCTGCGTGAGATTCTTGTCTGCCTCCCTCTTCTGCTTAATTTTTAGTGAAAGGCAAAGACCTAGATCATTTTAGCCCAGAGGCAATCTAAGTGGTTCACCTGCGGTTCGAAATTCCCCCGAGCAAAAAAAACCCTACCCGGCAGGTATTTAAAATCCTTTCTCCTAGGGAGTGTGTCAGCCACAGGGCTCTGCTTCTCCTGTGCTGCTCTTTGGGACCTGTCGTGTGATCTGTACTTCCACAAAACCTCGTCCTCCCGGTCCTGAGCGCGTTTCGGAGCGGATGCTCCATCCAAGGAGAATTCTGGTCTTGTCCCTTTGCAGCTTGCGGTACAAAGCCCTCCTCTGGAAGATCGCCACGGTTTGCTGGTATCCCGCAGTCAGATTGGTGGAGCAGTGTCTCTCAGGGAGTAATTGGTTATTTATTCAAATAGCTATTACATTTGGAGTATGTTTGCTGTGATTTGACAGGAGCTCGCTCCTCTACTCTTCACTGGAGACTGAAAATGCGTGCCCGTGGTGAGAGTGCTGGGTATGCGCTTCCGCTGTCTTTCTGGCTTTGAAATGGGTTCCTGTTGCTCTTTGGCAGACCCTGAAGCAGCGATCTGTGGAAGCAGTGTATTCAGAGCAAGAGTGACTTTACTTCTTTGTTTTCTCTCTTTATTTATGTCTGTATAGGATCAGCTGGTCCCACATTATGTGTGAAGTAGTTAAATTTTAGCCTGCATCTGTAGGATGTGATTTCTCCCCCTCCCCTCTGGTCTCTTTGATCAAATCAAATAAAAACGCAGCGCTTTCATTTCTAGTTTTGTAGTTTCAAAGACAATCTCTTGACATGCTCTAGCAGTCTGGACCCGAGTCCTTTTTTTTTTTTTTTCTTTTTTTCCCCCCCTTAGTCCAAAGGCACACTGTGTCTTGTGCCTTTCTCCATATCAGCAGTTACGATCTGCATTGGCTTTTATCTGCATCAAAAGACAAATGGAAGAGAGCAAGACACTGCAGGAATGGGAAACAGACTTAAATGTGCAATGGAAATACGTGATCCTTACGTTCAGTCTGCCACACGGAGTACAGACTAGTTTCTATATTGGAAATCTGTAGCCTATACTCCCAGGAATGTGAGTTTAGATTTTAGACTTTGAAGGTTGGTTAATCCCCTCAGCGGTTAATACCAACATAAAATTTTCTGTCATGTCAAGCCTTTCCTTCTAAATGCTGCTTTTTTTTTTTTNNTGTTTCTTTCTTTCTTTTTTTTTTTTTTTTTTTTTTGCATATGTCAACTATACAAAGCAACGCTCAATTTGAGAAATTAGCATTCAAACATTCTGTAAGCACTTTATTTTTGTCCGCTTTGTGAGCAGCTGAACACATGTCCAAGGCTGAAATACGCTGAGCTGCCGCTTCCCGGCGAGCGTGCCGGTGCCTCCCGGCACGAGGAGCGATGAGAAGGCTCCTGGCCGCGCGGGCGCGGGGCAGTTTGGAACTTTGGCTGGCGCTCCTGACCTCCGTCCATCCTGGAAAAGCACATCTGCAGATCTCCCGCTTCACGGCATCCCAGGGGAGAGGATCCCAGCTAAGCAGTGCTAAATCAGACCCAGTTTCCGAGCGGGATGAGCGCTGTGGTTGCTGTCATCTCGATCGAAATCCCACCCGTGTCTGGTGGCGTTCCTGATGTGGCGGTACGCGTTACTTTTTCAAAGCAGCGGTGCTTAAAGCAGAGCGTGCTTCTCTCTGCGTTAAGGAGTCAGATTCAGCTACTCAAAGCAAGTTGATAAATTGCTTTTCATTAAGTGTCTGAGCGCCAAGGGGTTCAGTTTGCGTTGCAAGGAAAAAAAATACATCAATTACAGCTTCTGTAGAGCATTTATCAATCACATAGTTATAAACAGTACTAATGCAGTTAATTGAAGGTGGAAAAATTTACCTTTTGAATTTGTTGACTGTAGCAATTCCGTGGTTGGGAAGACAAATTGGCTGGAAATTAAAATCAAGTGATACTTTGGGGATCGCCTGAGATCACGCGCGCGCTCGAGCAGCCTCTCGCGCGGCGTTCCGAGGGGGTCGTGCCGCCTTTTGAGCGCGAGACGCCCCGTGGAGGTCGGGGCTGTTCCAGCCCAGGTTGCGGGGAGCTCGGCGTTGGTGCTGTGTCTGCCACCGAGGTACGGGCTGCGGTAGCAGCGTTTGTTCTCTTCTCGCCCACGCAGCCAGGTTGTGTTTACCATGCAGAGGGATGTCTCCCTGGCTGTAGTACAGCTACAACTGCCTCCGTGTCCTGTCCGTACGACTGATTTATCGCCTTGTGTGTGTGTGTTGGGGTTTTCTAAAAGAAAAAGGCGAGCGCAGAGGAGGAAGGCTGCGGAAAAGCAAACAAAAACCTCCTGCTCACCTGTAGTTGGTAAAACCACGAAAAAAGAAATCTTGAGTGAATGTAAACTTTGGATAAAGGCGGTGCGTTGGCAGCAGCTGAAGGTGTCAGGTGGGATCGTACCGAAGGGTTTTATCAGGCCTGCAGACAAAAATCTCTGGCGCTTGTGGTGCGCAGAGGTTTTGGAAACATCTTGCACGCTCACGTTGCCTTCCCTGTGGCTGTTTTGAGCTGCCGGCCGTGCAGCTGGGCCGCTTTCGTGCCTCTCAGGGAAGCGCTGAGAACAGCAGAGACTTTTTCCAGCAGCTCACAATTAATGCATCCCTTGTCCTTTCTTCTGTTGCGTTGTTACGAGATGGCCTTTGAGTTTCTTGGAAGGCTGATAAGGATGCTAGGTCTGTGTCAGGACAAGCCAGCGGGACACAAGCACCTCGTTCCGAGGGCTGACGGGAAAACGCCATCCCCGGTGTCTGGTGCAGCTCTTTGGTATTCACCTGATGGCTTGTATTTTCTGCTGGTGAGTGTTTTGTACTTCTGTTGCAGCTTCTGTTTGTGGTTCTTAGAATGCTTTTCATCTTTACAGCAGGCTGCACAGTATCTCCAGCTGCAGAAGAAAGTCTTATCTTGCCTTTACAAATGGTCGAATGTGTATCCAGGAGGCGATGTGTTTGTGGTCCAGCAGGAAACAGGCACGGTGCGCAATTAGAGAGCTCTTCAACTTGGTACCTTAAATAAAAATCTGCCGTGTATTTCTCCGCTTCCTTTGCGAAGGGGGTGTTAAAATTTCACCGTAGGTGGGATCTTAATTCAGTACCCAAAGAGCTAAACACTAAACCAGACAACCGTCAGTGTGATTGTACAGGTCAAAACGGTACACGCGCATAACCGGTGCAAACTGAAACCCACCCCCCCGAGCCTGCCCGCCCGTGTTCACGCACCACCGGCGCACTTCTTCCGCAAGTGAGTCACTTCTTATTTTTTTTCTTAATATGCAAGTTCATTTTTTTTTTTTGTTTTGTATGGAGTCTTAATTCGTTCTGCCTCATCTTATTTGCAAATATTTCTCGTTTTCAAGTGGAATCTATTTTTAAAATGGGGCTCAAAGCATATTTTTCAGCATCTAACAAATGTCTGGGTTTTTGTATGTTGCATAGCTGTAAAATTTGTTCAAAGTTAGCTCTGGAAAAAAACGTTCTTTTTGAAATAATCAGCTTGTAATAAACAGGGGAAGATAGCGACTTTCCTGCTCGGGGAACTGTCATAATCTGTAAGTTCTGACAATCTTTTAGAAGGAAAAACTGTCATCCTTCTGTCATGTGCAGCCACAAGGATTTCTGTAAGTCATGATTAAGACTTTAATTCTGGGCTTTTATAGAGCAAGTGTGGAACGAGAGAAGATAATGATAATGGTGATCTGTGTGAAGCAGCAGCCACTGGAGAGGGAGCTGTTTCGTGTTTCCTTTCCCCTTCGCCTAGGCAGCTGCTCGCTGTACTTCAGAAAAGCTTCCTTTTCAGATCTGGGAAGGCAAGAAAGTCGAGAGGGAGGAATTCTGGCCAAAAGTGGCATGAGGAAGCTCCCAGCTCTTGCGCGTCCTTTGCAGTAAAGTAAACCCCAGAATCAGAACCTCGTGCTTCTCGCAGACATCGTCGAGCTCGTGGGAAAGCTGCACGTAACACCCATCGGGCGCGCGTTCTCACTGACAACGTTGAGGTTATAACTGCAGGCTCTCCGCTGTGGGAAAAGGGGTCAATGTGTATTTTGGTTTCTTATCGCTTGAAGGCAGAAGGAAGTTGCGAACGAGGATGGAGAACGTCTGTTGGTGGGAATGCGCGGTGCCCTCATCGGGGTATGTGTTCGCGGCGTCCTGTAGTTCGGTAGTCGCTGGACTGATCTGGGTTTGCTGTGGATGGGAATCATCTCGGCCAACCTTAATACCGTCGTGTTCACAGGAAAACACGTGCATTCTTCTCTGTAAGTCTGTTCCCTATTTTATAGTAGCTGCTCTGGTGTTATAGATGCTGCTCGAGCATGTAGGAAGAAAGTGGGTTTAGTCTGCCCCGAGGATAGTAGATGCTTTGGAGGGAGGAATGTTTGTTTGCACCTCTCAGTATCTTGTTGAAGGAAACGGTATCTTCTGAATGTTACAGCGACGGGTAGGAAGTCTGTTTTGCATTTTGGAAATACAAATGTAAGCCTAATATCCCAGGCAAGTTACGATTTTGCTGACAACGCTGTCTTTATCTGGCCTCTACTCTCAACTGCTGCTGTTCAATTGCAGCATCCTTTGCTCCCTCTCCTAAATGACCGTGCAGACTTAGGAACTGTGAAATGTAACTCAAGTACGTCCCAGACAGTTTCTTCATCCCCGTTTCCCACCAGTATGGTGAGTTGGAAGTTACCATATAAAAGGAGAAAGAAAATTAATTAAAGGTCAGAGTGCTGTAGTGTAGTGAAAATTCAGAGGAGGCAGATACAAAGTTATTCAAATCACTTTTGACTTCAGGCAGGTCCATTTCCCTACTTCTTGCACATGTTCCCATGGTAAAAGTAGTATCTCATCTGTCTCATAACTGACCACTAGCGTGTGTGTTTCAAGCAGAGCCAGAAATACTCCTTTGAAGCTTTGGCCAGGCCCTGCAATCGTCCCAACTTGTCTTTTCTACATCTTCCCATCACCTTAGAAGCGGCCTGCAACACCTGGCGAGCCCTACTTACGCCTGTGTTGTCTGTCAGCTCCTGCCACGTTGCAGAATATGGAGTTAAATCTAAAAATAGGCTTAGAAAGAGGTGAGGGCTTTGAGCAAAGTAAAATAAGCCACTGATTTGGGTCATGAAAGGGAATTGATGTCACTGGTTCTCCCTCGCAGCTTTCTTGAGCTAAGAAGTTCTGTTCTGAGCCGTGAAGATGCGGAGGAGCGTTGGTGAGCAAATGGCACTCAGGAGAGGGAAGGGCGGGTGATCCGCTTCCCTTTCTGCCCGGGAGACTGCCTGGACCATGACCTTGTAAGCCTGACGTGCGAAGTCAAGGTGGTATTGAATGCTCCACGGTTTGATTTGTCCTGATGGTTGTCTTCGGTGGTAGAAAACTGTCACTCACCGCTGTCCTTTTAACACGGAGCAACCACAGCATCGAGTGATGTAATTTTGCATGAAGCATTTAATCAGGAACCTGTGGTGAGCTGGATACCTCTCTCCATCTCTTCTGTCATAGGCTAGCCCGTCATCAGGAGACCGGCCTTCTAACATAAATCTGGTCAAAAAACCTTAAGCCACCATAAAGCGAGTTGTGTGCAATTTTTGCCTTTTCCAGAGTGGTTATGTGGCTTCAGTAATGTTTGTTAAGTGCTTTGATATGCTTTGGTGAAAGGCAGAGTGTTAATAATTAAAATTGCAAGGAAGTTCTAAAGTAGTACGGGGATGACGACCGCTCTCTGGTCTGTTAGTTAACAAAAATGCAAAATATAAATGGACGAATCAGCAGGAATTTAGTTTAACGCTCCCTTCCCCCAGCCACCTGCATGGGCTGAGCACAAAAAGCAGCTAATTGTCTGCTCCGCTGCGGAGATGAAAGAAGCTGGTCCTACGACAGGAACGGCTGTCGAACTGCTTCGAAGGTGGTAAATGATCAGCACTGAAAACCTTTTTGAGTCGGTATCTTTACGTGCTCCAAAAGTACCTCATTTGTACTGGTATTTACAGCGTTCAGGGGCTGATGAAACCAGCGTCTCGTGACACGAATCTAACACTTCAGTCCATGTAGTTAAGAGGTCAGTAAAACCGAAACTTGTTTTTGAAGCCCTGCGCCTTGGCTGCGTTTGGGGAGAGTCGAAGGGTGTGTTTGGTGAGGACAGGCCCTCCTAATGGCTTTATCTTGGCCCAGCTAACGAGCTGTTTGCAGAACCGCGCGGTGATTTGCAGCGGGCAGAGCGGCCGCGTGTTTGTCCATTTTCCTGCGAGCAGTTTCATTTGCAGAGTGCGGGCAGGAGCAGGCTTCTTGCCAGCAACAGCTTCATTCAGATTAGGGCTTTAGTTCAATTATGTCCAATTAACTTTTATTGCAGATAGCAGTGATAATTACTTGCAAGTCAATTTTTTGGCTGTGGTTATCCCAAGGCTAAAGTCTGAGCTTGATGGATTTTAATAACTGAAGTGACGTATAGCTTTTCCTCTTTTTTTTTTTTTTTTTTTTCCTTCTTTAGGCCTCAATTAGATGAAAGGTCAGAAGCTATGTAAAAATCCATCTTACAATTAAAGCCAACTGTTCTACTCTTCAGCAGATGCATAGGACTGTGTTTTAAAACAATCTCTTGGGACCGACCTAAAAAAAAAAGGCTATTTAAACTGTAAGATCACAACCTTGAGCTTGCTGCTGCTTTATCCAAAGAGAGAATTGGCTGGAGCTGGTGTCACACGTGGCAGTGCCTGGAGCCGAGAGCCGCCACCTTGGCTTTTTTTTTTACTGCGCTACATCCTGGTGAAAGGGACTCACCTAAGAAGCCTTTAGTGGTAGCCCTTGGCCATGAGGAGCGCGATATGAACAGTATTCCACTGAAGTGCTGCTACCCCAAAGCTGCTTCATTTTCTTCCGTGCTGAGCGTTGCCATCCCAGCTTGGGGAGAAGAGCAGAGCTCTGCTGCAGCAGGTGCCTCCCTTCTCTCAAAGCACCCCACATACCTTTAAATTCCCTCTGCCTTCCCCTCCAAACTCTTTAATTTTGTTGCCTGGGTAACATTATAAATGGAGGTCAGCCTAAAAGGTAAAATGGTTTTACAAGCAAAATCATAGTTAATTAAACCGCAAGAAGCCAAAATTGATTTTGATCGAAACTTGCAGGGCTCCACGAAAGGTCCACCTGAATGCAGAGAGCCCAAAGGTCCTGTGCTGGCAGATGCTGACAGTGCATTCCGCTTGTTACAACAGGCGACTTCCTATTGTTCACTCTTCCTATTTATTTACCCCCACGTACACTCGATGCCGTTGTGATTTATCGCCGTTTCAAAAGACTACCTCTCTGCGCATTATTTTGCAGTTTTCCATTTATAAAACATTAAGAGGATGTGATAGCGGACGGCGATGAATGCAGCGTTGGTTTGGTAATTTTGTTCCAGGAAACGCTAAGATTTATCTCTGGCTCTTCAGCAGTCCTGGGAAAGGGCCATTCTGGTAAGTGCCTGAGAATAAAGGGGAGTTTTAGGGCTGGAGAAAAAGGCAGGAAGCCTGCGGGATCAGTCTAGACACTGTCAAGAGAGGCATGGCCTCCTGGAAGGAATCGTATNATGGCCGCCTGGAAGGAATCGTATTGAACGCTGAGGTTGGGGGGGGGGCGGAGGGGAGGGGGTTCAGTGTCTGCAGTTGACATGAACAAGTTTTTGAAACCCCTCAATTTTAGGTTACTTTGGGAGAAGGAAAAGGAATGAGTCTCATTTGGACTTGAGCTGCCTGCCAGGGGGTAAATGAGACACTGAGTTTCCCTCGGAGCATGAAAATTGGCCCGGATTCAATTGTGTTTCCTGGCAAGCTCTTACAGACATTTGTACCGAAGAAACTTCACAACCCCGGTTAGGTTTTTTTTTGGGGGTTTTGTTTGCGGCATTTATAGATGCTGAACTCGGAATGTGCCGCGTGCGCTTGGGGGCTGCCGTAAATCCCACCAGCGGTTATGGAACTTCACGGGGGGCTCCCTTGTGAATGAGGAGGAGAAGCGAAGCGGTGGATCCGCCACCGGTGCTTAACAACCCTCGCACGCCTCACGGGACCCCAGGGTGCTGGAAACTTGGAATAGTATGGAGCTTTTCTTTTGTATGTGGGTGGATGCTCCTGCTTCCTCCTGGCCCCAGGCTTTGTGAACGAGCCCACATTTAGTCATGGAATTTCGTGGAATTTCAGACATGCATGTTTACTTTCAGGAACCAAACTTTAGACTTCACCAGCTTGCTTTCATCTAAACCAGCTCGGTTTCCCATATTTCACTGGCCGGGGATGGTTTCTGGGGAGTGTTTCCTTTGTGTGCTTACCCTGTAAGGCCTCTTGGGAGCTTCAGAGACTGGTGTGTTTAAAAACTTGGCAATAGCTCTGCATATGTGGTCTGTTTATATAATGATAAAGCTGTGGTAAAGTATTAGAAATTTCCTAGTGGTACCAAGTTACTTTACACCTCGGTTTTTACTCTAGCTTGTAAAAGTACCTTCTGACCTGGGGAGCACTGGGTCGGAATATCAGCCAGAAAATAATATATCTGTTTTATTTTGGAAAGGTAATATCATGGTAAATTTTACCAGAACCAGTTCTTAGCTCGGCAAGGAGGGTGTCCCTGGGCAGTGGGTGGAGGTGAGTTCTTCTGTCCTACCTGGTGAGCCTTGGTCGTGATGGGACTTACTTTGAAAACCAGTGCAGGGGACACTGCTCCCTGGACCAAAGAACACCCTGATGTGCAGGTAAGGCTGAATGTAACAGTCGTTGTGGAGGTGTGACAATTACCCTCAGATCCCAAGCACTGCAGATCCCTCTTAAGCTTAACATGCTTTGATTTAATTTATTAATAAATCTTAGGAGAAAAAAAAAAAAAAAATCTGTTCATGTGTCTAAACCTGCTAACTGTTTCACGGAGCATCCTGCAGTACGTGTGCTGCTAAGATTATATCCTGCAGCCAGATTAGATTAAAATCACTTCAAAGAGGGGTATTTATTTATTTATTCTGATCTAAAGATTGTTTTCCTCCAGGAATGTGCTTTATCTCTTTATATATTTTTTCCAAGACAAAGCTCATTATGCTGCATTTGGCAATAGACAGAATCGGTTTAAAATACAATTTAAAAAACTTGAAAGGTAAGGGGTTTATAGCTGCCCTCCGTTGCTGGGTGCCAGAGTCAGCTGGTCAGCTTGCTCTCCAGTTTGCAGCTGACTGGTTTAGATGAAAGTGTTCCCGAGCTTGATACGGTGCAAAAAACCCCTTGGCTCCCAATTCCCTGTATCCGTTCCGGTTCCCCCAGTAACCCATCCTCCGAGGGGCTGGGGCAGCAGCCCTGCAGGGAGCTTTGCAGGTGCTGGTGCCCACCCAAGTTGCTGCCGTGGAGCCAAGGCTGCTGGTGGGAAGTGTTGAGGAGCCAAGTTAAGTTTATCTCCTGCTCTGGACTAATTAGAAGCACTGAAGCCGAGCGCAGGAGGGGATGTTGTGCCCGACTGCCTTTGTGTTGGGACCCTGCGCTGCTGACCTGAGAGCCTGCGGAACAACGGTCTGAGACAACCATTAACGCCCACCCCGGTCCCAGATCCAGTCTGGGGGTTGGATTTCAGTTCGTTTTAGCTGGGTGGTGTGTTGGAGTTGTCTGCATTAGCTCATACTGAAGAAGAGTCAGGTCAGAAAGTCATAGTCCACTGCTGGATATCTCAAACATCCTAAATACTAATGAATTTCTAATAAAATTAAGTGAGCGGGCTTGTTTGTAAAGATATTTCAAACACATTTGTTTTCAGATACTGAGATCTAGGTTTTGAAAAAGTATTAATTGCATAGAGAGCAAAAATTAGAGCAGGATTTAAATTATAATATGGAATTCAGCGATGGAGTTATGGTCAGCACTTCTATAGAAGTGAGAATTTCTTTTCCTTAATGCTCAGCAGTGACCTAGATGGCATCAATTTGGTTATTGCAAATCAAGCTCAAAGAATTATTTTATGCTTCTACTTTTTGGAAGTCCCGTATTTCCTTTAGAATTATTATTGCCACCCCAGTCTTTTATGAACTTTTGGCATTGCCTGAAATGATTATCTGCCTGCGGGAACAACTTGCCTTTATAGCCCTCTCTAAAACATTGCTCTGTACTGGAGCTAAAGCTTCTGTAAATACATGTTTTGACCTTCAAGGAAATCCTGCTGCCTTCAGAAGCCTGGCTATTCCGAGCTGAATGCTGTGACCGCTCTTAATCACTTGTTCTCTCTCCTAATGTGCCATTATCCTGTTTATTGCTGCGTGCGGGGCGCTGAGCCTCTCCGTGGCACCTCAGCCAGAGCCTTACTCGAAGAGCGGCGGCGTTGGGGCCGTAATGAGCGGTAATGACGGAGCAGGTGAGCAAACCCTCCGCATATCTCACTGTCAGAAATGCTCCTCCTTCACTCTGAGAGCACGTCGAGTGCAGCGCTGCGCTGCAAAGGGCTTTTCTCTCTGCCGGGGCTGGACGCAAACTTGACATCGCTTCAGTGTAATGGTTTAGACCCTGAGCTCTTTGCAGGAGTGGGGAGTAATCCCGGGCTGGCGTCAGGCGTCGCTGGAGTAAAAGATAGATGCGTCGGTGAATCTGGGAATGGTGTGAGCTGATGGTTTTTTTGGCTGCAGTGAAGGCTCTTAATTTTGTTTGTCTGCTTTTCACTGAGAAATAGGTCTTGTTTTTGCCAGTCTTCTGAAGTTGATGAAATGAGGAAAAAAGGAAAATACAATTACTGTTTTTTCTTGCTGACTGCGAATGTTTCTGTTGCTTACTCAGGTAAAGCTCTGGCAACTCACAGTGGTTTTTTCTTCTGATTAAAAGGAGCTGAATTCTTGTTTTGGTCTTGCTGGGCATAATGTGGGGCAAGAAACTGCTGCCCACAGGCTGTTTGCAAAGTTTCGCTGAACATTGCATACTTACAGTCGCAAATGAATCTCCTCGTCTGTAAAAGTCAATCAACTTTGCAGTTCCTAAAGCAATTCCTGTAAGTTGTGGATGTGACAGGTCTTCAGTCATCGTTTCTGAACACCTGGAAGACTCCAAGGACTCCACCTCCTACAGAGGGTGAGAAGAAAATTTGGGCGTAGATTTATTTTGCAAGATTTTACAGCTACCTATCTTGGACTTCCGGTAGTGCAGATCATTACTGTCTCCTAGAGATGAGATGGAGAATGGTGTCAACTTGTTCTGTTGGTGGCTACACCGTTGGCCCTGCAGCTTGGTGAGGTTGTGTGATGGTTTCTCACAGCACTGCGTCGCTGTTGCTTGGAGCAGGTTGGATGAACAGGCAGTAGCATGGAGTTGTCGAGCTGATATTCAATGCCTCAAACTGTTTTGTCAGTCACAGTGGCACCGAACATGTTCACTCAGCAACACTCAGCTTTCGAGAGCACTCACATGGTGGAAATGAGGAACTTTTCATAAACTAATATTTGTGTGAGATTTCTTGGCTGTTGGTTTAATCGGCCTTTGCGTGTTGAACCGCGGAGGTGCGTGCAAACACGGAGCTCATGAATTCCACTCAGTGAGTAGCTACTCTGCTGCAGGAAAGCTTTAAGTCCACGCTCTTCACTGCGTTGGTGCAAGTATTCCTCAGGCAGTCTGACTTTTGACGACGGTCTAAGGTTTGACTTCAAATTAAAGTCTTTAAAACATCCCTGCAGAGAAATGGGCTTTTGGAGCTTTCTGGAGCGTGAAGGCGGTAGCGCTCTCCAGGACGCGGCGCTGACGTTGCCACGTCGGGTGTCATCCAGAGGTTTCCTTGCCATCGCTTGTGCAGTCCTCGGCAGCCTGACTCTCAGGAGTGGCCTCTGGGGGCGGTTCTGCAGCCATGGCTTCTCGTGCCGGTCTTGAGCTTTCTGCTTCGCCTCTCTGGATCTTTTAATGTCTCCCCACTTGTTTTTACTGGAGTTTGTGAAACAAGGGCTGAAATAAAATCAGCCTGTAACTTTTGAAGCCTTCGACTCTTTCTGTGTTTTGAGGGTCATATAACAAACCCCAAGGCCTTTCTAGCTGCTCCTTAGGTATTTTGGCTAAAGCCCTCCCTCTGTAGTGGCACTGATGCTTGCGGAGATCTGGGCAAGGAGGAGAAGTCAACCGATTTCTTCAGCTTGGCTCAGCCACTCCATTTCCCAGAGCTTTCTGAAGTGCTCATGGCTGGCTGTGGCTTGCCCCATTAGCTGTGGCAGGGGGGATTTAAGGAGGGGTTGGAGCAAGTGACCTCTAGAGACCTTGTTCTGACTCAAACTTACTCTCCATAATCCCGGTGACGTTGAGAGACTTCGAGCCCGAGTTAGCTTTGTTGCCTGAATCCCCCAGTTTGTACGCTGACGGTGGGATTTGAGGGTAGCTCTGCAGTGTTTATATATCAAGAGCTTCAGTGCTCTCTGCATTCGTTTCAAGGTGTGATTCCCTGAGTGCTGAACCTCCGCAGCGGAGGCTGGTGGCACCTCTGCAGCTCCTTTGTGCTGTTTGTCTAACCCCGAGCCACGCAGCGTAGCGAGTCTCCTCTGACATGAAGGAAGTTGTAGCCATTCATCTTTCCACCTAATGGACCACAGGAATTACAAGCTGTAGCATGCAGCTTCATCTCGCCACGAGGCAGAGCGCTGCATGCTTTGCCTGCAATTTATGCATGCCAGGCCTTTTTATTAAATGTAAACGAGAAATCCGTGACAGGATTTCTCCAGAGGACTTGCTTTGGCTATAGCTGGTAGATAGCCAGCGCGTTTCAATATGTAGTAAAATGAATGACGGTGGTTTCTTTGCCATTCATAACAACCACCTTTGAAATCTGAGGACGGAGTTACGGACTATCCTCTGCCTGTCGAGCAGCAGAGGAGAGCGAGGCGGCTGGTTTAGTTTTAACCCTGCAGGTGACCCACTTCTTGAAGTATTTCCGCTGCCGTTCCGAGGCACAGGAAGGGCCGGAGCGGCCGTTGCGCGTCTGTGCTTGGTCAGGCCTTCTCCCAGGGATGGCTCTTTGCCGCTTTCTTTTCTCTGTTCCTCCTTGTATTATAACTTTGAATTGTCTCTCTGTTGTTGCAGTGTGCAGAGGAGTGAATGCCCCATGTTGTGTTAGTGCCTGTCTGCCATGCTGGCCTGTCTGCCAGGACCAGGTGACCTCTCCTTTCAGCTTCTTTCTTACACGCAGATGAACACTGGACTTCAGAAATGTGAGTGACGTTTTGTCTGCAGGATGTGGTTAACTGTTAAATCTGGCTCTGGTACAGCTGTGACATAAACATTTAGGGTACGATGGAAAAACTAGCTAATGTTGGAGTCTTTCTTTTGTTGTGCCTTCAAGGCATCCATCGGTAATGGCTCTGAGAAACCGCTGTGGAGGTTCACATGTGCGCAGCAAGCTCTCCCCTCTTCCTGGCTTTATAAAGGTTAATTTTAACCACAGCAAGACAAAATGCAAGTCCGATTTCTGTGAGGTTCGTGCCTCTTTGCCGGACACATTTTGTGCTAAAAAGTGTGCTAAAAGTGACTTGCTTCTTAACGCAACATGTTTCTGACTCTTTTTTCACTTCCATTCGCTTAATTACTCGTAGACACCAATAAAAGTTGGATCAGGCCAATGTAAACCTTTTGAGGTCAGCAGCTCTGTTGTTCTAGATACCTGGGGCGTATACTGCAAACATTAGTGATCCAGCCCAAATTACTAAAGTTCAAAGTTTCCGTCTTCTTTCTGATGTCTCTTTGGTGCCTCTGAAAATATATCTGCAGAGTACTCTGATAATTCTTTTTTGATAACTTCAGGCATTTTTTGATAGTTTTTACTAGTATTTTAAAAAATTACTTATGCTTGGGAACGTAAATTTACCGGCCAGAGACTTTTTAAAATCTTACTCTGTCTCTCCTCTTTGTCACTGAAGTGGCACATTGATTGTTCAGCTGAAATTTCAGAAATACCAAGGGTTCTGTGTAAGATCTGTGTTCTTAGGGCTATGACCTGCATCTGAAACGTACGCTGGGCGATCTCCGGGCTCTCAGTTTGCCGATGGACTCGTTGCTTTTTAAAACCGAGTAATTTACAGTCTAGTGGTAGCTAAATATGTCAAGGCTTGTGATGCTACTGAAAATAGGTAAGATAATTTTGCAATTCAGGATGCCCTGCTCCAAGTTCTGGTTCTGCCAGGAGCAAATGACACTACTCACGTGCACACACGGCCATCCCCGCAGCGCTTGGTTGGCACGAATGCCAACTCCACAGGCTTGGTAATTGTAACGACGCTTTCGGCCACGGTAAAAACCTTTCTTCCCAAAAGGACTTCCTTAGGTGGCACAAAACTGGCCGTTCCCCTCCTTTCTCTTTTTCATCTCCAGTTGGAGCTTTGCTGACCGATGGGTGCTTTTATTCCAAAGGTAGGCGTTGGCGGTGAGAACGCGCCGAGGTCCTCGCGCTACGGGAAGTTTCTGTGGCGCACGGGAGAGCTTAGTTTCTGAAGGCAAACGGTTGAGGTTCCCGCGAGGGCAGCCGCGCAGAACCAGGGGTATTTGGTAATGACACGTTTCCGAGGCGGCGCGCGACTACGTGGGCAGCTCCTTAACCGGGTGGTACCTGATGCTGTTTCTGCCAACTGCTTCTCCCCGTGCTGAAAGCGCTGCCGTATCCTGCTCAGCGAAGAGCTCCGGGAGCTGCGTTTAGAAGAATTTAGGGCATAAAGTAGCTGGCAGGCACTGGCTGGCAGTGGTAATGCTCAGCTGTTCCAGTTTGCTCTGATTTATATGGAAAATGAAACTGCTCGCACAGGCCTCGCTCGCCCCTGCTGCAGATGTGTGTAAGATTAATTGGTGCGTTCCTCTCCAGACTGCGTACGCACGAGTAGTCTCGCCCCTGGCCAAAGGAAAGCTGAGTTAATGAGCATTTTTAATGAACGGTGACTTGTGACTTTTGATGGGGGGATTGGAAGCGAGCTTGAATAGTAGTGCCGTTGCTTTTATAAAAGGCACAGAACTCCACATGACAGCTTTTATTCAGACTAACACTGTTTGCATTAATAATTTTTTAAGTGTCGTTTTCTGGATAAGACTTTTTATTAAGGCTGAAAAACCCATATTAGCTCAATTGTAATTTCTTTTTCTTTTACGTTTTCAAATAAGAGGCTTTTTTCTTAACGGTGATCTGTGCAGTAGGAGTTGTGTAGATTAGTATGCATATTTTATTTTTTTTTTCCTTTAGAAACTGATCACAACAGGACTTCCAATGTCTAATTTTCTTTGAATTCCAGCCTGCATCATAGGAAAGGCTAACCCTGATATCCGCACAGGGAATTTGTCACCGACTCCATATTCCTATTCTCTCCTTCCTCCCAGTGACTCCAGTATAAACCTGACCAGTCAACTGGGATACTTGAGGCAAAACTGTTGGGGCACTGTCTGCAGCTGCCGTTGAATATAGCAGCAGTGCCACCAGGCCTGAAAGAAAATGGGTGATTTATTTATTTATTTATTTATTTATTTATTGGTGACAGTGATGGAAAGTGAAGTGAAAGGTGCCTCTCGAAGAAGACAACAAAAGAGAGAAGAGCAGGTTGAGGCTGAATACGGGGTCACCAGCTAAATCGAGTCCTTTCTAGGGGCGAGGGCTCTTTCTCTAAAGCCTACAGAGAAATGGCTGCAATTGTGATTTTTCTACAGAAGGTGGGCACATCTGGGGTTTTTTTTCGGTTGTCCCAGTGCGGGTGCTCTCATTAGGGTAGGCATCCTGAAGGCCTGTTTGTATTTTGTTTAATGTTAATGAAAATTTAACTGTAGGGAGTTTTAAAAGCAGTGGGGTTTTAAAGCCGTTGTGTGAAATGCACTTAAAAGATGTTCCGGTAGTACTGAGGTGAGGCAGAAAAATATCTCTCGTTTCATGATAAAAATAGCTCCAGCAGTGAGAGGCGCCCAGGAATGTGACCAGATGAATTGGTTGCCACGGGATTAGCGGGAGAGTGAACCTGGAGCTCGCCAATTTATTGGGATAATTGCTCATGTGCACAGCTTTACCTTATAGTAAACACGAAATAATTACTTTTCAACAAAAGTACTCTGCCTTGCATTTACCAGTAGGTAGCTTTGCAGAGCTCAGCTCATTGTTTTCTTCACGTAGCTCGTTCGTCTGCCACCCGCCTCCATCATTTTGTGGCCTGATCCAGAATTCTTGCACTTGCACACGAGTGATGAGCGTATTCTAATACCAGCTTTTCCTTTCAGCCTGTTGTAGCTGCTTTTCTGTTCACTTAGTTACCAGACCTAGTTGTTCTTTACTGGTTTGTAAGGTACTCGTATGGGATATCCAAGCTCTTGCTCGCCCCATAATGCCTTTCTCCTAATTTTTTGCTGCCCTAATTGTTGGAATCATCAAACCTTACCTGTGGAACTACTAGCAAAGCACATTTCAAGCAGCACATTGGGCACTCAAAAATACATCCCCTTCAGGCCTGAGTAGAGCGACTGAGTAAAAGGAGTATAATCCTGGCTGTGCACAGAACGGGCACTGCTGGAAATGGTGGTTGGCTTCAGAAGATCCCACCTGAGGGATTTAGGAGATGCTTTGCCATTTGATGGGATGTGTCATTTAAGTTTAACTGAGGCGTTATTTTGTCTCGTCAGAGGAAGGAGTTCTTCCAGATTCGGGCTTACAGGTGCATTGTAACTGATGGCTGGGTGATTTATAAATACTGCTTTCTAAAAAGCTGCTTTCTAAAAGCTTCCATTGCAGTTCTCGTATAACAGAAAATGCTTGGGTAAAAATATTTAGTGTATCTGTTCAGTGTTTATATTTGCTGATATGCCTGCAAAGACGTAAACTAGGCTGGGAAATTTTGCTGGTAAAGTTGTTTTGAAGTATCTACTAAATTTTTCATCTGAAAATAAAATAACGGCCGTAAGCATAACATAAACCACGCTACAGACAAGTGCCAGTTCCTTTTTCTCTTGATGGTCCTTCTGTGATGCATGGGGAGTTGCAGGGATCATCTCCAGGGGAAGGCACAGAACTTTTCGTGTGTGGGTAATGCTCAAAAGAAAGGTTGGGAGTTCATGAAGGCCTTGGCTGCTGAGGCAGGGCGGTGCTGGGAGGCTCTTGTCGCCATGAGAACTCGCTCAAAAGGACAGCTATAAACCATCTGCCTGCAGCAGCAGGTACAGGGATATGAACAGGGAGGATGTTCGGGTTGATATCAAATGAGCGTTGTCTTTGATTAAGAGAAAGGATGGTTTGGGCAGCACGGGGAGTGGGAGTATAACCGCTGCTGGCGTAAGTGCTGTGCTAGAGATACAAGACAACCTGCTTGCAAAGCTTCTTATTTCACAGAAGATATTTTTAATATTTCTGTAATTATCCTTTCTTTTGGTATCCATCATATTTTCCGTTTTCTGACCCGTAATGTTCTGAAAGTGAATGCTCTTAGAGCAGCACTGCTCTCCCTCACCTGGGAAGACTGGAAGCTGCAGGATGCAAAGAGAGAGAGCTGGCTGGGACTTGTGTCCTCAGGAGCCTTTTGGAGGCAGTTTGCTTAAAGGGATCTGAGGTGGATTTTCAAGAGGAAGGGCTCTTTGCCTGGGAGCGTGAAGATCTTTTCTGGAGCATTAGATTTCCTAGGGTCAGAGGGCCAGATGTGGGGCTGGGGTGCTCCTGGACTCCAGAGGAGCTGGCTGCCGCCTTTCCCGCTTGCTCAGCCCAGCAGCAGATGGCTTGGGATGCTGAAAATTATAGCAAAAAGGATGAGTGCTGCTTTTCCAGTAAACTGTTTGCAAGGTGAGGGGTGGGGGGAGGGGGAAATCAAGCACAAGGAAAACAGGATTGTCAAAGCTGCAGGCCATTATTTGAAGATTATAAAATCACTTCTAAAGCAGTTAAGTCCCACAGCAGTTAAGCAGCAGAGCTGTGGCAGAACAGCAGCCCAGTTCTCTCCTTGGAACACGATTACAGTGAGAGAGGCACAAGCATTTCCCTAGATTTCTGAAGTTCCTTCCAGAAGCGATTCAAGCTTGTGGGCAAGGTCGGTATCTGGTAAACCGGAGTAAGAGGAACCGCACCCCTGTCTCCAGAAGTCTTCCATCTGCATCTGAGGAGTTGCATGTTTTTAATCCCGTGAGGTAATCGGGTAGTTTTGCAGCGTGATACGAGGATGCTCTCCTTAGCAAGGTGCCACACTTAAAAGTCAGCTGAAGAAATAATTGCAAGCTACAAAATAACGCACGTGTAGCCTCCTTCCATTTGCTGAACTTGGACTGACAAGGGCTTCCTAATGGACAGAAAGACACTCCAAGTGCTTTCAGATGTCAGCGTCTAGAAGAGGGCTCGGAGGTTAATGGAGGTGTGAGATGAAGTGCTGTGTATGCGCGTTGGCTTTGCGCGGCAAGGGTTTGGTAGCGGGGGGGCTGGGGGGGGGGCTTCTGTGAGAAGATGCGAGAAGCTTCCCCTAAGGCTGATGGAGCCGATGCAGCTGGCTCCAGGTTGGACCTTCCTCTGGCCAAGGCTCGAGCCCGTCAGCGATGGTGGTAGCGCCTCTGCGATGACACGTTTAACAAGGAGGGGGGAAACCTGCACTACTGCAGCTGGAGAGAGGAGTGAAAATACGTGAGAGAAACAACACTGCAGAGACCAAGGTCAGTGAAGAAGGAGGGGAGGAGGTGCTCCAGGCACTGGAGCAGAGATTGCCCTGCAGCCTGTGATGAAGACCGTGGTGAGGCAGGCTGTGCCCTGCAGCCCATGGAGGGCCATGGTGGAGCAGATCTCCACTGGCAGCCTGTGGAGGACCCCATGCTGGAGCTGGTGGATACCTGAAGGAGGCTGTGACCTGTACAGGAACAGGCTCCTGGCAGGACCTGTGGCCCTGTGGAGAGAGGATCGCACGCTGGAACAGGTTTGCTGGCAGGATGTGTGACCCTGAGGGGTACCCAATCTTTCTGAAGGACTGCACTCTCTGGAAGGGACTCACACTGGAGCAGTTTGAAGAACTGAAGCCCATGGGAAGGACTCACATTGGAGAGGTTTGTGGAAGACTGTATCCTGTGGGAAGAGCAGAGGTAGAGTGTGAGGAGTCTGCCCTCTGAGGAGGAAGTAGCAGCAGAAACAACATGTGATGACCTGACCTCAGCCCTCGGCCCCTGTTCCTCGTCCCTGTGCTCCGCTGGGGTGGAGGAGGCAGAGAAATCAGGAGGGAAGTAGAGCCCAGGAAGAAGGGAGGGGTGGAGGGAAGGTGTTTCTAAGATTTGGTTTTATTTCTTGTTATCCTACTCCATTTTCATTGGTACTAAATTAATTTTCTCCAAGTCAAGTCTGTTTTGCCCGTGACAATAATTGGTGAATGATCCCTCCTTGTCCTTATCTCGATCCGTGAGCCTTTCGTTATTTTTCCTCTCCCCTGTCCAGCCGAGGAGGGGAGAGATAGAGCAGCTTTGGTGGGCACCTGGCACCCAGCCAGGGTCAGCCCACCACAGTATGGTTCCTACCTCAGCATTACACGGGTTCAATGTTTCATTCATAACTTTCTGATGTTGAATTACACGGTAAAGATACTGAGAATGGCTTAAAGAGCCAGGAGGAGGCGGCCTTAAGTGAAGAGAATAGAAACTAGCCCACCACCGCAAGCCCTAAGAAGTGTTTCAAGCTGGAGACAATCTGATGTTTGTAGAGTGCTACCTGTTTTTGTCCATACTCTGATGAAAACACCGGTTTCATTTTGCTCCCCGTGGCAGGTCTGGCCTTAAGCTGAACTGGGGGTTGTGCTGGTCACCAGGTAATAAAGGGAATGAGGTACCTGGTACACAATCCGCAGGTCTGGGAAGATGAAATTCTTGCCTCTTGATTCCTTGGAGATTTTCCACCTTTGTTGTGCATCTGTCTTGCCCTGGGGTTGATCCCTCGCTTACCAGAATCAGTACTGACGAATTTCTTTTCTCCACAGGGGACACTACACAGAAAATGAGATCTGCACAGTATCCTACCCCAGCAGAATTGGATGCTTATGCTAAGAAGGTCGCCAACAACCCACTGACTATAAAAATCTTTCCAAACAGCGTCAAGGTTCCCCAGAGGAAACACATACGCCGTACTGTGAACGGACTCGATACTTCGGGCCAGAGGTACAGTCCTTACCCGTCTCAGGCCACCACGAAAACAGGCCTCCTGGCCATAGTCAAATCCCCGGCGAAAGGAATCATCAAAGACTTTGACGGGAGCCGCGCGCGCCTGCTGCCGGAAGCGATGATGAACCCCCCTTCCGCGCCGTACGTTGCACAAAGCACTTTAACCCACCCCCAGGCGCTGGCTCGCCAGCAGGCTCTCCAGCATGCACAGCCTTTGCCGCACCCCCAGAGCATAGCGCAGCCACAGACTTTGCAGCACCCTCAGGGTATCCCGCAGCCGCAAAGCTTACCGCACCCTCAGGGGATCCCGCAGCCGCCGGCGCTGCCGCACCCTCCCACCATGCAGCAGCCCCAGGGCTTGCAGCACCCTCAGACCATGGCGCACCAGACTCTGCAGCACCCCCCCAACCCTTTGCTGCAGCCGGGTTTACATGGAAGCAGAAAGATGCCGGATGCGGACGCGCCGCCGAATGTGACCGTGTCTACCTCAACCATTCCCCTCTCTATGGCTGCCACCCTGCAGCAGAACCAGCCACCGGACCTGAGCAGCATTGTGCACCAGATTAACCAGTTCTGCCAGGCCAGAGCTGGCATTAGCACTACCTCAGTGTGTGAGGGACAGATCGCAAACCCCAGCCCTATAAGTCGCAACCTGCTTATCAATGCAAGTACCAGGGTATCTACTCACAATGTCCCTACGCCCATGCCTTCCTGTGTAGTAAACCCTGTCGATCATGCTGCCGCTGCTGCTATTCCTCCTGCCTCTGTTAATGTGCCCATGGTCAATATTAACAGGGTGCCGCCCGCCTACCAGAACGAAATCAAATCGGTGGCGTGGAACCAGCACCAGCTTGCACACCTGCAGCAAATGTGTGGGGATGCCGCTGGGCCTGCCGGACTGGCAGGGAAGCACCCTCAGAGAGAGATCCCAGGGCAGAGTTTTCCCGGCAAAACTTCAAACTACCCTCAAGAACTGTGCATGGGCCAGTCGTTCAGCTTGAAGCCCCCCATCGAGAAGCCCACGCCTTCGCCGCCGGTGAACGGGTTGCAGGGACCCTTGCCGTACACCAACGGGCACTATTTCCAGCCCATCTGGAATAACATTCTGCCCACGCCCAACAGTGACAGCTCTGGGTCCCAGGACCTCGCCATGCCTTTCCACGGGGGACAGCCGGCAGGAGCACCGCTAGATTGTGCAGGAGGAACTCATTACAGAGCTGGAGCTGGCCCGTCCAGCCAGAATAACGTGATGCAGACCATGGATTACCTAAGCGGGGACTTCCAGCAGTCCTGCTTCAGAGATCAGAGCATGGCCGTGCTGGGAAAAGTCCATCGGCCTCCCATGAACCGAGCACCTGAACCAACCGATAGTCGAAATATTCATATTCAACACCCAGGGTATAGATAGGCTGCAGTCACTTTCACAGACAAAAAAAAAAAATTAAAATAAAATATAGGTTTAGTCTTAATTTTAATTAATAAGCAAGGCATTTTTAACTTGCAAACTTGTGTGATCATTATAGTAGCCGTTGGAAGAAGACTCACTGTATATCGAAAAGCTTTGCTTACATGTTACCTGTCTCCTTTGCCCATCAAATATTTAACATGCCTTTTGTGTCGAAAGAATTTCATTACACTACTTCACGCCCCAGCTGTCTCCTCGCCGCAGAATCCCCCTTTGTGCAGCTTTTTACCTTCTGCTGAGTAGTCTCCGTGCTGGCCTGATGCTGAGTTTGCTGCAGGGTTTCACAGTTGCATCTGTTGGCCAACGCCGCCGGAGAGCGAGGTAGCGTAGCTGCTTAAATTCCCGTCTCTGTTTCCTCTGAAGATGAAGAGCAACAGAATTTGTCAGGAAGTGGGACGTGTTTTCAATCTGAAAGCCCGTTTCATGAATGCATTAAACGTTGACCATTTGCACTGTCTAGAGGCCGATTTAATTGAAAAAGAAGCCTCTGTCTGAGAGGAGTTAGCTAGGGGGTATGTACTTAGGCATTAATGTGGGAAGAAGCTCTTCAGCCATTCCTTGCCGAGACGCCCGCCTTTATCGTTCAGACTTTGTCCAAAGTCAAAAGTCTCCAGCAGATTTTTCCGACGCTTGTTTTTTATCTGTGAACGGGGCAGGGAGGAGAGGGGAGCGGCATTTTTAGGACATCGGCAGCAGAGCTGCCAGAGGTAGCTGCCTTGTTTTTTTCTGCATCGTGTTTCCCTTTCGCCAGCTGACTTTGCCTGAACCCCTCGCTGCTAGGAGTCTGGCCGTCCTGATGTGAAGGGAATCCAGACCCACTGACAACTCCAAAAGGGTTCAGCCGCTTCTCCAGTAGCTATAGGATGAATTTCAAGGTGAGGAGCTGGAGCTGCTCTGTGGTGCTGTGGGTGGGCACACGGGGCGCGATCCCGCTTGTGGGGTCGTGGGTGCCGTGTTCCTCTCCATCCAAACACCACAGCAGATTTAACGGGACAAGGCTCTCTGGGAATTAGCCAAGCTGTTTATAACATCCCTTTTTCCCAGGGTTTCGGTGCCTAACTCCTCCTGTTCCTTTCCCACGTCCCTTCTAGCAGCTAGTCGAGTCAGTGACCGCAGGACACTAACTGTTGGGTAACCTCAGCGCCTCGTTCTCCTCCGTGTGCCCAAACACACCTTTCCTTTCTCACAGCCGAATTTGTTGTAAGTAGAAATTTTTCCTCATCTCTGTTAACGAGACTAATACTTGAACATAATGATCACAATCAAGTTTGGAAATTAAAAAAAAAAAAAAAAAAGAAAAGAAAAGGAAAACGAAAAAAAAAATGCATTGATTCTTTATATGTACACTGGCTAAAAAATATTGCTCTACACTGTAACTTTTAAGTGTAATATTTCTGTATGAATGTCGCCTGGTAGTGTGGGTTTGAGTAGCATTGTGTATGGGTGAACCCACTGGCCTCTGCCACCCACTGGCCTCCCTCACAGCCCTTGGAAAAACAAAGCCTTAAGTATTTGCTCCTTGAACTTTCCTTAACGAGCATGGTTGAAAAATCTTCAAAGACATCATACAAAATTTAAAAAAACACAAAAAAAAAAAATACAAAGAAAAAAAAAAGTTTTGAAGTGACGTCATAGTTGGCTAGAGATTCTTAAAAGTTTTTTCGTAAATGGAAAAATTAGAAAACATTTATTTGTATTTTTTTAATTTAGACGTGTAGTCCTGGGCTGTAACAAATATTTAGGTTTCAAAGCTTAGCAGAGTACGTTTTCTGACTCCTTGCGTAAGTTAGTACACTTCGATCATGTCATTATTTAAATTCTTTTAAGTGTACTATAAACCGTTCTTTAGTGGTAACTCTTTAGCAAAGTTAAGCAATTTGACTAAAGACGGATTAAATTATGTGTTGGCTTGTGTTGCCTTATATTTAAAAAGGAAAAAAAATGCCTGATTGTGTTATGCCAAATGATAGCAACATGAAGTCCTAATTTATTGTTTATAATCGTATTCCTGCAGTCTTTGTGAAAACTGGTAAATATACATCTATGAAAGAACTAAAATCCTGAGGCTTTTCATGCAATATTTTTCTGAATACACTCTATTGGAAGCCAAGGTTCGGGTCTGAAGCTGCTTCCCCTGCGGTCTCCCCCCCCCCCAATCGATCTAGGGCTGTGCTGTGACTTTTAACCTTTCCTGCCAAGTTAGTCACTGTAAGGTGTTCTGCTACCTGAATACAGACCTTTTTACTAAATAAACCATTGCCCTCTCCTCTGTTCAGTAGCCTGCTACAAGTCTCGACCCAGACTGTTATTAAAAGCTGATTTCTTTTCCTCCTGCTCTTCTCCTGAGGGAGAGAGAGACCGAGCGGGGTCCCGTGGCGTGGTGGTTGTGGAGGTGGTTTCGGTGCTGGGGAGTCGCTGGGGGTTGTTGCAGGGAAAGCTACGACCTCCGAGACTTTGCCCCGGTGCGGCGGGACTGGGAAACAAAACTATACCCGAGGCTCATCCAGGTGGGACAGTGCTTGAAAAATGGGAATCCTTTTACTATTAAAATATACTGAAATGTTTCCTTGTGTTCTAGGAGTGAGATTTTTCTTTCAACCAACCCTTTTCACTTCTGCAGCAGCCTGTTGCTGATGGGCTCTCCTCCCCCAGCACATCTTCTGTAAAGAGTAACACAAACATGGACCTGCCTCTTTCCCAGGTGTACAGCTCTGGAGGGCAGGCACCGAACGGGCTGTGCAGGCGTCTGGTGCGGGGAGCCGGACGTGGCACTGTCACTGGCCGAGGCGACAAAGGGAAGAGCAGAGGGAGGCAAGAGGCAGAGGCCGGTGCAGGGTTGGAGATCTGCTCTCCTGGAGATGTTCATCCACGCGCAGTTTTATTTCACAGGGCAAAAATAAAAGTTACCTAAAGGCCGGGGACGCCTTTCGCCCTCTGCTGTCACCAGTGCAGGTGAGCTCCTGCCTTTGAGGCTCCCCCCGCTGCTGCCATTGCAGCGCTCGGCTTGTCTGTCTGTCCGTCTGTGGGTCAGACTCCAGCACAAGGCTTCCGTTAGAGAACCAGAGCATTGTTTTGGTTGGAAGTGACCTTTCCGATCATCAAGTCCAACCGTTAACCCAGCACTGCCGGGTCACCGCTAACCCGTATTCCTCAGCACCACATCTCCACAGCTTTGAAACCCCTCCAGGGATGACCCTGCCCAGGGCAATGACTTCACAACCCTTTTGGGGAGGACGTTTTACCTAATATCCAACCTAAACCTCCCCTGGCACAACTTGAAGCCGTTTCCTCTTGTCCTGTCACTTGTTCCTTGGGAGAAGAGACCGACCCCACCTGGCTTCAATCTCCAGTCAGGGAGTTGTTGAGAGCGAGGTTCCCCCAAGGGGATCTGGGTGCTTGCAGGTAATGGTTCTGCTCCTTCAGGAAAGAGTAAGGGATTTTCAGATGTTTTACTGAACTATTTACGCTGCCTCGTCAGACTGAAATCTGTCCCTTTTCCAGTACCACCCTCATTTAGCAGAATATCGTCGTTCTGACAGTTCCTGGCAGCTCCCTTGTCAACTGGAGGTGGACGTTGGGTAGACCCTAGGAGGAATGAACAGAAAAATGGTGTAAACCCACGAGGAAACCTCCATCTCTGACGTGTCTTGTCTTTTCAGTGGAAGCTTTGAAGCTGTTACATCGCAAGCCCTGTTTGTTACAGCCCAAAGTTAACGTTTTATGAAGACACTTGTGAATTTTCTTTAAGCTTATGATGTGAAAGATGTCTCCGTGGGACTCGGCCGCTCCCGTAGAAACCAAACAGAAATGTTTGCCGGGGCTCACTGGGGAGAGAACTGGGAATTGCTGCTGTATTTCATTAAACCATAGACTGATTATAAACGCTGCTGCTTGTGTGCTACGGGTATGAACTAGAATTTTTAATTGAATTTTAAATTTATTTCTTTATGTCCACAGAAAAAAAAAGCAAAAAGAGAGATAGAGAGACCTGGTCCCTCTTGCCCCTTCTGCTGGTTTTATCCAGTGCGAGTTGAGAGGGGCTTGCATGGCCGTGGTCCGCAGCACAGGGAGTCACAGACAGCATGGAGCAGATGCATGTCCCAAAGGGAATTTGGGGACGGGTCTCCGTGAGTTTCCAGGATAGGAATGTGTCAGGCACAGCCTGGCTGCCCTGCTCCAATAAGAGTGACGAGAACATCTGGAAAACAGAAGAGAGACAGAATCTCAGAGCCAGAAAGGTGCTGAAATAATGATTTTTAATAAAGGAGGATGAGTTGGAAGAGTTGAGTAGGTGTTTTAAGTCCCGATAAGGGGAACTCAGATTTTTGACACAATCTGCAGGGGTTAGGGCTGTCACTGGGCCCTGAGGGTCTGCTGTCCCTGGCCGGGAGAGAAGTGTCTTGGGGAAACGTAGAGCGGCTCCAAAAGCTGGACCTGGAAGCTACTGCCCTGCCAAGAGCTGACCTAACAGTCTGTGTCAAACTCAAGAGTTTTGCTTATGAACATAAAACTAAATACAAAATTTGAAAGGGGATTCGTACCCTTTGCAGACCCCTTCTGGGAGCTAAGAGCCGTGAGGGGTTTCTCCCCTCCCCTGTCATCCTACCTCTGATTTAATCCACATACTTTCATCTCTAAGAGCAACAGACCAACTCAAACCCAGCTCCTCTGCGCTTGCTGCAAGCACCCGACTCTCAGAATCCCTCGGCTGCCAAACTAATACCTTTCATATCATTTCCAGCATTCCCCGGATACCTAGAAACATGTCAGGCGCCCACATGCTTTGCCAGGAATTTGGGCTAAACCTGGCAGCTTAGCCCAGCTAAGCTTAGCTGGGCAGAGCTCAGTTCGGCTACGGGTGCTGCCCCATCCCAGCTTCAGCCTCCAGAAACACTGTGCCAAGAGTGGCCACTCCGTCCATCCACCCTGGGAAGCTTCAGGAGCCTTCACTCCTTTGACTGCATCGCTGGAGCTCCTTCACTCTCTGGTTTCTTCATCTGTCTCCCACGACAGGAGGAATCCTTTCTGCGAAGCCTCTTCAGGAGACTTTACCATCATCCTCACAGCTGGTTAGACCTGTTTACTGGAGCGAGGAGCTGGTGTGATAATGAGCCAGTGGGGACTTGGGCCTGAGCAGCTGCTGCCACCGCTGAGGAGTCACCTGCAGCCACAGCCAACTAAGCTGAAGGCCTCTGGCAGATGGCAGAGTAAGAGCCAACCTTGAAACTTCTCCTTTAGGGCCAAGTACGGTTTTCTTCCAAAGATTTAATTGCTGTGTTTGGTCTTTCCCCCCTACCCTGGTAGATGCTGGGAGGATGTGAGCATTTTGCTTAACCCAAGGCAGGCAACATGCTGAGGTGTTCCCTGCTGAAAACCGGTGGGATGTTGTCTCATGATGGGGGCTGTTTGGAGAGGAGCAACTGCTGCAGGTGCTGCAAAAATGTCAGAGCTGAAGAAAGTCTTGCTTGTTGCGGGGGGGGGGTCTAGAGGGTCCACGGAGTGGAGGAGACAAAAGAAAGGGGCATGTTTAAGTCAGCTCCTCGGATCTTCACTGGAGGAGCTCATCTCGGCTATCCTCGAGCAGCAGCTGCTTTTTGGATGCTCTCCTAATGCTTAACAAGGCCAAACTGCAATAAAATTACTGGAGTATTTTATCTAATTAGTTTAAGTTCATTTCAAGGCAATTGGGTACACACCGTTAATCCATCTGGGCTGGCTGCTGAACAGTTGAGCTAAAAACGAAGGCGTGAAACTGCACAAAGATTTAAATGATCTCACTGTAAAAACCCTCTCCTTCATCACCCCCAAACCCCTCGGTCCTGGGGAGGTGAAGGGCTGGGGAGGGAGGGGAGCCCAGCCAGGTGGTTAATAAAGGCTGCACAAAGGACTTTTTGTCCTGTGTTTTTTTTCCTGGTGAAATATTAATGTCTGATTGAGGCGCCTCAGCTGAGAGGCGTCGATAATCAGCACAAATTGAGCTGGAGATAATGCGGGGTTCACCAAAAATCCTCCCTATCTTCATCCCAAAGGCGTGAGGAGGGTTTGGGCTGTGGTTAGGTAAGTGCAGCTCCGGTGTGGCTGGAGCCTTAAACAAACAAAGTCCAACCCCCTGCCCCCCCCAGCCTGGGGCTCCCCCAGTTTATGGGATGTCCAATGACCCTTCCCTCTCTGGCCGAGTATCCTGAGAACTACCCGGCCAGTGTCCGAGCCCCATAGGACTGATGGAGCAGGGAGAAAGCCGGCAAGTTCTGGGCCTTGAGAATAAATCTTCAAATCAACAAGTTTCCAGGAAGTTTATTTTTAAACGTGATATTTGAAGCTAAATTTAGTAGCAAATCGATCTTTTTTTTTCCTCCCTCTGCCCCATGAATATTAAGAGCATCACCTCTTGCTTCACATCCCAGCTCTTCCAGGGGATTTGCTCTCCCCAGTTTGTGCAAACACATGAAGGTTAAGAGGTGCTCGAAGCTCCGACTGACATTTCCAGCCCAGCTCCAGTTGCAAAGCGCCAGGGTGAACGGCGCTGTCGGGCGGCGCTAATCGGCTCAGGGTGGAGTGCCCGCACTGGGAGCTACTGGAGAGCGGCACCTGATGGCAAAATTCACTTTTATCGTTGGAGAGGGAAAAAGGTAAAAAAACAAACCACCCAAGCAGGGAAGGCAGAGGGTCGTGACTAGGTCCCTGGGCTGAGCTGAGGCAGGGCAGGGTCACAGCCCCTGGCTCGCTGGGTTTGTTTCCCAGCACAGCTTCCCAGTGCTGGGCTTTCCAGGAGCTCAGGCTTTCGCCAGTAGCATTTTGCCGCCATAACTGAAGCTTTTAGTTCATAAATAATCTATGGCTTTTACTCTTTTATTGTTGTGGGTTTCTTTTTAAAGCAACTGGTGTGCAACAAGAGGCTGCCAACACCCTGCTGTACTGTTAAGCTGTAGGAACAGGCCAGCTCCTAGACTGTGTGTGTATATACATAGCTATACAGAAATAGTATATATAAAAGCAATACAAAACTATAAAAATAAACTATATATAAATAAAATGTACACAACACAGGCATCGGCCAATGCTTTTACCCTTATTTAGGTTGAGGCACGTCAGTCCTACTCATGGAAAAAAAGCAGGTTAAGGATCTGTAGAGGGAAAAAAAAATATAAGAAAAGGGGAAAAAAATGTCCTGTAGAGCAGCAGGGTTTGGCACTAGTGAATGCCATCTGGGGGGGCTGTGTTCTGCTCAGTGGTGAAACCCCCGCCCCTTCCAGCCTGGTGCTGGAAGTGGCCCCGTAGACCCAGGGTAACAGTGATCCCTGGACTGAGCCCAGCAGTGGGTGGGCTCCAGTATAGGCTGGCTCCACATCCAGTGTGGGGTGGCATCAGGTAGCAGTGCAGCCTAGCACTGGGCACCAGTATAGGGCTAGCACTGGGTGACAGCATGGGCAAGAATGAGACATCAGTAGGGGCTGGCAATGGGCACCAGTAACAGGTGCCACTGGGTACCAGTATGGACACCAGTACAGCCCGGTAATGGCCGTCAGAACAGGCTGGCACTGGGCACCAGAACGCGAGGGCATCAGGCACCAGTAGGGACTTGAATTTGGGTCCAGTGCAGGACTGACAAGAGTCACCTGTACGGGGTGGCACTGGGCACAGGTATGGGCTGGCGCTGGACGCTAATTTAAGCCTCACACTGGGCACCAGTATGGGCAAGAACTGGGCGACGTTAAGGACTGACACTGGGCACCAGTAGAGGCTGGCACTGGGCACCAGTGTGGGCAGGAGTCTTGCCCCATTCCCCAAGGCCGGCTGGTGCCTGCAGGAATGTGCCACGACCCTGGGCAGCACCGCATTGGGCTGGGAGCCACGTAGGGTGACATTCTTGAGAGGGGGACAGACACACCTCATC